>KL647288.1:2847750-3030083 GCA_000727475.1 Sarcocystis neurona | reverse complement strand
GTATATATATATATATATGCGTGTATATATATATATATATATAGATAGATAGACAGATCTCTTTATCTCTCCGTCGCTCTCTACAGAAGTATCTATATATATGTATATATTTCTTTCTCTCTCCCTCGCTATCTCTCTCTACATACGTGTATATATATATGTATATCTCATTCTCTCTCCCGCTTTCTCTCTGTATTTATATATATATATGGGAGGATGTCTTGGTTTTTTGGCACGCCGGGGATCAAGTCAAGCTACAGGCGCACTCGTTGTGGACGTGTAGCGCATACGTAGGTGTTACGGAGAGATAGGCGGCGGTGCGTCTTTACTGCCTGGCGCTGTCTGCGTTGCGCATATGTTGTGAGGCAGAGGGCCAGTAATCTCGCGTCTTTTATCAGTGTCTCCCCCACTACGCTCGTCTCGTCTCCAGAAAGACAGAACAAGCAAGAAAGAAGAAGCCCGTCTCTCTCTATGTCTGCGGGGCCTCCCTTTCAGTACACGTGTGCGCCTTGGAGGCTGAGAAGATCTTCTCTGTGTGTCTGTGTGAGTGGACATAGATGTATTATAATTTTACGCATGGGGGGTGTACACATTTTTGTGTAGAGTAGCCGTGGAACACTGGGTAGACGGAAGGAGTTGCCGTAGGCATGGTGTCGTATCGATTTCTTGGGGAAGTTCTCTGTGTTACTGGTTGCGACGTTGCTGCGCCTCTGTAGAGGCACGTGCGCAGGCATACAGCTGCTGCGGCGCTTCTCGATAGAATTGCAGCAGGCGGCGCCGTACTGTTGCCTTTGTAGACACAGCTGCTTCAGTCGAACGGCCAGGCGCACACCGTTTTTGTCTCTAGACACACATGTGGGTGAATGTAGACACGTGTGTTGCTAGGACGTAGGTGCCAGTGCGTGTGTCTGATGATAGAGAGGAGTACGTGGACTGCGTAGATGGGTAGGTGAGCGTATGCATATTTATACACCCAGGCAGGCCGCGACTGATTGAGACCGCCGCCGTGTGTCTCGCGCTGCTACAGCGCTGCTTCTCGATGTCGTCGCCGTCCCGCTGCGCACGCTGCTGCTGCTGCAGGAAGGGAGTCGGATGGAATTTCGCCTGAAGCTAGAAGCAGCAACGAGCTCTCGCCTGCCCTTTCTGCATGTCGAGCACCCGCTGCACGCTTACTACGCCTTTTTAAGAGACAGCGGAGAAGCACTGCTGCCGCACACGCCGCAGCTGCTACCTCCAAAGCTGCTGCTTCTCTGCAGACTCGTCTACACAAGCGTCGCGGCGCCCCCTCCCAAAGAGAAAAAGCAGCAGCAGCAACAGGAGGAGGAGGGAGAGACGGCGGAGAAGGTAAGCGGGGGATTCGCTGCGCAGGAGAGGGAGGGCGTGGCGGGAAGCGGGGGGGACGTGGTGACCGGCATGGAAAAAGCAACTGCAGGAGACGGGGGTGAGATTGCCGCAGCAGCTGGCGTAGGCACGTGCCAGAGGAGAGAGAACGCAGCAGGCGACACAGCAGAGCACAGCGAAACTTCATCTTCGGCGGCTAGACGTGCTCCGCCTACATCAAGTCCGAGTCGAGCTCGTGCTGTTGTTACTGCTGCTGCTGGCGGTGGCGCTTCTGCAGCACGCCAGACGGGCGTTGGCACCACGGTTGCAGGGCCGGCAGCGTTGTTGCAGCAGCTGGAGCCAGCGAGCAGCAGCCCTGACGACAGCAGAAGTGCTGCGCTTAAGACGAGTCAAGAAGAAGGCGACGACAGGGGAAGTGGCAATGCAGCAGTGGCAGCAGCGACATCAGGCCATCCTGCAGGCGAGAGAGGGGGAGGTGACTTTTTCGCTGTTTCCGCAAAACAGGCGGTAGCGGCAGCAGCAGAAACGCTTAAGCCAACTGGTGCACGGCAGAGCCAGGGGGGGAAGCCTTCGTCGAGTGATGCGGCTGCTGCTCCGTCTGCTGGTGGCGCATCTGCAGTTGGTACTCCTGCTACTGCGTCCGGCGACGCTGAAGCTGCCGACGACGACGACGGAGGTGGATTGAGTCTGCTGCTGTCGTATGGCGGCGTGGACGATAGTGACGAGGACGAATCTGTTGCTACTGTTACAGGGGGTGCTGCCTCTGGTGGTGGCGACACTGCTGCTGGACACGCTGTAGCTGCAGAGGCTGCTGGAGTAGGGCCCGCGGGGGGCGATTCGAAGGGAAAAGGGAAGAAACAGCAGATCGGAGCAGGCGGGAGGGAGGATCAGCAGCAGCAACAGGAGCGCGGCAGCAGCGTGGAGGGTGTCACAGCAGCAGGAGCAGGGCAAGGAGGTCCTGCAGAGAAAGCAGAGAAGAACACCAGCATGAACAACAGGGTCGCTACGTACCCGTGTGCGTCAGCGGAAGAAGATAGCTTGACGATGAGGAACAAGAGGAAAGAAGGGGGAAATCGGGAGAAGAGAGAGAGATGCGGCGGCAAGAACGCAGTGGGCAGCAGCAGCTCGTCATGTGACTCTGCTCCAGTTGCTGCTGAAGCGACGCTGTCGAAGAAACCTCGTCTGAACAGCGATAACAGCAGCAACAGTAGCAAGACTGGCGGGAGCGAAAATATCAGCGTGACGGAGTCTGGCAGGAGGATCGACGGCGAAGGAGGAGGGGATGAGAAGAGTCGCAGTGTGTGCGAGGGAAGAGGTGCTGTTTTTTTGAAGAAAGCACCAGAAGATAGAGCAGCAGCGTGTCGGCAGCTGGAGCAACGACGCGCGGACTTGAAAGAGAAGCTACGGGAGTATATGCGAAGGAGACGTCTGTTTCTCCAGGGGGAAGGGGGAAAGGTGTTGCTGGGCAGCAGTAGCGGCAAGAGCAACACAAGCAACAGCAGAGACACTGAGGCAGAGGATGGGGAGCAGGCGGCAGCGGGACGCAGTGTGGAGCAGCAGGGGAAAAGGAGCAGCAGCCCGTCGAGCTGCAGCAGCGAGAGTGCGAGGCAGTCGGTGCGGGGGCAGGCGCCAGCAGGAGAGCCCAGTGACGCACTGCAGTCAGAGCACCAGGACGGCGTGGCGAACAAAAAGAGGAAAGCACCGTCTGTTGCTGCTGCTGCTACAGGGGCAGCCAAGGAGAGGGGGCGAGGGGCAGAAGGAGACGAGGAGAAAGAGAAAGAAGAAGAACAGGAAGAAGAAGAAGAGGAAGAGGGAAGTGATGTGGAAGATGAAGAGCTTCACGCGTTGTGGCAAAGCGGCAAGAGTCTGCGTGTGGGGTTTGCTCTGAGTCAACCGAAATCCTCCGTTCAGAAGCGGGAGGCCGCTGCTGCTGCGGGAGGAGCAGCCGGAGGAACTGCAGCCGCAGCAGCGGCAGCAAGAGGAAACGAATCGGCAGCGATCGAAGAGGCGCTTGAAGAAATCCCAGCGCTCTGTTGGGCGAAACCCAACGAGAAACTAGGTCTCAGTCAGGTACTACAGCAATATATGCACCCTCGCCTGTACATGTATGCACCAAAGGAAACGCCAGCAGCAGCAGTGTCTACGTGTGTGTCTGCGTGAGGCAGCACGAACCGCAGCCGCATACGCAGGAGCAGCAGAAAGGACGAAAGACTGCACAGGGAACCACAGGAACAAATTTAACGGCCTCTATAACACCAGCGGCCGCGTCCATCCTTCCCGTTCAGCGGGAGCTACTACAACAGCAACCGAAGTTTTTTCTTCCGGACTCGCTCCTCTCCGGTGCTCCGTCTCGCTTCTGCAGGAGACGCGCTCTTGCTGCATCCCGCGCTGTTTCTGCTCTCTCACCCTTGCCCTGTCGCTTTCTGTCTCGCTTCTTTGCTGTATTTCTGCTGTTCGGCTCGTCCTGCATCTGTCTCCGTTCTCCGCGTCCCTTCGTGCAGAAGTGGGTTGTCGTATGCATACATCTACATGTGTTTTTGCCTGAGTAGTTCTCGGGAGATCCTGTCGCGCGCCGGTTTCGCCCAGAAGTGAAAAGAGCACTCTGCGTATGCGCCTGTCTCTGCATCTCTGTGTGTGTTGGGGTGGGGTGGGAGGTCTCTGTATGACAGCGTAGTCTCTTCCAGAAGGCGCCGGGGCAAGGGGGGAGGGCCTCTGTATGACAAGGCAGTCTCTTGCAGAAGACGCCGTTTCAATAGTAGAGCGCACGCCGAACCGCGCACGCACGTCTACAACCGAAATATTGTCCTCCGTCTATCCGTAAATACGGAGCTCTTCACTGCGCATGTCGTGATCCCGTGGGGATGTGCGCCTACGTGGCAGTCTTTATTTGTGTACGAACATATACATATATATATATATATATGTAGTGATCTCTTTAGTGTTCCCCCTCCCAGGCGAGCTAATTTTAAGTGGCGTACACACAGACATTTCTGCGTGTGCGCAGCGAATGTGTGAGGAGCTGTGCGCGCTTATACGTGAAAGGCGTCCGTTTTCAGATACAGAAGGGACTCGTGTATATCAATCTATCTATATATATATATGTATATTATAGTACGTACACATAGCATGCGCTTAACGGACTAGACGTGCACATTCATATAATGTGTGTGTGTATATATATGTATACATATGTAAGTAACGGACACGTCATGCATTTCACTTACATATATGTACAACGTACACACGAAGGACTCCGCATATATTATATATAGGACTCGATGTGGACATATATATATATATATATATATTCATACCTGTCCGTATATGTCTGTGCACGGTGTGGTTGCGGGAGGCGGTGACTGAGCACGTTTTCATTTCCGCCTGTAGACATCTGTTCAAACCGCCGTGACTGTCGCCAAATGTGAGCGATCGTCCTCACGGATGTCACCGCGGTGACCCTGCGGCTTTGTATATGAGCGGGTGATTCGAGCGTCTTTCTGTACACGTATCTGAGGTACCAGTCTATTCTTGCCGTTTGCTATACATATATATATATATATAGGCGTACGTGCTAGAGATGTGTGTGCCGTGTTGGATGCGTTTATATGTATATATGTATATATGTATATTTATGTATGTATATATATTTATATAAACGTGAATGAATATATATATAGAGAGAAAGAGAGAAACATTAATTTGACGGTATGTGTACGTATTTACAAATGTGGATGTTTCTATGAAAGTCAATATGTATGTAGAGATATCGGTGTGGATGTACGTGTGCGTATCTGCAAGTATATGTATCTGTATATATATATATATATGTATACGTGAGAGTGAAATACGCGCTGCAGAATGACTGTATACGATTAAGGAGGGCTTCTATATGCGTGCGAAAATTTTTGTCGACCGATGCAATGACATCAACAGAACTCTCTGTGTGTGGGGTGCCTGTGTGGGGCTGCAGTTGTCGGCGCTTGTTGTACAGCAGATCGGCTGCTGGCTGCTCTGTAACGCCAGCAGCGACCTCGTGGACTTCGCCCTGCAGCAGGTGAGTGGCCGTTGTTCGGTTCAACGATAGCAGTCGTTTCTCGCTGCTCTCTGCAGTCAGGCAACCTAGGGCAGCTTGCGGCACAGTGGACGGTTTCTCTACAACCGACGCCGTTACACACGTCTGAGTCTCTGCAAGCTAGACATGCGTATGTGAATACGTATGTCTAGCTGTGTATACGCATATGTATGTGTGTATATATGTGTATACGCATGTGTATGCACATATTTGCGTGTATATATATATATGTATGCGTATACATATATTTGTGTAACTACGTGCACACATATACATTTACATACACCCATGTGTACGTGTGTAAATAATATGTATGTACATGTATGTGTGTACATTTAAGTCTGTATGTGTGCGTGTATGTATATATATGTGTATATGTGGGTGTGTGCGCGGGTGGGTGCGAATGTAGACGTGTATGATGTGTACATGAAAGTCCCCCCTTGCTTACACGCTGAAGTACGGTACGATTGCCGACACCCGAGTGATCCTGTAGTGCCCCAGTTACACGTGGACAATACATTTTTTCTCGCACCGCTGTAGCAACGGGATAATGGCTGTTTGTGGGTGGGTGGGTCGAGGTGGATATGGGTCTGCGTGTCGACGTTTGCGTCCAAGGAATGCACGTGAAAGAGAGGAGGATGAACCTGACACTCCTACTGCACCGTTCTCACTCCGTAGGGGGGTGAGACCGTCTGCCGTATGTGCTTGTGTCTACAAATCCTCAAGTGCACTGTCTCGGGTAGCGCAGCTAGTGTTCGCATATCCGTGTATAAATGTCGATGAGTCTGCCCTGCGTTGACCTCTTTACCCGGTGTCGCACATCTGTTGCGTGGGACGTGCGCCAGCGTCATGGGGAAGTCGCAGTGAAACATGGTTCAGCGACTCTGTACACGGCCGTCGGCTTTGCCCTGTTTCCCCGTCGCTGTTGATCTCGTACACGTACGCGTGTATACACTTATATAGGCGCAGCTACTCGCGTTTATGTTTCTCTCTCTATATATATGTATAGGGAAGAGAGAAAGAAGAAGAAGGACAGAGGGGCTTAACATACGCAGACAAGTCGGGAAACGTATACGCGTACGTGTGTGTGTAGTTGTCTGTGAAGATAAATGTACACGTAGGTTGGTGGACGTGTGTGTCCACACGCGGCGTCGCACACGTGCGGGTGGTAGAGACGTGGACGACGCGTGGAAAAGAAGGTTCACGATGGTATCTAGAGAAGGAAAGCGTTGGGTTACATGTAGGCGGATGTAGACGCACACGCACACTTTTTTCAAAGAACAAGCTGAGTGGGGGGACACACGTGCACACACACACATATGTTTGGATGACTCTGTATAGGTATATAACACCGGGACGGTAGAGTATTCTCTACCTACGTATGTGTGTGCGTATGTACGTTTGCGTGTTACTATGTGGCTGTGTGAGAGAGACGCTGCAACTGCCTGCTGTGGGGTTTGTCTGCAGACGGAGTCGAGCAATAATCACACCTTCTTCTTCTTACGCCCGACAACGATAGACTACCGCTACTACAAGTACAAAGATGTATAGTGTATTTACTCTTCAGTGCCACCGTCTATGAGTGTGGAACCTACCTACGTGTTGCATGTGTATGTTTACACGCAAAATCGTGTGTGTATACATATATGTGTTTTTGTGCGTAGATACTCGTACACCTATATATATATAGGAATACATAAACACGTGTTGGCATGTTTGTCGCCGCATACGTGCCCGCACAGACTTGCATGCCTCTACGTGGCCTGCTGCTGCTCGCATGGTCCCTGACTATTAGTCGTCCTTGTTTTCTCAAGCTGCCACGAGGGTGCGCGGCTGGACCTGCTGCTGCTGCGTCCTTTCCCCCTCCCGCTTCAGCCTCGCGTGTACCTCCTACCCTACTGGCGGACGTGCAGTTCGGATGACTGTGCTTGGTGAATTCGTTGTCTGTCAAGCGCAGAATGCCGTGCTGCTGCCTCTCCTGTGTGCGTCTCTCCGCTTTTGCTCCCCTTGCAAGACTTGCCAGAGTTCATCTCTTTACACGACTACTCCTAGATTCGTATTCCGGATTTGTACCTGTAGCATTGTACGGGTATTTCGTATGTACATATATGTGTATATGTGTATCGCGGGTGCCGTACGCTGCCGCGCTTTGCTGTTTTCAGTGTGAGACTGCTCTAAGCTTTTGCTACTGATGCTGCTGTGAATACGGCTGCTGCTGATGCAAGTTGTCTGATGCTTCGTGTGCCGCGACTGCTGCGAATGTTGCTGCTGCAGCTGGTTTGAGTGACCACGGGGCTGCTGCTGTTCTTGAAGTGACTGCTTGTTGGCCTGCTGACGCTACACGCACGAGGCTGCTGTGATTGCCGTGGTGCTGCTGGTATGACCCGTTGTGGTTGGTGCTGGTGGTGCTACTACTACTGCATGTCGCCGCAGGTACGTCGTGCAGTGCGTGTCGCGCCATAAAAAGGAGAAGCGCCCTACGAGAAAGCCTCGGCTGACCTCGTGGCATTCCCTGGTAAGTATACGCTGCAAATCCTGGAAAGTGTGACACGGGAACGTACGGTTGATTTTCATCCCACTAGTGTCCTCCCTCGCGCAGAGGCCCACACACACATACACGCGTTTGCACGCAGATGTATCCACCTTCTGCTTTGCGTTGGCATACACACGTATACATATATATATATATATATATAATTCGGTTCGTATATGCCAGTGTGCCAAAATGAGCACACGTGAATAAATGTGTTGACGTACGTACACCGATGCGTGTAGACGCACACCGTAGAATTGTGCGTGTGCGTCGGGTTCAAAAACGCCTTTCTGACGTCGACAGGCTCCGTCAGCATGGCCCCGCCGGTACAATCGTATGTGCTTGCGCTGCTACTCTGCGTCCTGTTTTCTCTTGACTTCCCGTGAAGGCCCTTGCTGTTTCTTGAGTTTGTGCTGATGTTGCGGCAGCCGCTATCGCTGGTTCTCTCGTGGCTGCCTTCCGTGCGACGCCTGCTGTTCACGTGACGCCTGCTGAGCTTTTTTGGTAGTCTTCTTCAGCAGTTGGCGCTTGTCGTAATGGTGCGTGCTTCGCATCCCGGCTCCCACTGCTGCCACAGCATTTGCAGCTGTTTTCACCCCGCGCGACCTTCCGCCATTTACGGGGTGTGCTGCTGACGATAGTCATGATATTTCTGCTGTAACCCGAAAGTCGTTTCTGTTGATTTCTCGGCGTTCGTATACACCTGTATTCTTCGTGTGTAGTCATGTCCCTCCTTTTCCTTCCTTTCCACCTTGCGAAAATATTCCAGGGTGCGTGCCGAGGCGCACCACAGGGTGTCGTCGTGCTGCTTTATACGGCTGCTAATGGGGTTTTGCTGGTCTCCAGTACGTGTCAACGTATGCGTGTGAGTAACGTACTTTTTTTAGGTGGACACAGAATACTTAGCGCATTGGCGCGCATTATCAGATATTGTGATTCACGTGCCGCGCGCATGTGTTTTTGCTACCGCAGTGAAATTGTACGTGCGTCTGTTTACGTCCTTGTGCGTGTATATGGATGTCTATGCGTGCGCAAATATACATAGGTGTGTCTGTGTGCTGCGCTGCAGACTCGCTCATTCATCGCACGCTTGAAATTTGAGTTCCACCTTCTCCAAAAACAGAAGCACACACCGCCGAAGGCTGCTGCAGCAGAGAGCGAAGTTGCTCTAACGCAGGAGCTCATCAACGAAAATGCGGCAGCCAGTGCAGCAGCAGCGGCGGCTGCTGCTCGTGCTGCAGAGGAGGCAGCAGCATCAGAAGCGGCAGCGCTTGCGGCAGAAGCGCCTCGTCTGGGTCTGCGTGTACTAGTTCCCGTCGTCGAGGGTGAGACTGAAGACACTTGAACAAACGAGCAACTCTATCACTTCACACTTTATAACTGACTTGTTTTGCAGTAAATTCACCGGAGTCCTGCTCCTTCTCGTATCCCTGTAGGACGTCGGTTCTCACTCCCTCCGTGCTTCGCGGCCTATTTGTATGCTCCCAGCGTTGCAGCGTACATGGAGGCGGAATCACTACAACGTGGTCAACCAACTAGATGCGTACACACATATCCGTAAACATATAGATGTATGCTGTTGACACACCGTATATAGGCAACCCCTTGGAGACAAAAAGGGCGCAGCATGAAACGTCCTCATTGTAGTCGCACCTATCACACACGTCTGAAACGGTGCTCGTAAGGAGCAGAGAAGCCTTGTTTTGAAGCTTGGGCGTCGTGCCGGTCTCGTGTGGTAGGTGAAGTTTTGACTCACGTTCTGTGTCGTTCCACTTCCACTTGTCTCAATACACGAAGATAGAATCCTGGAGTCAAGTCCTACGAGGACTGTACAGGACGGTCGCATATTTGTCGATACGTAGGAGTTTATCTACTTGTGTAATGTTGTGGGTATATCCATTTGCTACGAACAGCGCGATTTGTTGGGAATAGAGAAAGCTCGACTTATTATAACATCAGAAGAAGTGGGGACACATTTTTAGCGGAAGACAGAGAGAAGAAACCCACGTGTGCAGGGTTCAAATGAATGACTTTCTCTTTGTGGTCGACAGGGTGAAAAGCGCCCGAGTTAGTCGCTTTGAAGTTTGCGTACTTACCCTCTGGTGAAGGTTGTAGTCCTTCTGTGAAGGAAAGACTGCTTGTAAAGGCTCAAATGTCCGCTGGATTCCCCCGTTCTATATATGAATGCTACGAGTTAAAAGCACTTTCCTGTCCGTTTACGTCTATTGGGAGTGTACGATGTTTGCGCGTAGCGAGGACCGAATAGCACGACGAGGTATATGGAGCACTTGGACATACTCAATACCTTCGCATCAACTGTGCCGCAGCAGGAATTTGCGTGTCAATAACTACGTGGGGTCCTTCCAGTTCAGCGGTCAACTAGTGCACTCCTGCTAAGTGTACAGTCTCACACACAATTCTACTCCTGTGAGGAGACACACAAGATTTACTCGGTGCTGACAACCTCCCGTCAGAGATGGCACGGCAAACCATTAAAAACACCGCCTGATCCTGTGTCCCGTTCCCGTGCAGAAAATAAGTCTGAAGCTGGAGCTGAAGCCCCTTCAGTTGTTGGAGCTGGTGCGGCTGCAGCAGGTGCCGCAGCTGGTCAGCTCTTGGACTCGAGTTCTTACGATTTTTCTGCATGCCAAACGGGACACGAGCGGAATGTGAGCGCAGGTCTGACAGGAGAGGCGGCCTCGAGGGAGGAAGCACCGCTTGAAGCAGCAGCAGATGTCGGAGCAGCAGACGGGCCTGCCGCAGCGTCAGCACCAGCGCCTGTAACGGATCCTGCCGCGATCTCCGTGCCTGCGCCCTCTAGTAGCGTAATCGACCCCGCTGCTGTGATCGCTGCTGCGGTTGCTGATTCTTCTTTGGTGCCAGCAGCAGTTAGCCAACTGACGACAGAGATGTACGCTGCCTACGCTGCCGGCAATGCTCCGCGGTATGCTGCTTTTTACGCTGCCTACTACCAGCTGTACTCTTACGCCAACGCGGGTCTTCTAGGGCTCGGCGTCTCTGTGCCACCAGTGACCACCTCCAGCCCCTCTTCTGTTGTTGTTGAAGAACCTGTTGAGGCTTCTGTGCCTGCGCCGGCCACATCAACGGAGCTCAACGGCAGCGTCCGCGGATTTGAAGCGCGCGCGGCAAACACAGATGCGCCGGAAACGGCGTATACTCTGTTAGGAAATACTTGAAAAAAAGAGGTCTCACACTCGTAGAGACTGATCAGCAGACTGAGGGAAAGGAGTCAAGCAGAGTGTTTCCACAGCGCGTGCTTCGGGCCGCTTGTGTTGGGAGATGTAGGCTGAGGAATGTACGCCTTTTCTGATCCATTCGCGTATGGCAGCGCTGTGCACGCTTGAGGAAATACGGAATTAGCGGCGTGTGTCCTGCAGCTTCCACAATACTGCATATAGTGTATAGAGGGAAACTACCTGCTGACAGCACTGCGTAGTTGCTGACAATATCAGCGATTTGAAGGGATGGGGATGAAGTGATTAATGTCGCGAAAGTGGTGCAGCGGCAGCTGACAGCAGGGCCGAGAAGGATGCGACAAGATTTTTTTTCATCGACTCTACTTTTAGAACACTGGGCTGCGCGGAGTGACTCAACAGTCAAATTCGTTTTTGTTGCAGACGGAAGTTCTGCAGGTGTTCGGACAGACAAACATCGAAAGAACCCCCTTGATGTTCTTCCAGTACGAGGGCGCTCAAGGCGTTGCTGTGGATAGTCAAGTTCTCACGTGACAGCCGCGTTAAGCAGGGGTGTGTTGTGTCAAGAGTCGGGCGCTGGGGAGTACATCACGCTTTCAGGTCAGGCGTGGTAACATTTCCTTCTCATTTTTGTTTCGGCGGAGTCAACGAGAGACGTGAACGCGATCGGACGGCGGATCATGTAGCTTCGAGTACCAAAGGCCTGACGCGCAAAGCCACAGTGAACTACGTGAAGCACAGCTAATCCTCTACCTCACACACGTACCAGTTGTACTTACATATCTATGCAGCGTGCAGCGTGTAGGCATGTGTAGGCGTATATATATATATATATGTATATATATATACACATATATATACAAATAGCATCCGAGTAAATTATACGAGTGTAGACGTGAAAGCTGCCGAGAAACCTGTTCACGGATAACTGAAATGCGCAGCTGCAGTCCGAAGGAAAAGGGTGACGTTCTGACTTTCGTTTCGAGCAACTGTAATGTCTTCGCCGCCTTCGTGTAGTTCTTGTGCCACCTGCACTTCTGTAAGTGTCTTTAGAATTCACTATAGCTTCTGCACATGGCCCGTCGACGTTAAAAAGACTCACCGATTTTTTTACATGCTAAGGAAAGCGAGCGAAGGCTCACGGTCTGGGTCAGCACTCGCCTTTGGCTTACGCGCGCCACTCACAAAAGTGCTCAAAAGGAGATCTACTGTCATACTGTTCTTTGGAAGCGGGCAAAAGTGCTTCGAGAAGAGTAGAGAGCAACGAAAGTGGTCACGCTAGAAAGGGACTCGAAACGCTGAAATGGCATCCCGAGTGCGCGTGAGTCCTTTCGCACGGCTCCACTTTACATCGGTCAGTTCGGCTTTCTTGCACAGCTCCGCACGCGTCTCCGACTGTTTACGTGTTCACGTTACAGATGCGAATAAAGACGCATAATACCCGGTTACAACGTAGCACCTTCGATCTTCCTCCGAGAAGTACGTGGCAGGGCAAAGAAGAAACAGTTTCGAAACCATACTTACAGGGCACAAGCACTCAAGGGTCGTAAACCGCGGCTAAACATTTCCCCGTAGCATTGCCGGGAAAGCCCACATTCTCGAGCGCAACGGCGGTAAGATTGTGGGATGCTAGCGCTAGCTTGTAGAGAAAGGAGCACTCATACACATTTATATATATGTATATAGCGAGCCACGAAGGGACGCCTGGATATTGAACGAAAGGAGCATAGTCATGTGTGTAGAGAGAAGTAGAGGTTCGGTGTCTGCAGAAAGATTTTTTCCACCCCTGCTCGGAGGTGGAGACAATGCTCCCTGTTTTTGGAGTCTGAGCGCAAGTGTGTCATCACAGGCGGTACGGATGTCAAATCACACTTTTATTCTATAGTAGAACACATCGTGAGGGACTTTGTTGCAGCCCGAATCACAGCAAAAAAGCCAGGTAATTACAGCGAAATTTTTAACTCACAAAGAGAATACCCAGAAAGGTACACCTGTGAACTAGCACGTTTTGTGGCTGTTGGGTAGCCTGTGCATCTCTGTAGCCGTAACGTCTCACAATGTTACCTAAGGAACGAGGCAAGAACCACGAGAGATTAACCTCTGTTGGACTTCAATTGTGATGGTGCCCTATAAATATCAATGTTCCAGCCACACAGACAATTTGTGCAAAGGAAACGTCTGAAAAAACGGTTTTTCATTTTCCCTGCGTCAACATCGATTCTCCAAATGTAGCCACGGTTCTTCAACGTACGCTAACTCTGTCCTGAAATAATCGGTCACCAATCTGCTGGTCCACTCGGCTGCACTGGGACACCTGCTGGGTTCTCAACATCCAGGAGCTGTCTGCATTTTAGATCCAGCAACTCGAGCTAGGGATTTCGCCTTGAGATACAGATGTGTGCAGGATGGTTTCCTGATGGTCGCTGCAGCTTTTGTTTCAGAATATGTCGATGCTCAATGGATGCGCAGCACGTTTGAACCAGCAGCAGGGCGTACTTTCCCAGACTGCTTTTTCGCTGAATAGGTATCTTCTTGAACAGAGTAATATGCTGAATCATGCATGTTCTGGACCACTGAGAGCTTGTTTTCTGTAATTACACTTCAATTCCTGAAAACGTAGTCAGCCGCTCATTCGCAGTCTTCAGCTTTGAGGAGCCTTCTGTCTACGAAAGGCTCCCCAGGGAGAATTTCGCTCCAACTAAGACGGTGTTGTTTAAGTTCGGCACCGTAGGCTGCCTCTATGTCCACCTACGGAGACAAAGACAGGTTCCACGATGAATATCAAAATATAAGAAACGGTGCTTCGTATATCGTGTGAAAGGATACAGCGCAAGGCCCCAGAAGGGGAGGTGCAGCTTTAAAGTGTCACGTCAGCCTCCGCGTCATCACGCCTGAGTTGCGCGCTTGTTACGAGATATACACACTCGAGCAATACTTGCAAATCGAAGGTACACGGACAGGGGTTATTTCAGTGCTTTACACGTTAACTGTTGTTACACACCAAATATACATATTTGGTGAAAAGAGAGATACGTGCTCACAGGGAGTGTGACTGCGGACATCTGTAAATCCAAGAGATCCACAATAGTAAGCAATATGCGGCTGTGGGCCCGCGTACGTCGTCCAGTGCCCCTGCTTTCCACAGTTAAGCTATCTCCTGGTGACGGTGCCTTTAGACAGGTCGCTAGGTGTGCAACAATGGTGAGGTTGTATCGCGGAAGCAAATTTCTGCGACACGAGCTCCTATTATAGCGCCTTGCGAAAAGTGCAAGGTTTGAGAGCTCACTTGCTCTTCCGGAGTGATGTGAAGCCCGTCAAGGTATTCCAAAAAAGGGAGTTGATATATTACTCTAGTGCGCAAATGCTGAGTAGGTTCTAGGGGACCGGGACAAAGGTATAAAAATCGCAGCTGCTTTAGGGTCCGCAGCGGGTCCAGCAGACCAACGTCGTCTAGACCTGGATTTCGCCGAACGTCCAGAAGGAGCAACTGCGGATGACTGGTGCATGAAATAGGGGACAAGCTGTCTAGCAGATTGCCCTGAAAAGCGCACACGCATGTGGAATGCTTCCATGAGCGCCGCAGGGGGCTGCTGCTACGAAAACTACTTCATAGCCCTGGGCGGAAACAGGCATCCCCCGTTCGAGTGTTGATATATGTATATATCTGTGTGTGCTTGTAGCGTGTTCTCCACGGCTAGGATTAAGTACACGAAAAGCCTTCAAGACACGCTGTTCTGCTTTTGTACACCAACGTAGAGCCACAGCAGACGGCGTACGCGAATGTTTGTGCAGCGAGCGTGCCATGTACGAAAATGTGTAGGGACACAATGCGGTACGAAAAATTGTGCAAAGGATGGCGGTGCCGGCGCGAAGTGATATGTGTGTTCGAACGGCCCCTTGCAAGAGTATCGCGGCAGCTTTGACATTGTTGAATCTAAGGAAAACAAAAGTACAACAGTGCGAGCGAAAGTGGCGAAGACTCCAAGAGCAACACAGGATGTGTGCTTACGTCTACGGTCAGAGAGACTAAATACTTTAACGGCTCGATTCCTTTCAGGTCTCTTATTTGGTTGTTGGAAAGCAGTAGTTCTTCCAGGGGGACTGTGGGTGGCAGTGAGGCGACCGAATTGAGCGAATTGTTTGACAGGTCCAAGTGGCGTAAAAACACATTCTGACTTAAGTCTCCGTCGAGGTACTCAATTTGGTTCCCTGCAAGCTTCAACACGCGTATGCGAGTGTTCATGGACCAGTTACCTGTAAAGGACGCAGATCAAGAGACACGAGCCTTCTGCGGGGCGCATAAAGTACAGCCTAGTTCTATGCCACTCAAAGGTGCACAGGGCACAGAAGTCGCAACACGTTGAGTCGATATGTACATTCAGCGTCTTCCGTTACATCTACTCATGCAAGATTAGATTGTCATCTTTTTCGATAAGTGTACCTCTTCTGCCGATGACACTTCACACGCGGCATGATACCACCTAGGCACACCTTAGTCTAAATAGTCTTCAGTATAACAGCCAGGAAGAATAGCAGGGAGGCTGCCTAGACAATTTCGAACGCCCTTGCAAGACACGGTTACTTGCGCCACGGCGCACAGAGCAGAACAAATATCACTTCCTTCTTCCCGTGGCGTCGTGTGTACTCGTGCGACGTAAGATCGCAACGCAGAACACAAAACATGGCCAATGACTTTGACCGAAAGAATGTCCCCGTTTTTCAAATGTTGAGTGAGTAGAGTAACTTTGTAACGTTGAACACGAAATGGCTGGTTACTTGTGACAGATGAATACTACGCAATAAGCATAAGTGAAAAATACTTTTTGATGCGCACTCCGATTGTGCTGGGAATTGTTGTCAGTTCTCCACAAAAATCCAGACTTGGAATGCGACACCAACCTGCCTCTGTTACAGAAGCATAAGTGTATTCAGCAGGCGGAAATTTGGTCGGAGGAGTTCAGAACAGCCTCTAGTATTTGGTGTGAACTCAGCGTTGTCCTGCAGTACACTTTTCGCATCAATACTTAAGCGGAGTACCGCTGAAATTGCAAACGGTGGAAACCACAGGTTGTGCCGGACTGGACGTTAATCACTGCTTGAGGTGCGCCCAGCGTTGGTTTACTCGTAAGCACGCAGGGCGGCGCCGCAAATTGTCGGCTTTACAGACCTGTTCTACCGGCCTCGAGCACCCTACACACGCGGTAAGAGACAACGAGGCCCCAGGTCGCCACCACCGTTCATCATGTGCAACGCATCGGTCTTGCATTACAAGAGGAAACTGCATGCCGAGACGTATTATCCAACGTCTGGGGACTCTCTACAAGCTTTTACCCCTGGAAAAGTTCTGCAGTGTCGGTAACAGTGAATTTCGCGGGTACAAAGTGGCGTACCTAAGTGCTTCAGTTTATTTCCGGAAAGGTCCAGGAACTCAAGTTTTGCGTTCGGCATCAGATCTTCCGTGGTGGTAATGTCATTATTCGCAGCGTCTAGTGTAGTCAAAGACGAAAGCAAGCCCAACGGGTGAAGCGAGCGCAGCTTGTTGTTTCGGAGGTACACACTCTGAAGGCGTCGCAGGGCAGTTGGAAAACCAGCGTATTAGTAGAGGGTCAGGTAGCTCAGGCACAATTGTTACGCACAGATCGGAGGTGAAGACCTGGAGCATCCTTGGGTTCTAGATTATCAGTTCCGACGCTATCATCCGTCTACCTTACGTTCCCGCTTAGGCGACCGGAATTATGTTACATCATAGTTCAGTTTCTAGTCTCGTGAGACAACTTTTCCAGCTGCTGCACAACACCACTGCTAACGTGCAGTGGACCGTTGATCAGCTACACGAACCAAATCAAACAGCTCTGGACCAGTGCTTTGTCACTCCGGTGTGTTTTGCTCTAGTTAAAGTTTTCTGGGGGATGCTCCGTCTATGTTGCAAAAGAGTATGAACTGTGTGCGCGTGCACATTCACTGACACACACAGGTGGAAACACAAAGGTGCAGGCGTAAGTCCACACTTGTATGTAACAATACATAGTCAATGCTGTTGAGTTAGTAGTCCCCAAGAGAGCCCTACATTCACTGACAAGCTGGGCGTCTTCCAAACGTGCAATGCAGTGGAAACGCTGCAGCGGTTTCAGACTGATGTCCAGTGCTCAGGTGGTTTCAGTGCCGTTAACCGAATGTAGACGTCCAGGGCCACACGGCTACGGAATTGTCTTTTTCTTTTTTTTCCTTTTGCTGCTGTCTTCAACAACCAGGCGGGTCACTGAGTTTCGTTCATGAAACGCACCTGCAGGTGTGTAAATTTCCGTATCACATTTAGGCTGGTGATTCCCAGACCGCTTAACTGAGCTTCTCGAAAGAGCGGTCGGCAGTCTTCAGGGGACCTTCCTAAACTATGCAAAGATTGTCGTACAGTTTCACGGTCTAGTGGGTTTTCCCCTGCCTGCAGGAGACAACCGTATAGAAGGAAGACATGGCTGCTCAGGGTCAGTCTCTCACACGAGCCCACCTCTCTACTTTTCTGTAACAGTCTGTCCGCAAGTGCTCAATCACAGCAAGTAGGGAATTGGACGGTGTTGCATAGTGCAGTTCTTGAGTAGCCTTTGTCTTTTTGTGGCTTTAATAACTTTGCGGCACGCACCCGCTTGAACTGGGTAGGGAGATGGAGAGGACAGTGCGCACTGGAAGCCTGTGTTTGTGGGCTTCGCCGGGGGAATCTCTAAAGCCATCGCTCAGTTACAGTGTGGGGACTTCCAATGCATTGGTCTGAGGAATGAGTTGCCAAACGTAAAGCTTGCTACATACACTAAACTTAGAGAATAGACCATTGTGTACGTATGTGGGTTGCGTAGTCTGAAGATGTGGACATGAATACAAAAGGTGTACGCACTCGAAAAACGAACACGTGGGAAGGTTAATGCCATATGTACACTGCAGGGGACTTGCGAGCCGTCGACTTGGAAACGGGTACTCATATACGCATGTGCGTACACACGAGGGTACCTCAGCGTGTGTACGCAAGTAAATCAGGCATTCACGCACACGGGCGCACAAGGTTTAAATTAGTAGTTTGTCCGCTTCCGCGCCAACTGCCTCAGGGACGCCAGAAGAGTCTTTGCTCGGCAGTCCCACGTCTTCCATTCTACTACTTCAAACGTCCAACGTAAGACCGTCTGTAATAGTCCGTGGAATTCAGGGTGACCCACGTCCGTAATTAGAATTGATGGCACTGGTAATTAGATGACGCTTTTACACACATGTGATTCTGGCTGCATCTCCCCTCAGAACCTACCACACTGTCGGCGGGGTTCAGGGCAAACTCTTCACCAGACTCATAACGGCACCCTGTGGTGGACGAAGTTCCCCGAGATGTTGGGTGCTTTTTGGGAGAACGCTCTTCAGAAGAAAATATGCCTTCAAGCGGTCCGGGGAGATCATCGGAAAAAGACCGACGTTGTTCCATCTCTTCAACGAACCGCCTTTTTTCTGGCGATTCAGCATTGAAATGCGAATCTATGAGTGCGCCGCGAAGCGTGTATGCAGGTCCATACCTGGCCTGTTATCCGCGAAGTTACAGGCTACGCCATCAACGTAGCCTTGCAAATATTGAAATCTTTTGTACCCCACCGACGACTCCTACGTTCAGCTGGTCTCTACGAATGTTCGTCATCACCACAGTCCATCCAGCGTCCTTGCATACACACGCACAATCAGCTACATCCCGAGCAATTCACGTGTTTCCACGCACACGGTCGAGCACCAGAAAAACGACTGCGCATGAGTCTAAAATGCGACGGCGCCTCGTCGTTGAATGTACGAGGGGTGTCGATTTTCACTACGAGATGCGTCGCCTCTCATGACGGCTGGTAGCAGCAAAAACCTCTCTGTGCAAGCTGAAATATCCTACGTAGAATCAGTCAGTCACCTTTCTTGTGGAAAGACACGTTCAAGCACACGCATACCGTTTGGAACGTGGTGTGCTCGCTGAAACAATTGATACGCATCAAGTGCCCAGCACGCTTTAGCTGTCGCAACCTTCTCGTCTCAGAAGAGCACTCTGACGTGTGACGCGGTCGGCTCGCAAGTACCAGTCTATGTCTGGTCGACAATGCTGTCTGCTTTATGTTGTCCCTTTCAACAAGTGTGTTGCCTGCGGTCGTCAAAGAGGAGGGGGTGTAGTTCGCACTCATCGTAAGCGTATAGATCCATGTGTATATCAAAACAATTACTTGTGTGCTCGGACTGCACGTTGGTCTGACAACTGTTGATCGGACTTCTACTATCACATACTACAAAGGCAATGCACAGGCTCACGGCTCACGTCAGTGTTAGCATTCCCTGCATGCGGGGCCCCTCTTCTGGGGACACCAACGGCGCGTAACAGGCGGTACGAAGGCTAAGCTTTCTTCATTATTTAGCGGCGACGTCTACAGTCAAAGTCGTTCTCCGAGTACTCTCACTGTTGCAGTCTACTTCGCGTCAGCAGCTTTAAGATTAGAGGGGTCGATAGTATCAGGCCTCGATGAAAGACCCTTGGTACGCATGCGGATAGGAGAGTGTTTTACTACAAATTTTCAACAGTGTGACCCCAGCTTCTGGACTGCGTCATGCGCAGCTCCGCCGATTCCTATACGAACACTTGTGCGCGTCTGCCGGCATCCACGGCGATGGACATCGCTGATCTGGCGGCTGTTTAAGTTGTCCCATCCCTGGTTCACCAAGAGAGTTTCAACACAACACACGAACGCAGATGTATATTTTCACACATACGCAGATGTAGTCAGGCTCAGATACTTTTGACTACACATTCATATATTTATCTGCATGCATACGAATCATTATGTACGATAATGGCAATCGCATCCACCTCGTACTACGACCCACTGCGAAGTCAGGAGAGACAAAAACCTGCATGCTCCGTTTTCCTTCGTAGGCATGGTCTTCCGTTAAGGAGGTATTTGTCTCGTAGACAAAGATTCACTCGTACAGACAGACAACCGAGTCAACACACTATACGGTAGTGTCGGGTATATTTGCACTGACCAGAGGCGGATCCGTACTCTGGCAAAGCTCGCTGTCGATTCTTCAAAAACCTTCTCAAGGACTATGGAGCCGGCAGATGATAACAAGTCTGCAAACCTTGGAAATACGTTGAAACTCGACCTCTCTACCTTAAAAGACAGACATGAACTTGTTCGAAACGAAGCTTTTCAAAACGGCACGAATGCAACTGAATCAGCGAAGGGCCCAACGGTAGAGTTGTTGAAGCATGTAGTGGCACCCGAGTCCAACCGGACAGAAGCTGGAGGACTCAGCTTGTATCAGCTTCCTCACAACACTGCAGTTGCTGCCGTTAGCGCCGCCATTAACCACGCCAGTATCAACAACGCTGAGGGCATCAGCGTCACCAATGACAATACACGCCGCAGCAGTAACAGCGCTCTATGCAGCGCTGGCAACATCAGCAGTAGTAGATCTCTGAATCCTCCTGACAAGTCAAAACATCAGATAATCGAGATCGTCGCACCCAACAGCAGTCCAGCCCGCCTTGAGGGATTGCCTAGGAAAGGTGCTTTATCACCTTTTCAAAAGAACGACCCACGGACGACAGCACGTGGAGCAGCGCCTGGTGGTTTAAACGACAAAAAGGCCTCTAGTTTTTCAGCACCAACGAATAGTCCCGTGAAAAGTCGGGTGGCAGGAGGAGTTTTGGCAGTAGATAACACCGGAACAGGAACGGCTAGTATCACGTCGGAGAAAGCCTTGAACGTACAACGAGTAGCTGAATACGATGGACGAGCAGAAAAAGTTGTTGGAGCTGGGAGCACGTCGTCGTCGGGCTCCACTACACACCAGACGGAGAGGGGGAACGGGCGATGTGAAGACGCGCATTGGATGCAGCAGGAGATCCTGAAAGACAAATTGTGTAGTCAGACGTCAGACGAGTCGGTAGAAGATGAAGACGATGAAGGACAGTCCGAATCCGGCGAATCTGATTCTTGTGACGCAGACTGCCAAAACACTTCGCCGAGTGAGCGGCATTTGGAAAGAGAGGACGAGTGGCAGCGCGAGGAAGCAACTGAAGCATGCCCAGCTGTGTTGGAGACGGAACTTGATGGTCCGGAAGAAGAGGAACACTTAGACATCGGGGAACTTCGATATAACATGAGGACGGGAAAATTCAGTAAAGCTTATGTGGTGAGAGGCGTGAGCGGCCACCGCACTTTGCTTAAACAACGCCGGGCAACTGTTGGCGGTGAAAAGGGACCCGAGTCCTCATGGATATTTCCGTGGGAAGTACGGCCTGAGATTGACGTCTTCGCTGCTGCTGCAGCGGCAACCGCTGCCTCATCAGCCAGGCGGCACCAGCTGCTTCCGTCGCGGCGTATAGGTTCTGCTCCCGCTGATACCAACTCTCACAATTATACCTCTTGTCCTGGAAGAGCATGTGGGAAGCCGTATGCAGAGGGGCTCTACCGACGGAAGCAGCCACACGCTACGCACTTTCAAGGAAGACAGACTGAGGAAGACAGCCACGGCGACAGGATAATAAGCGAACGACAGAGAGAGGCAGTTTTCGACTGTCTCAGCAAAATGGCTCAAGCAAACGAATGGGCACAGATGATGAAGCTCGACCGCAACTACCGCGCCTTCAAGACTAGAGACGGAAAACTCGCCTGCCACGTCTATCAAGGGAAATCATACGTGAAACGACTACCAGTGGAAGTACGGCTTTTGCGTAACACGCCTATGTGTTGGCACTCATAAGCTTACATACGCGGGTGGTAACCGGTACGATACGCAGTGCAACTGTTCCCACGTCTCGAGTACATGCACGCGTGTAGTCCTGTGAAGATGCAGCGAGGCCTTGACGATTTTTATTGCAGTTGAGCGTTTGAAAGACTTCAGTGCAGCTGCTGCGCTTTGAGGAAGACGCGACGGACACCCACGCTTCTCTGCGACAAGCAGATTAACAGTACCGGTAACACAGCATCTACTGTGTAAACACCCCGCAACGCCTTCCCGTGGACAAGTATATGCTTAACTTTCCACCTATTTACTCGTACGAATTTTAGTACATATATGCAGTTAAACCCCTCTGTATGGGGCTTTCACGCGTCTGAAGTCAGTCACGCGTGCTTGTTTATGTGCATCCGCACTGCCTGTGGTTAGTGTTCCCTGCACAACAGGATGTTCACGCCTTGTCTTAGCCCACGCAAGTTCAGCGTATAGTTGGGAAAGCGACGTAGCACTATTTCTGGTCCGTTCCTGTCTCCCTTCTTCCGTAGGTGTTTATGTCGTACGAATATCCCCGGCTGCGAAGGCGATTTATGCTATGCTGCCCGTATCTCCACGTCCAATCCCAGGCGGTACGTCGATCTGACTCCAGTCTCCGCTTTCCGCAGCGGTTCTACTTCAAGTACCGGTATAGAATTACCAGCATGGTTCAGCAGCTCTCATCGGAAGCGGGTGCAGACGAAGTCGCTTGCGGACGTGTTCTGAAACTGCCACAAATTGCCGCATGTTGGTGTAGTCTCAGGCTTCTGTAGCCGACATACATGTACAGGTGTATGCCGGAGCAGAATACACGTATTCGTCAAAAAGACCAAAAGAAACTGCTTTTGATAGTCCTCAAAGCATCGTGCACCTTCTGCGGGGTAGCAGACCACGCACTATGGAATACAGGTATTTGTCAAAGAGAACAAGAAAGGTTCCCAAAAATCCTTTGAGGCATCAGGCATCTTCTGTGGGGTAGCGGCCTACATGCTACGTCTTTTAACCTCAGGTTGACTATGTATACTACCAACGTGGTTTACCTCTGTATGCACTTAGGGGTGAATATCGTGCGAGGGTGTCTACTTCCCCGTAAATGCATTGTCAAGATAGTTTGCACGTGCACTGGTGTGCTTGCAGGTCGCCGGCGCCAATCTGAACGATACAGAAGTCAGAATGAGAAGAGAGCTTGAGCTGCAAAACGTCCTCCTTTCTACTATTCAGCTTACACACGTGCTAAGAGAACAGCTTGACTTCCTGCAGCGCGCATCGATTGAAAATCCGCGTACGCAGCTACGGTAGAAGTTTTGCATGTGCTTGCAAATGCGTAAGCATTTCCGCACGTGCTGTATACATTTACAGCGCCGCGTAGCGCGTGCAGCAAATATGTAGTGAGCGGGCTCAGACGAAGCCTGCAAGTTGACGTCTGCACGAGGTCCTTATGCCTATTTGGTTGTTGGGAGTCAGTTGCCTCAGCAACACGCATCTGGCATAGACGGGTACGATGGTGTGCAGCAACCCTGTGGTCATAGCGCTATCTACACAGTCGGTTCGTGTAGGCCTGAACTGGCGTCTATTTGGTCCGCCGGCGCACCGAATGAGAATAAACTGTCCAGAGACAGTAATTTCGGAAGCAATAAATACCAGAGTTTACGTTAGCAGTGCAACCTACTCCAGGGGGAAAAAAATCGTTGATGGTCATGACCCAACACCCACGAACCTCCATCCTACAGTTAAAATACATATACAGTGTGCATCAAGCCGCAGTGGAGGTGATTGAGAGCAGCCGGCGAAGCTGTGGGTGAATCATGAGTTTTGCAAGAAGCCGTCGGTACGTGCTACATATGTGTATATACATACGTACGCACGACCTCGTGGGGGGCGGAGTACGTATGCTTTGGCAGGGTACGGAGGCTGAACTGCTGCGTCGGTAGTCCTGTTACCGGAGGAGACAAAGAGCAGAGATCCCTGATCTTCCGGCTCTTCCACAGTGGTGATAGCAGAGTACCCTCTCCTGCACCGCATTCATTTACTTGTAACTACCGGTGACGTGACCCTGAGTCGCGCGTGGTTGGCGTCTGTTGAAATACGTGGCCGAATGCTTTCTTCGCTGCTGCCTCATTTGCACCGATGTGAGAAGCTTGGCAGCGTCAAGATACAATTATCGTGTAGTTCAGGGATGCGTGGGCTGCATACAACGCTTACTGCCCTCATCTGACGCTGACGTCCACGCCAACTGCGAGTATTCAGTTATGTCATCTATCCGTCACTTAGTCCGAGTAGACCACTTTCGTGCAAGGCATGCCAACGCATGCCACAGTGGAATGGACTTGCATTGCAGTATGTTTCCACGTGAAATTGGGTGGTCAATTAAGGATGCTTGTGAAAATATTTAGCTGCGCGACGCGCGTGAAATGGGAAACTGTGCCCATTTCAGATGCGTCACTACTTGTGTTCCCTCATGTTTTCCCTTGTAAACGCACATGGTAGGACAGAATATCAGGAAGCTTTTAGTATCCATGCGTAACCACGTCGAAAATGCTCCCCAGAAAACTGATGAAGAAACCAGTTGCAGGGTTCTCAGGAGCAAGAAAAGTCCCGTCCAGCTCATGTCGACTAAACTTGCATCCCCGCTACGTGGCTTCTCGCTGTTTGCGAGGCCCTGCAGTCTTTGGCCAACACGAATTGTGATCTGCGGGACGTGTCTGCATTGTTGTACGCCCTTCAAAATGAAGAGGATGCACACACGGTATTGTTCTGTACGGCAGTCGCTGGAACACGGTAAGCATGTTCTGATAAACAAGAAATGGTACGACTTTCTCGGTGACTTGTCCACGAAAATGCAGTAAAAGCAGTTCTACTCCAAAAGTTGCATCCGCCGATGTACGAATGGTGCTTTCGTGGCCACTACCGTATCACGCGGCTAACCGATTTCCGGTGAAGCACTGAAGTGAGGGTGTTTGAGCGTGCCGGAAAACCGCAGACCGTTTCGCCGTACTTGCGGCACTACGGAAGAGAGATACCCTGCAGTTGTCGCACTACACACGCCTCACGCCCAGGTCTGATGTCGGTAGCAATTCGACCGGAGAGGTAGCACCTACAAAGCCCCTAACCAGCGGACGCTTTCGCCTCTCCAGTATTCTATAAGGCGAAGGCGGTGCCTTCTTTAAAGAGTGTCTCCGTCATTTATATAGTATTAGGGCATGTTCTTCTGCAGGCGGAAGCACGATCACGTTCAACGAGGGTGTCCAGGGGCACAGGAACGCGCAGTTCGCTACATACGCGTGATCCTCCGCAGCTTCAAAATCAGGCATATCCAGGCGACTGCTAACTCGTAACGAGGAACGTAATGCGGTATTTTTGTTGGTGCTCTATCAGAGAACCACTGTATACGTGCATATTGTTCTTGTGCAGGTATGAATCCGCCCTTCCAACTCTCTAGAGTGAGAGCCTACGAGTCGGCTTATATTCCGTACTACGCCCTATAAAGCACCAGCCAGTTTCACTCCGCATGCACCGACTCCCCGGCATCCCTGGCAAGCAACTACGTGACGCGCAAACACGTGACCTTCCCGTGCTGCGAGCGACGTCTGTTACCACATACCGTTGTAGTTCCATGCGCCGTTTGCATATATATATATATATATATGTATGTATACATGTATGTATGGATGTATATCGGTTCCACTTCGTCCACAGTGTGGCCTGCGTCCTAAACTAAGAATGTTGTAGCTTACCCTGTACGGTTGCGCATAGAGACAGTTCCATTTGCAATGTTACATGACAGTTGTCCAAGGAGGTATTCGTGCGAAGTTGGGAGGCGGCAGCTCGGGGGCCCAGTGCTTCAGAGTCAGCTTCGAGAGCTCCCAAACCGGGACGAGATGCTGTAAGGCGTCGACACGTTAGTTGGGGAGCTCGAGTGGCACCCAATCCCGGAAGTATGAAAATATTCCTTCGCAGTTCCGAAAATGCGGCAGCTCACGGAGGAGGAAGTGAAGCTTGTCTTTGAAAAGCTTGCTAAGTTGTAAGCCCTGCCGCCCACATCTCTGGCAGTGCACGTATCCTCTGGTACCCCACAGACATGCGGCGGATGTCTGTAAGAGACTTACACGCTGACGTTACCAACTCTACTGAGGTCGTACGCGGACACTACATTATTCTGAATATACACGTCAATCATGTTACACCAGGTGTCTATTGAAGGCGTTCTGCTGGCTTCCAGGAGCTGCGGTGTGTGTCTGTGTACACGTCAAGGCGTGTGGCTTCGTCTTTGCTTTTGCTAGTCGAAGAGGTTTCGGACGACTCTGTAGAATTTCTTAGTGGCACTACGATACGGATATGCTTCGGGTACTAACACTCAACCCATTCGCCACTGGCGGTAACAAAGCTTCGTCAGGAATAGAAAACTGAGCGGTTCATAAAGAAAAAGTAGATCAGAGACCATTCTTATCTGAAAGGCCCTCTTTTACTATTCTGGCAAAGTGTGACACTTTGGAGAGATGAATTGCACACGTTAGTGCGCGTCGCGCCACTGTCACGCCATCAGTACGTGAAAGGCACGCCACCTCTTCACAAATTCGTGTACCCAGAGTTCCGTTCGTCTTTGCAGCGTCGGAAATAATCTCATGCACATCGTTGACAACCAGGAACACCCCTACGTGTTTCGCCTTCACCATGAGCGCGTCTTCTACATGAGGTAGGCGCCCGTTATCGGGCCAGAGAAGCTGCCCCGCATTCTGTTAGCAGCCACTGGAGCTTGCACGCGGGATTTTAGGTGAGGGGACGTATTTC
This sequence comes from Sarcocystis neurona, assembly GCA_000727475.1. Taxonomy (NCBI): domain Eukaryota; phylum Apicomplexa; class Conoidasida; order Eucoccidiorida; family Sarcocystidae; genus Sarcocystis; species Sarcocystis neurona. The sequence continues at coordinate 3,003,361 of KL647288.1, read as the reverse complement.
GCTCTGCGTACATGTGACGGTGGGTAAGACCTCTCCGTAAAAATAGATGCTCTAGCGTGGCGGCTGGGGTGTTTTCATCAAAGTGAGATTTACTTGCTAAGCGCGTGAATTCAGCACATGAAAGATCTCCAGAATCCACTTAAAGGCATCTGTCTGGCAGTACGCCGTGGGTAAAAAATGCATCAGTATCATATGGGACCACGTCACTGGAGAGCGCTTCGGGTCGCTGTTATCAATTCAATACGTTTTTTCATTTCAGTGTTTGTGTTCTATACTTTTTGACGCTATCTCTTGATCTCAGCGAGCAGCTCCTGAAGATGGCTGGCCATATACCGAGGAAGAGTCTTGTAAGTTTTCTCTTTAGAGTCTGATAGAGGTTTCGTGGTAACGAGCTGCTCTAGTGTCGCAGCTCACACTTTTCCGTTGTATGTGGCTTCCACCTGTCGGGATTATTAACTGGCGCCTACTGTAGTGGGGAGACCATGCCGGCAACAGTATGATTGAACGGTTGTGTAGCGAACGGACTCCGTCACTATAGGTTTCCGGGGCTTCTCATGTGGGGTTAGAGAGGGTATGCATGTATACACCTGTACAGTTTCGCAGGCTCTCAAGTTTTGGTCGTTTCCTTGTCAGTCTTCAGGTAAACGAGTCGCAGACAAGGTCACTATTGGTTTTCTAATGTTACAGGCGAAATACTGGGTTCGTCAGCTGTTCTGAATTATTACCTCAGATCCTAGCCGGCGTCTGCATTGGCAAATTTACCAAGACGCGGAAATTTCGCCTGCAAGTCACGGCACTCGACCTCATAGCTCGATATGCTAGATATAAAGTATGGCTTAAGCCAGCGGGAGACCAAGCGTTTGTGTACGGCCACCATGTCATTAAGGTACGTGTGTGCATTGCCGCTCATCGCGCGTAAAGAGTCATTAATTAGCCCGCAGAATGTCTGAGCCGAAGCTAGAACACCGCTGATCAGGGACGCTTCTTGCAGGCTAATCACTTGCAGTTAATTGGATTTGGTGCATCGTGTGAGCGCCGGCGTCGTTTTGCTGAAATGCTCACTCGTACGGCGTGAATCAACTGGAAGTTTCGTTAAGCTGGCTCTGTCGACAAGTGTGGTCATTCGTCTTTCGTTTTTGCATAATTCTTTGTGAGGCTGTTTAACTTGAAAAATTGTACCTGCTTTTTGACGATGTATATGCTTCCCGCTGTTTGTACTTTTACGGCTCAGCGACACATCGGTCGTGTGACCGCGGACATGCCGCAGAATGCAGGCGTGTGTATATGTTCGCTAAACAATGATTTACCCCTTGGATTCGGCGTAGCAGCCAAGTCAACTTCCGACATCCACGCCGCAGAAACAGAGGCCATTGCTGTGTACCACATGGCTGACATTGGAGAGTATCTCCGCGAAGAGGTTTCTCTGCTGTAGAAGCGCAAAGCGGAATGTCCCAGTGTGCTTTAAAGCCACTCCCGAGTGTGTCAGGACTGGAAAGACGCCTGCCCCCGTTTTGGTCCCATACGACGGGAATGTTTTTTTGAAAGTAATATAAGAACGGGACTGTACGTTCGTCGATTTACCACGCGTGGCGGATCAGCAGGACGCCAGTCAAGGAAGGCGTTTTGGCCCTGGTTGAAAGAATTCACGATTGACTCACGCGGTGCGATGCGTAACTGGCGAAATCTGCGTTGTCCGGGTGTGGTGTGAAACAGTGTTTTGCCTAGGTTTCATCTTACGTCTTTCTGCTGCGCAGCTGCAGGCGCTTCCACGTTGTATGTGTGCGTACTGCCTGACAATGGTTCATGAACGTGCGGGGTGGCGTGCGTTTAAAGGTGTATCTTATATCGTAACTCTGTCCATCTTGTATTTTCTGCAAAGGCCTGGGATTATTTGTGTGTAGCGACCTTACACCGTTGTGCCAGAGTGTATTCACTGAATTTTGCTGGCTACTACTTGTGTGCGGATGCGTAGACCTGGGTGCACTCGGGCCCCAAAACTTGACGGGAGTGTAGCGCGACGACAGGATTCTTCGCGTGACATTTCGGGCAGCTCTCTCAGGCAGTTTGTATTGATCAGAGCAAGTGCCATATGGTGGGCAGTACAGAAGGGTGCTTCAGTGTGGGAAGGACGAGGCGGCTGCGGGGTCGACAGCTGCCTGACACGCGTACGTGTATTGTAACAGCAGCCGTCGTCTAGGGGCAGTGACACCAAGGCATCAACTGCACCAGGGCATCAGCACCAGCCGCAGCGTCTGCACGGCAGCAAAGCAGCCGAGTGGTGGCATGCTGGATTGGGAATCGAACCTCGTTAACGCACAAATACACACATATCGATGTAGACACGTACATGCATTAGCGTCCCTGGGCGCAGAGACCAGTGCGTGAGACAATGCCCACTTGATTACCCTAATAGGTGGCCTGCGGGAAGCACGAGAAGGAATGAAGCCGTATAGATACATCTGTATTGTGGTTTCTGCCGTCGAGCAAATTGTACGAGTAGAAGATTTCATCAGAACAGCCCTACTCATGGCTGGAAAAAAGCAGCAACTCCACTCAGCGAAACATCACCCGCTGTTGTGCGGGTTCGCAGCCCGAGCGGGAAAGCGGAGCTCCAGGCTCATCTAGCCCCGAAGTTTTAGCAAATGAGTAGTGTTTCGTTAAATTCGCGCAAAAACGCACACACGCCTGCTATTTTAACAGACACATGACCTGATTATTGAGCGCGGCTACGCCAAGCTTCAGAAAGCCTTGCTCGAGAACCACGTGCAAGGCACCACTTCAACAGGTTGACACGAGTATTCGTCACGCAAGACCCAGCGGCGTATTATGTAGGCTCACACAAGTCAACCGTAAACACCGAATTTTTTCGGTGCGCGCTGTAAGAAGCAGCTGCGCCAAGCGTTGCACCTGTCTTAATGGTAGTGGACAGAGTAGGGCACGAGCAGAGGTGAGGGTGAACGAACACCCCACTCTACCTACTCTTTAACAGGTACATCATACGGCACATGCACAGACAAGTTAGGAAAGCAATTATCATGGACACTGCAATTGTAGCTTGCACAATCATATTCAACTTAGCTAGTCCAGAAGGGAAAGCGTTTTCTGCTTCAGGAAGGTCCGTTAGGAGCACCATAGCTATGCGTCGCGTTTTGTTTCTGCGAGAATCCAGAAAAACATCCGTGGGGCTCACGCGTGAGTTCAAGGAAGTGCACCGCGGTGCAGAACGCAGAGCGCTTATGGGCAAGCGATGCCCTTGCCAGAGCTTGCTTGAGCCATTAGTCGAAGCGGTGTGTCAAAGGAAGTGCACAACGTGATCAAAAGCTGCACCACATGTATGCTGCATACTGTGGTTACATTCGGGTCTCCAGTAGCCTACCAATTCCGCCGCCAGTTTTCTCGTAGACAGTGATCAAGCGCGGGATTTTGCAGGTTACCACACTGCATGGCACTGCATACCTTGCGGGCCGCCACGTTCAATCAAGATTTTTGTGAAACCGTGCGTCGTGAGCAGCGAGTGCAACCGAACGGCCTGCGTACCTGAAGGTCAGATCCTGTGGAAGAGGCTTACTTGTAGTTAAAGGTGATGCGGACATTCCGCAGCTCCTCCGTGAGGCCCGCAGCGTACTTGAGAATACTGTCTACTTCTGTATAATTGAATCTCAAAAGCAAGTCTGTGAACGGATTCAAAACGAAGAAGTTGGCGTCTGGGATGATCGAGGCAACATTCAAAAGGCCGGGGGCACTCCGTGGTTGAGGCTTTGCTTGCGAGTTAAAGCCTTTTTCTTCAACCTTGTTGTCGCTCGATTCCACCACCCCCGACATGTGCCTGGCTTCCGGCGGTTCCTGTGGTTCATTCGCGCGATCTGCAACAAAGGCCCGGATATCCTCCGCTTTTGGAATGCGTACCAGGGCGCGGTCGAGAAACGCGGTATCAAGGGGGAGCTGACCGTAGCGGCCATAGCCAAGGACTACAAAATGCCTTGCGGGCAAAGCATACGAGAATCCCCAAAATAGGACTTTTTACGTTGAACCGCGCTGCACTTCGAACAAGTGAGGAAAGAAAGCTCTCTGCATTATGCTGACGTACTGGTTCGTGTGGTTCGTTGTGCTTCGGTTGGCTGATTTGGGCTGGCTCTGCGTGAAAGCAGTCGGTTGAACAAACGCCTCCACCCTTACAAGAGCTGCCAGCGAAATTGCTGCGCTATAGTTCGCTGAACCGTGAGGGTACTCAAAATGGTCAGCTTGAATAGAACTGCAGATGTGTCAACCAGGCCCTGCACGGACCTGAACTGCATATCGTATTGACATACTCCCACGCGGACGTCTACGCTAGCATGTGACTGTAGCTTAATACAGTGAAGGAGGTGCTTCCCCCCGTGTTGATACGATTCATGTGTGCATGTTCGTGTTCGGGCTGTTCGACATGTGGTATTCCCTTTGGAGTAGTCACAAACGCCGATTTCCCATGGCGCTGCTTTCAGAGTCAAGGCACGGCAGTAATTCGAGGACAAGAAAACAAAGTACGTTCCAGAGGGAGACGTGTTTCTGAGGCCTGAAAAAGCCGCCGCCTTACAACTTTTCCCCCAGAGGGCTGCGTAATTGGACGCGGGAGAAAATATCTTCTGGCGAAAAGGCTTCGGTGTCGGTCACTATGACGGGGGTGCCCGCAGGTCTGTATTCATACACAACTAGATACGCGATGGACGCTGAAGAATTGGAAAATTTGGTCTGAGAGGAGAGTTCTGAAGCACTCAAAAAATATATCACGCCTGGGCAACGTCCACCAGGAAATTCAGGACGCAGAGTTAATTCTCCTTTATGCCGCCACTGACAAGTTCATCACACATGACTCAAGGATTTTTTCAGAAATCTACTCCCGCTGCAAAATACATACGTGGCCTCCTGCGTGAAAACACCTAAGCCAGAAACGATGGTAGAACGGTAGGAAGCCGTTGTCGTCCCCTTCGCCGTACTAAGTGGCACGGTGTCCATAGGATATTCGAACAGTGACTCGTGTAGATGTGACACAAATATACAGCGGGCATCCCGCCTACCCGCAAGTGAACGGGATTTTGGCTCTGCAGTACCACTGTGGAGCGTTTGTTGTCACCTTGTGCCACTCTCGGTGTCGCAAATAACAGTAATACCCCCTACTCATTGTGCGTCAAGAGACTTAAATGATTCCCTAATTCATTAACCACTCTTATGACGAAATTAATTTGGTTGTCGTCTGCTGAGACCATTGTTTCTTCGCTAATGGCATGATGCAGTATCCTCAAACCCAAGGCTCTGCGACCGGCGGTGGATGGGAGAGTGTTGGCGTATGCATTCCAGTGTCTCTGGGGAATAGCAAACTTACGCGTATTTAAATGCATTTTGTAGGATTAATTCCATCTCGGGCAGTCTGTCGTTTACGATGACGATGACATCCCTCCTGTCACAAGTACAGCCAGAAGGACGCAGAACGAACGTCGTTGTAGCTTTTGTGTGCAAGTTGTTAAGAAACACCCCCTGACACATTTCCTCCTAATATACTATTGGCTGAAACCTTATCATCACAGAGGCATCTCCTGTATGCAGATTGCACGTCATAGGTGAAGAGGCTGCTGTTTGTGTTGGGGATGTCGAATTTCTGGAATAGGTGTCCTTCGTCCCAACATGGCCACCCGTCGTGGAAGTTGACGCGAGTCCATGACCTCAGCAGCATTAATAAAGGAAAAGCGCACTCTAGGTTTTCGTCTACGTAAAGTGTTGTACAAATACTCTGTCATCTAGCAGCGTGGCCACACCTTAACGCAACTATGCTAGTCAGACCGGTCAAAAAATGCATGTGCTGTTGAAAGTGTACGGTGTTTGCCTACGATAGACATACCCGTCCCGGGTGCGTACGGGCATTGTCAGTTCTCGTTGAAGCACCTGAACAAAATCAGCCACCTCGCGAATCTTTCTCATTTCACCTGCTGCAGCATCCTTGTTGTGGAAACTCGGTATTCTCCGTTGTAATCCAAAAGGAATCCAACGCAGGAGTATGGGTTCTCCCTGTTCTTCTCCATACTTCTGCTCCGTCGTGTCGCCACGCAATTCTCCCATGTTCAACTTCATGCTTTTCGGAGTATTCGCTGTGTCACGGGCTCGAGAAAAGGTTTTCGTGGAACCCCGGGGCAGGGTAACAAAGAGTTCGTGCACAGAGGGAACCAAAAAGGGGCAGGAACGCATGTCCGGTGCGTGTTCTATAGTTGGAGGAGGCGGCCAATGACGTATGGGTCCCAATGTTGAAACAGAAGCCGACTGAAACATCCCTATGCGCCTTATCGGAGTTTCTGCGCTGGGAAACAGGTTTAGCAACCCTCATACGTACATCAAACACGTCACTGACTGCGCAGAATGAAAATTTGTACTGTTGAGGATAACTCATCCGACCCCCACGACGAGTTCACATGGTTGGCCCAGTGCCTTCCAGAGTAAGAAAGGCACGGCAATCCCCATTGGCATGCGTGCTAGTCAGCTGAAAGATAGCAGAGGATTAGGTAGGGTGATCGTCCACTTGTGTCCATGTTGTGTGTATTCCATGCACAGAATACAACGGTTCCTCATGTAGCGGCGCCGCTGCCTCAGGGAGCGTACGGCACGCGAGGCTACGCCCACAATAGGGTAATATCCGAAGCTCCTGCCAGAAGCGTTTGCCGCTTACTGTTGAACCTACCGTGAGCTTGCTCTTGCTCTGTCTCTCCGCTATCCGTGAATTAGCAACGCTACTTACTATTCTCCAGCGACGACGTAAAAGTACGGTCTTCCGCTGTTCCACACGCACATTGAAAGCACAACGTGGATCGTACTTGTTCGACCTACATTAAAGAAAGCATTTGCAGGGAAAATTAATCCACGGAACATCACCACGTTGTATGTTGTGATGACGTCATTTCTGTAACTGGTTTCGAGAAGGTGTCGTGCTGTCGACGTGTTCACTGCAGAACACTGTGAAATCGGCTCTCACAGCTACGCCCAGAAAAGATGTTTTACGTAGTACCGGAGCTTGTTAGCCTATTTTACACGTACTCTGCGTTCAGCACGTGAGACGCGGCGTCGACGAAGGATTCTTGGGAATGCCAGCGGAAGTGAATCACCGGAGTACACCGACTAAAGGCAGAAGAAAACAGACAAAGACGCAAAGTGAATTACGAGCGTGCGTCGAGTAAGGGCATCAGAGAAGTGAGAAGGGACACGGATTACGCCAAGGTTCTAGGACTCGGTTAACGAAGTGCGTTAAGCCCCATTTCAACAATGGTTGCTCAAGGCTTGGCCTGGCGTAGCCTGGCTAACGGACCTGTGTGGTGATTTAATGTTGATAATGCAGACTTCGCAAGAGTGGGTATCTGGCGCCTGTGCAGGGGATGGCATGATCGGTGAGCGTGACGTGGTGTGTCGTTGGGAACTAAGCGTGCGAAAACGCACGCTTTTTTAGAGAGGGTCATCACCATATGTGCGAGCATGCGCGTATACTCCCATTAAAAGATACGTGGACACTGGCATACATAGGCGTATGCATGCGTTACCTCACACAGCCAAATACACTTTCGTACAGGAGAGACTGCAGAAGCCAACCAACCTGCGCCTTTCAGTGCTCTAGAAATGCAGGTTCTGCAACGTCCAACCCACACGTGTTCTGTCTCCCGACTGACCCGCATTTCGCTGACGTCTCCTCGATTTGTATAGCCAATTCCTGTTGATACACAGATACTGTCATGTTCCCAGGAACTGCAGACAAGCAGGTCAACCACGTGGCAGTCCCAGGAGGGCACATTCTAAGCGCACAGCAGTGGGAGACTATGTGACGCGCGCTCTTGCAGAAACTTCACGACGATGCCTGTTATTGATCGTGTACAGCTGACTGGCTGCTCGTGCGCCCGTTGTTTGATTCACCTCCACGGAGTGCCGCTCTCCCTCCTCCACTGTCTCCCCGCATTGCCTACATATTTAGAGCCAGGCAAGGTTCGAGTCGACTTTGTGTGCCCCCTTTCGTGTCCACTCCGTATTGCCTCTACCCTACGAGGTTTATAAAAAGAGAAATAGCAAGTCGCGCAAACACCGCTATCCCTGGTGTCGCTCCTGAACTCGAGATGCTCCTCAATGATCCGGCGTTTTACAGAACACTAGGAAAATAAGTTACCCATGTGCAGGGACTCGTCTGCCGCGTGCACGCACGTAACAAAACCCAACTTAGTTCCCATCAGGTGCATAGGGGCTGCTTGCCACTATGCCTAATCGACGTAGAATTTCGTTACCGTAAAAGTTCCGCGATTCCGCCGAGCGCGACCTGGGCAAGCTTTGAATTACTGGAGGTGTTTCCTTAGCAGTACCAGCGTGTGGACTCGCCCACTGCGGTGCTTCGATGTGGTGCTGCCGGTTGTGCCGCGTTTTTCCAACAATGGTGTCCTTGGCGTCAGAGTCCTCCACGCTGATGCCTGCTGGGCGTTCACTTGTAAAAGAGGCGGCCAGAGGATCACCATACGCGTTGTCTTGGACAGGAATTCGTGCTGAGGCTTCCATTTCGCCGGTTTCTTCAGGAGTAAAACCACTACCTGCCGCAACTCTTTTGGAAGGCAGATGCTTGAGCCTGTCTCTCCTGTCAAAAGTCGACGAATACTCTTGAGGAGGGCTTAGCGCTTCCACTTTAGATTTCCATTCTGTCACTCCAGCAATGTGATGAGACGTACATGCATCTGTGTTTGACTGACAATCGAAAGGACCACCCTTTGGCTCCTCTTGCCCGACAACATGCGCCCTCCTCGGTGGTATCTCCGGCGAAGTGCGAATAGGTCTAACTCTAGAGTTATCAACGCTCTGTAGCAGCACACGTGCCTGATAAGCCGACTGCCACGCTAAACGTTTCCGAGCATGCTCGGTGCCAAGCTGGACTTTCCGAAGAGAATGGTCAAATGAATGCTTGACTACTGAAAACCCAATTCCATTGAGCGCGCTGTCGATTACTTTACTGCCAGTATTGCCGCTTCTCATATCATGATTAAGACTCCTGTCCACCACCCTCCGTTCCGTGTTGGGTAGAAGTACAAAAGCTGAAGAGTGATCTTTGAAGGTGTCCCTCGCGCCAGCACCGTCGCTGAGAGCAGACCCGCTTCCTGTATCAAAAGTTTCCCCTCCCGTTTCGGTGGACAGCTGAAGAACCCCCTTTTTATTCCCGTCCGGAAGAACTTGGTGTAGCAGTTGTTCGTGCGGAGAGTCGTCTGCATTCGTACGCCCTTCAAAAGCATTGAGAGACCCCGCAGGGTCAGAAACGAGAGACCTGGAAGGGGATTTTCCTAGAGCGGTGGCCTCTGTAGTAGAAGTTGACCTGGACCCGCAGATACGCGTATTTATAATATTGGCCTGGCTGTCTGCAGCACTGTGCTTTTGTGAGGCAGCGCGCGTAATATTCCTATGCTCGCCAGGCCACCCCGTGCTCTGTATGTGTTGTTGCGTCTCTCCTAAACGGAATCTACAACTCAGGCGAACAGAAGCTCTCTCTGTTGAACCTTTGGTACTTCCGTAGCGCGCTAGCGCTGTCGCTAACACCAGAAGCAGAACTTGCGCGAGGTTGGGACTTTGTCCCCCCATAGCACACCGTGAGCACAACCGGAAAGCAGGGTACACGAGGACGTGAGACCATACTGAAACTTGGACAGCAGTACACCGATGACGGCGAACTTTTAGTGCTGCGTGCTCTGGAGGCACATTTGGCGGAAGGTGGACCTTTTACCCATGAAGCCCACTTGACAGAGACCCCGGAAAAAAGTACTGTACGTCAGTCCCAGCGGCAGGTAGGTCTCTGTCCAAATACATGGCGTGGTGTCTACTACATATCTCATCCTTACGTCTGAGCGCAACAATGCAGCCTCCGTGTCCGGTCTCTCCACCGCCGGAACCTCGCTGCGTATAATCAACACTTTTGTCGTCAAAAGCGCCCAAGGATAACTACCGTACAGTCATACCAGGCGCCAATGACGAGCTAACAAACTTGTACCAATGGTGTTGAGAAAAAGGGCGGCCGCTGTGGTGGACCTTTTCGCAGGACAGAACGCCTACACGTGTGACCGACAGAGGGCAGAGTATCTTATTACCTGCTGCAACTTGAGACCTAAGCAACTGGGTCGAGTAAGGCGCTATTGTCACCGGGGTAGGGGGTAAGAACACACAGTGTTGCAACTCACTACGCTCCACAAATGTGGCATGTTACCGCTGAACGAAAGGCTTGTCACAGGCCCACGCCCTTAACTATCGCAACCGTTACATTGAGGCACGCAGAGGTGTCTTCAACGGGTACTGGCGTGACTAATGCAAGCTGATTGAGCAAGCAGTGTTCGACATTTGCAGTCCACCGGGAGGCTCACAGAAAACTGTTCGGCTGTTCCCAGAATCCCACGATTCCGAAATTCGCGTTTCCAAGGTCGCTCTTCAACAAACCAACGGTGAAGTAGACTGGAGGAAAAAAGGTCCACACGACGGTGATCTGGCGGAATGCATAGATTTTTCCTTGGATCCGACCTCTGGAGTGCTGCCTCTGCACAACACGGCGTTTGCTACGAGTGCACGCACGTACACTCTCCCTTTCGCCCCAGCTAAGTCTCGGTAGCTCACTTTTCCAGCTCAACTGCTACTGATCAACTGTGCACACCACAGCTTACTCGCAGTGTATACCACCTTTTATGACAAAGATTTTAAAGTAAAAGACAGGATATCAGATAACCCCAATGATGCGGATAGGCAGCCGAGCGGTAGCGCTTCCCTCCATACTCTGATCACTTAGCACGCATGTCGCCTTTCGCATTATGACGAAAAGCTGCATATTTTCTTACGGCCACCAATGCATACCTGCTGCGCCGACAAAGGCAAGATGGCAGGATAACTGGTGAGAGGCTCAGTCGACACACCTGAGTAACGCTGCGCGTCACCTTGACGGCCGTCTTCATCAGACAATCCTGTACAGGGGGCTACTCGTGCTGCTAGTACGAAATCTGTAGGCTTGGTACAGGGGGGTCTAATGTGCAGGAAAGAAGGCAAAAGACATGATGCCCGCCTAGAGGCCACACGGCAGCGTCCTGCGTTGTTACAGGCGCTTGCGCGCGTCCTCGTGCAGGGATTGCGCAGGGCATAGACTTTCGACAAGTTCGACGATATCTCAGATCAACAATCGGCGGAAAGGTTTTTTTACGTGCCTTCATACCGAGAGCATGTTATTTGAAACAGTTATGGGCTGTATTTTGTTGAAAGCATTACATACGATGTGCTCAGCGTTGCGCTTGCGATGCTCGCGCAGCGCGTGCCGGCACCACCTTGAAAACGACACGGACAATCACGTAAGCCAACGTGTCTACACAGACGTCATCTCCTCTAATGATGTCTCCTTGGCCCGCAGCAGTCCGCGTGCATACTTTCCTAGAATTGTCGTATGCTATCCCTTTCACACCGGGTAGTGACGTGTTTCAGTTCTCCCTGCGTCGCTGATGGCGTTGCTCGTATGGTGCAGGCCTACGTCGCGCTGAAAACGACTCACCAGACCAATGGTGAGACTGTCTACAACTACGTCGTTTGACTTGAGGCTTCGCTCCGGCTGCACAGCAGGCGCACGTGGTGCGTACTCATGTCAACTAATGTCTGGAGGAAAGAAAAACAGTAAGAGCTCGGGAGAAACAGTGTAGAGCGACTCACACTACTGAAGCGTGTCGACGTAGAACGTGAGATTTGTGATGTCAGGACATAATAGTCAACAAGTGAAGGAAGGAGCGCAGCCGCGTACGTGACTGCAGCCGACTACTTGCAAGTGAACAACAGAAAAATGCCTGCGCCGGTGAGTTTCTACCACAGAATGCACAAAACAGCCAGATTATTCTCCTGAAAGTATCACTGTTTGTTCTACAGACGAATACGGAATAATGGTCCAGAGTGAGACTGCAGAGCAACATAGAACTGCGATGGATATGTATCAGTCTCCGTCTGAAGCGCTTCTGCTGCAGGTGCGCTGTTCCGCTCATCCAGCTTCATCAGCGTAGTACCTAGTTGAGCCGTACCTGCAGCGTATGTTAGAATCTTCGCACGTCATCGATTTAGGATATATGGACCGAAAAAAATCACGCAGTGTAAGTGCACGATTATTCTACATATGCACATCATTCGCTCGAGCCACAGATGTTGCACAGTCACTCACATAGCCGACTAACGCAAGAAGTGACCATACGTGAAAGGTGGTTACAACCGTTTCCGCGAGAGACGGAAGACTTTCTTTCAGGTAGACGAGAAAATGGGGCCGCATCTCCACATCGGCTGCACTGCTTGAGAGGGATCTCCCTGCGAACGCCAGTTCTCAAAGCGCTCCGTCGCACTTCCCTGTTGTAAAATATATTTTTCTTGACACTCCCGCTGCTCCTGCTACCACGATTGCCTAACACACAACGATAAAGAGCGTCCGCTGAAGATCACCGACGCTCCCAAGTGTACAAAACGCGGGTTAGCGTGTTGAGAAAATCTACCGAACCTAGTATTACTGGGTCACTTTCATGGCAAAATCATTCCCTGCCACCGACCCCTCCCCCCCCCCCCACCCCCACCATATATATATATATACTTATATATATATATATATACACACGTACACACATCCCTCCCCCATCTTGTCGAGATAATGACTTCTTCATTGTGGAGGCCTGAATAGGTCTCCGTCCTTCCACTTAAGGTGTTTCAGTGGCTTTACTCCCTTTGTTTACAAGACCATATCAGCTTTCTGTGCCACCCACCCAGTGCATGTGCCAGATTTTCTGTCACGTTTGTCGTTTCTCCCCCCCGTTTACAAAGGCTTATCAGCTTAGCGCGTGCTTGCCATATGGATTTCCTACAACCTTCGTCTCTCTTTCCTGCTCCCAGGTTAAGGCAACCGGACCGAAGCCGCGACCACAGCGTTGCCTTCGGCAGAGTACCTCGCACGGGCAACCAGTGCTACGCTGGACACACGACATTCGAAAAAATCAAAAAGTTTAAAATTGCATAGTAGCTCCGTGGCGTCGAAGCTCGTGTTCGAAGCCGACGGAAACTGTGTAGCAGTCTGTGGAGCGTCAGCTGTAGCTGTTCGTGACAGTTGACGTCCATGCGGAATGTTCAGGCGCAATTTGGAGTTCAACAGGGTTGCATGTAGTTTCTGTTTTGCATCCTCCCCTGGTAATGCGTCTAATTGCTGGCGCTTCATTTCCTCTTCAGAAAGAAATCCTCCTGCTCGGAAGGCTTCTGCGACGACTGAGCACAAGCGTCGTAAACGGCGACAGGTCTCAGAATCTTTCTCGTTGCTGCAGAGGGCCAGCAGGAAACGAGAAAAGAAACCAAAAAGGTTGTGCCATGTAGACGACAGTGCAAAGGAGAAGGCTTCGGAATGGGGGGCCGCCGCTGCGGAAGGAATGTGTATCAACGTCCCACCTGCACGTAGCTACTGCTGCATCCACTTGTACATGTCTGGACGCCCGTGGCGATGCATCCAGTGGTGCACTCCACCCGGCACACGCAGAGATACAGAAGCGCACCCGAGCACACAACCGCGTCCAGAGCCACAACCACATGGCACACATACATACCTCTACATCGTATAAACACATTCCCAAGTGCCATAGTCGCGTACACACCGGTACACACACATACGCACGTGCAACCTTGTTTACATGCCTATACGCGCACTGAATTATTTGTATTTTGATACACATCCGCATACAGACGGACGCGGACACACCTACATGCACCAGTACATCAAGACTATGGCCAACACGTATACACACAGACACATATGACAGAGCGCGCAACATGCAGTAAGCCTGGGGCGACTTCACAAAAATGCTACGACATTTAACGTCAGCCCATGTGTCAACCTTCGTACAGGCCCTGCGAACATTCTCGATGCTCCTCGATAGTGCCTCGCTCCATAAAAGTATATTCAGTATTGAGACAGAATATCGCGTATTTACTCACGCGCAGGCACGCGCTTAACAAAATAGGTGCCTAAGTCCATGAAGCGCTGAGATCCAGCCGTAATACGTGAGTCGCACAATATGCATATGTGAAGCGTGTGCCCTTCTGCCCCTACGGTATACCCGTCTGCTACTGCTTCTCCACGTCCGGCTCGGCGTGTTCTCGGAGATTCCACACGGAATAGTGGCTGCACCATTGTTTGTACTAATTTCTGTCCTTACCCTGTGTACTGACTGGTATACACAGTATGCATATGTGCGGCGTGTGCCCTTCCACCCCCAAAATATACCCGTCTGCTACTACTCTACGTCCAGCTCCGCATGTTGTGCGAGTCTTCCCACGGAAAAGTGGCTGTACTATTGTTTGTACTAATTCCATAGCATCCTTACCCTGTGTACTGGCTGGTGAAGACGACGGACGCTGCGCTGGGATCGTCGTTCATAATTTCTAGGCCTTTCAGGTGAAGCACAAGGGATCGTGTATCCACGGCATCGTAAATCTCTCCTGAAATGCTCTCCAATATGTTTTTGCAGCGGGCCTCTTCTTCATCTGTGATTAGTCGCAACAGAAGCACAGTGATGTGCAGATGTTCTGGGTTGGGAAAAAGCGCCTCGTCAAAATTGGGATACGCCGCAGTAACTTGGGTTTTGAAGATGTGGTAGCGAGCCTGGAAACGTGGATCTGTGAGGGGCAGGCTGACAAAGTGGGTGTACGGGATCGATTCCTTGTTCTTTGCAACTAGCTCCCTCATATGTTCACGTGCCCGAAGCAAGGCAGTTCGCTCTGCTGCCTCGAGACGTATCACAAAGCGCGGCACGTCGTATCGCGCCGTAGCACGTACATTATATTGCTTCCCAATGTGTACAAGTTTGGCTTGCTTCTTCCCAACAACGACCTGATGCAGAGGCGTCCTCGTATGCAGCTTCAAAATCCATTTTGTCCCTGAAGCATCAATAGAAGGCCCCTCTTCAACGCAGAAAGACGTTCCTGCGCTCTCCAGTGGATCGTTGTCTCCCGTGCCGGTGTTCACAACAGCAGGTCCCACGCTGCACTCTCGTTCTTCTTGGTTCATACGGAGTGCTGCGCTGGAGTCTTGTTCTCGCGTCATGGACGTGCCTCCTCCTCCTGCTCCGTCTACGGCCTTTTCCTCTCCACTGTCTTTTGAGTCCGTGAACGCACGAGCACTTACTTCACTCTCCTTCGTATCCCTCCTCCTCTGCATTTCTTCTCTTCTTGCCGCAGTTAACTGTTTTTGGTCCCACTGCGGAGTGTCCGTGTACGTGCGAACGCTCTCGGGAACATGGATTTCACGGTAGAACGCACTTCCGACCTTTATGGCTTCGAACTGAGGTTTCGCCAATGCCTCGAGTACCAGGTTGCGGCCCTGCATTTTTGAACACCCTCGTGGGCGTTGATAACTTTTTATAGGCATCCAAGATACCTGTCCACTTTTGAGGCTTGAAAAACTGTCCCAGTGCCGGTCCAGGAAGCTTGCTTGGAATGAACGGGTGGTCCAAAGGAGGAATGCGGAGAGGCAGACACGATGTCGTGCCCTATCTGCGACGTATGGGTTCACTGATCTATACAGCAGCAGATTCATGCTAAAGGCGGTTTCTCGTACACGCGACTCCTCCTGTGTTTTAACTTCATCCTGTGCATTGCTTCCTATGCCCCGCTGTCAACGGAAGAGAAGCTACACCTGAAAATTGCGTCTTGCTCCGCAGGAGCTCCCACGCGCGCCACACACTCATTTAACCTACGCGTTATACGTTCATTTATCCACGTACACACTTATACATACACACGTACTGTGTACACGTATCCCTCTACATCTGCACTGTCAAGTGGATACCGTGCGCCGATAGGAGTCGGTCGTGTTGTCCGTTCGCACGAGGTGTAGGTGTTCCCCTAGACATACAGCTTTCCCCTTCTACCATCCTACATGCGCATGCGCACCTGACACCACGGCCTCCACATGGTAATATAGCTTCTTCATACACCCCTTCCGCGTGTCTCTACGTTACTGCTTTCTCCACAGGGTATACACGCGAGCACTGCTGTTGCCGCTAGCGAAATTTCGTAGCGCCTGAGGATGTGAGTAAGGGTTTCGGGCTACGAACCCTTTCGCATCGCGAACTGCCACAGCAGCCGTTCAAACTCATATTGGAATGTCAGTTTACCAGTCTCCCTCCATTGAGTCGCTTTCAGTCGAGTAAAGAATATTCGGCGGGTAAAGGAGTCCGCCCTGGTTATACACCCCCTCCGCAGCTGTAGCATCACCCGGCCCCCCCCTTACCCGCAGTCCGGCGTACCTACGACCGTCCAGCTACGTGTTCCGTTATACGTACGGTCTCGTGTTTCCTGCACGTGTAATTTACCCCATTTTTCGCTTCTTTTGGTGGTGGATTCTTTCCGTACGAAAGATCCCGGCTTTTGGAGAGCGGCAAGCTTCGTGCGAGTGGTCCCACGTACTTGCATGGTGCGGATGCATGCGACACGGTATGCAGGAAGCAGCCTTCTGTGTGTGTGCATATGCCTGCCTTCTGGTGCAAATGCGCCTCCTGGAGGAACGAATGAATAGAGTATGGCATATATTCCTACTGCTTGCGTGCGAAACAATGCTAAGAGACGCGGGTGTAGGTATTAAGGCATTGTAGAAGACGGTAGAAAATTTACGAATTTGGGACGCGAAGTCTCTTCGACAGCGGAAGTAGTTTTCTCTGCAGAAGTGCAGTTTTCCACTGTTAAGTCTGGAGGTAATTGGTGCGTATTTGTGTATAAAAGCACGCTAAACATTATATTTGCGCGCAGCGTGATAGTCGCTGACGGTCCTCGCGTCTCTTCCAGTCGCGCGGTGTTCCGATCAAAGTGGCCAAAAAGAAGCGAGTTGAGGGGACACGGGTTGCCTCAACAACCACATACGCGGGCAACAGCTGTGATAAGTCAGAGTTGCGGACGAAGCGTCTTGTCAAAAAGCGCCATAGCTGACGTGCCTTCACACAGGCAAAATAGGGGTGACGGTTCCCCCATTTAATGTCACTAAACCAGGAGAGAAAAAGTGGGGAACACGGCAGGGCCGGCTTTGTTGAGAGGCGGGAGAGATAAATTTTGCCTGCAGAAAAGACGGGCAGTCTTTACTTATAACGCAGTGCACATGTAGGGCAACATGACAAAATAGGTGATAGGTTGTGGAACTGGAACGCCTGTGTAACGCGGAGACACACGCTTGGAGCTCTTATTCAATGTGTAAGTGCGGAGATGACTTCGCTTATTTGATTGATTCGAGGTTGCGCGATGGAGCGAATGGCCTTAAAGAAACGCTATGCACAACTGTCTGCCATGACAGCTGCTCATCGAGGCTCTCCATCAAAAGTAGACCCACAGTGCAGCACCTCACAAGTCACCAGTGTTGCCACATCGTCACCACCTAGAAAGACGCTGAGGTTGGGTGAGAGAACTGAGGTGTGTGCAAATGCTGAGGAGCTTCTTCCGCGGAGCCCTTGAAGACCCATGTCGTAAAGCGGGTCTGGAGCAAATTAACATTCACTCCACCTACGGAGTACGTTTTCAACGGAATCTACACAGGAAATGATAATAGGGCGCGTACGCAAATACGCGTACCTGGAACACATGTGATGAGCAGGACACGGGCAGGTCAGACAGCGTGTCAGGTGAAGCCCGTGTCTACACTGTGACAGCCGCACACTGCAGACCGCGATACCGCGTGGGGCGCTTCGCGTGTGACACCTGGTGATATGCGGCGAAGCGGCAGAGTCTGTTTTATTTTGTGCGTAGCCTCCTCCTGTGCCACCACGAACGAAGCCTATAGTCTGCTTGCGTTCTGCGTAGAGGCTTTCCAAGCCGAATCCACTCAGTGAACGCAAAGCACGTATGTTCTTTATTGCGCCACTCGGGAGCGGCGATTCCCTGCATTAATCTTTTGAACGAAAGTGCCCTGCTCCTACAACTCGTTGTGCGCATGCATGGTAAGGACATACACTGTGTGTCTCTCCGAACGGGCATGCATTATCCAGATGTGAGCATGTTGGTGTCGACTCTGTGTGTGTCCTACGCCTATGGGAAAACCTCCCTGCACCAGGCAAATCTAAACTGACCAGAGTATGCCACGTCCACATCTCAACAATTATGTGCAAACAGAGATCCACCAGTGTAGCATTTCCATTTGACAGGCTCCGCAGCTGTCCGACACCGTAAAAGTACTCCCAGGTGCCATCGTTTCCAAGTACGCCGAGCCTGCGCGATACACACACAAGGTGGTGCGGAGCTGAAAACGCCGCGCAGGACGAGTCGCGCGTCCTTACAGGCCTCATCAACACACTGTTTGCATCGGAACGTTGGCTGCCCGTAGTAGCGCGGGCTGAGAGGGGAAAGCATCTCTTCTGCAGCTGAAGTAGTCAGCTTCAACGGGCGCGGCCGATTCCGCGGCAAGTTCACGTAACCGAGAAAAACGGTAGTGTCTAGAAAATTTTGCACGTTATATGTATCGAATGGCGGTGCTCTCTCGTAAAGAATTCGACTTGTCATTGATACCGTTACCTTTGAGGTATGGAAATCTGCTTGATTGTCGACACATGTGTAGAGTGAGGCGACGGCGATACACGGCAGGACGTTTGAGGTCGTCGATCACCTTGAGAGTCCTCCACATGAACGAATGTACTTACACAAGAACACACGTTTCACTTATACAATTCCCCACCTGTACGTCGCTCCAACCTTTCACATTACACGTATACACATCTACAGAAGTTCCCAACAGTATATTCCGTGTTCCGCGTTGTGGAATTGACGAACTTTCTCACGAACAGGCAGGTCTACTTCAGATGGAGAACAAACCTACACCATTGTTCCAGATACTCAGAGATGTACATTCGATGGGTTTTTGTGATTGCTTTTGTAAGACCAGTGTTGGGGAGATACACATTAAGTGGTGAGGCATTTCACTGGGTAAGTACGTCTGCCAACCATCGTCAGGTATCCTTTCTTGTCCAACCCGGAGCTTCCCTGCCTCGACAAATATTTGGATTCTCCCAGTTCGTTTACTCCAGATTTTCCACAGCTCATTGTATTTTGAAACTCGTACCCTTTCTCTTCCGCTCCTGAGGCCGCCACGTTGTCAGGGACATCCATCGGCCCCAGCGAGTTACCTTCTTCTTCATCCGCTAGCGCATCGGCAATCGAAGGTAACTGCCTCTGTTTCGTACAAGAACAAAGCTGCAGAAGGACTACCATGTTCCACTTGCAAGACCTGGTTCCGGCGAAAAGTCACCCTTCTCGCTCTAACATAGTACCGCGGAAAAAAGCTGGGGGACTGCTTCGGAGTACACGTATTTGCAGACGATATTCTATGGACACGGCCATACTTACAGGCTGATGACGACTGTCGAACGCAGCCAATGGCAACAATGGTGCAGTCGTTTGTTGAGGTAATCATGAACGTACAGTGTCGACGGGCCCTTCTATCGGTTGTCGCGTTTTTCCTTCCAACGAAGGCTTTCATTGAAAATACGCACGGTTTGCAACCAGACATCCACGTAATCCACACAGTACGCACTAACGAACACGGTTTGACTGAAAAACAAACACTTGGCCCTGCCTTCCCGAAATCGATGAGCAGGTTAGAATGAACACGAGATACGGAAGAAAAGTAAAAAAACATCCTGCTGCCGTACCTCCTGGTCGGTTACCAGCTTGCACTCAGGACGGCGCCTTCATCCTTTCACATGTGCAACGAAAGAAACCGGAGTCGCTTTAATCCTCCACAAGCGAATGCATGGCTGTCTATTTCGACATGCACATCGCCACCCCGTTCCCCGTACTACGCACAACTGTGGGTTAACAGCTGGGGCAGAAAAGGTCACGTTGTTTCAAGCACCTTGGCATCGCCAGGCGGGCACGGAAACAGGACGCATGAAATGAGGTATACCATTAATCAAGAATGTCAGACCAACCGCAAAAGTGCAGGCGGGCAGAGATGGGGGGCTATATTATGGTACTCTAGCTGGAAAGCGTGCCGTCGCTGGCCTGCCAGCAGCGACTAAGGCTACGCACCCACGTGAGGCCGAAAGAGGAATCCAGCAGGCACTGCGATGCACAGTCCCTCGAAAAATGTGAATACAGCAGAGAGTCACCTAAAACGCGTAAGTGTACCGTACGTTGAACATTGCCGAACATCTGGAATGTGACACCACGTAATTGTACAACAGAGGAAAAGAATGCCATTCAACCACTCGTTCAGCGGTTTCTTTTCTCGACTTACCGCCGTATCACCGGCCAATTTCACCCTCTGTGAAATACCTGGCTCTTCCGGAGCATCGCGGACATCTACTCCGAGGCTTTCGCAGAGGAACTGCAAAACAAAAAAAGAAGCTGAGGATTGTTTCTACCTATGAGGAACACTTTGACAAGGTAGGTAAATGCAGTCGTCGTAATCCGCAGTCCCTGCTATTGAAGGAGACTGTACTTCCTCTAGGAGTGAAGTAGCTGCGTACGAGCCTTCCAAAAGCGAAGACCAGAGAATGTTGTAAACCCTCCGTACGCACAAGCACAATGGTGCCAACGCTCTCCATTACGGAAACAGAAAATACCTTGCTGAACAAGTTCGGAATACCGGTGTGTGTTATGTGCGTTCGCCTTCCCCTGAAAGTACTCCTGCTTCCCGACCGCACGCACAGGACTGTGCATGATATTTGTCGAGGCATGCTTCATACGGGATGTCCTTGCGCTCTTCAGTTTTCAAGTACATTGCAAAAGTGTATGAGTCTGAGTGAAGAAGACCAAGAAGGTCTTTAGCAGTCCCACACGCGTATGCATTGAGCCTTCACCCTTCCTCGTCAGGCAGCGGCGAGCCGGACGTTTGCCACCACAGAAAACGGAATTTTCCAGAGGCGCACGTGCTTGGGTACCGACATGTACATACACACGGCTAAATACATATGTGTTCGTGAACAACTGAGAGCCCGTGCAACAGCAGTTCTCCCGTTGTCTCCCTCCTTTCTGTTTATCACTGTCTGTGTGTATTCTCTTGCTGTACTCCACCTCTGGCTTCGAAACGGCGTCCGGCGACCACCAAATAACGAATCAGTCCCGCCCTTGTACTCGCCATTTTCACGCGTGTAAAGCCGGACACCGGAGACATGCAACGCACGGCGTGTGCTACTCCAGCAGCTCTGCATCCAAAACAGACTTCCCACACGTGTTGCGTGTCTCGTACCTGCCCTGCAACAGGAGCTGCAATGTTTGCAGGTAGCACCACCGTAAAAACAACCGTGTTTGCTGCGTACTCTCTGTTTTCTTTAGGACAACGACCCTACAGGACTAGGAAAGTGACGCCCAAAAATGAAAAGTTGCAAACGGGAGACCACTGTCTCAAGCACACCGCTAGAGCGGTCAACGATTAACTGTGACAACGCATCTATATAGGCATATATTTGTGCATAATTATTGTATGCGGAAAGGAGTACCGAACCATACGTATATCACGTTCTCATGTCAGTTGCGTTGCGAGGGACAAGGAGCACCCTGTTGTGACATAGCTTTACTTGTCTCTGCGCATAGCGAATTCGCTGCAACGCCGCGAATTCGCTATGAAACAACGAGTAACACTGACGAAGTGAACTTCTTACTTGAAGCTCGGCAGACTGTCTCCAGCTTTTGACTGCCCACTTCTGCAGCGCAGCCGCCCTTGTTAAGTGAAGTATTATTTCTTCGTCCTGTCCCACGCGTGTGTAAATACGATAGAAGAGACGAAGAACGACTAAAAAATCAGCAGGAGACAACGTGCCTGCTCGCCGAGAGAGTGACCTGCAAGCAGCCTCACCAGTATGGCGATTTAAAAACCTACAATGCACTGCCTTACTTTAAGTATCTCGAATGAACGAACATGTCGGCCTGCGCAGTTGCAGACGTTACGGGAAGCGACTGATGCGGGCTTTGCTTCGGTAGAAGCTCTAGATTACGTTCAGTGCAGACACTGAGGCAACGGAGGCGGGCTCTTGAGGTCTTCCATCCGTTGTGCGGCGATACTCTGCCCACGATCACCAATAAGCTACTTGTATGTATGGGTGTATAGAGACATATATAAGTGGCAACGCTACCCCATCTGAACACACGTCATCCAATATTAAACACCAACGGAGACAAAACAAACGTTAGACGCTTCTGCCAAAAGCGAAGATAAATATCCGCGTCCGAGGGGATGGTGTAGATATATACAGGACAAATCCAACTGTAAAGATCCCTTCTATGGCGAAGAAGAACACGGGAGGAAAGTAAACCACGTCATCGCGTAAGATTAGCAACTACGTTACCTTTACACGCGGACGAACGTTCAGACGCCGCTGCTCTGCAGTTCACTGGCTTTCCCGTGGAGTCTCAGTAAGTACGTGACTTCGTAGATAGAACACACACAGCAAGTCAAAATCTCGCGGGTCCAACAGATACATTAAAAACTCTTCTGTGCTTGTCAGAGTTGATACGCATAATGTAGACCAATGCACACGCGCACATATTTTTGTGGGCATGTATACACCCAGAAATACTTCCCAGCATACAAGCGAGGTGTCAAACAAAGCTACCATCCGGACTCAACTCCCCGGGAGAAACCTATACGAGGATACAGTAGGTGGTTGCTCTGTGGCATTCTACGCACGTATGGCTGGACAAGAAATGGGATCTATACACAGGCAAGAATAATCCTACACAAATGAAGCATTCGACGAGCATACGGAGCGAAACAGCATAACAGAGAACCGCAGCCAAATCCACCATCCACGCGCATGTCGGTGCGGGTTTACTGCTGTGCTCAGTTGGTCGTTATTACTAGAAGTCAAGAGCACGGCCACCCGTACAGCCGACCAGCAGCTGCTCCACTCGGCAGGTGTACGTACACGGGAAGCAGTGTAATAAGCAGGGTGCCCGAATCCGTGAAGGAAAAAGCAGCAACGCCAGCAGCTCCCGACCTCTAGGGCACCTGAAACGGAAGCACGCTATGCAGCACACGCTTACATGAGAAGTGTTCTTGGTGGAAAAACACGTAGTCTCAATAGCGTCCGCAGCAGCCGCGCTAGCTGTTTTGCTCTAACTTGCGCTGCTGTCAATATTATCCCCACAGGAGCAGAAGGATCAGCTTCACCGCGGCTAACGTCTGAGTCTTGAGAAGCAGCAAGCTCTTCTCCACCACAGCGTTCACCCTGAAAAGGAAAAAGGAAGACGCGCCACCAAAGATTAAAACGTATACAGTCGTGCAGATCTACAATCTGTGAACGTTCGTCAGTAGTAATCTAGCGAGAACACGGCACACAGTTTACGCAGACACGACACATACACCACCTTACCTTAAACAGTCTCTTGCAAGCACATAGCAGCTTCACGAACAGATTTCACGAGATACTCGGTAGCCGGTATCCTTAGAGATGAAGGCGGGGACACGTCTTCTGTGCGTACATAGGCGCAAATACGTACAGCACACTATCCAGCCGAACGCGTAGAGTTACGCAACGGCCTACCTAAAACGAAAAGTACACTGTCGAGTGTTCTGGGTGTCGCGTACGCGGATTTGACTTTTATCGCAATTACACCACCTACTGAAGAGAAACAGGCTAGTCGGTCCACGAATGCTTTGACACCAACAGCCGCAAACTTGCGCGCCTTCTCTTTCTGAGAGTACAACTCCAACGCCACGACGCACACGTGGAGCGCCGACAAAGAGAGCTGCTCGTAAATCGGCAGTGCGCTTGCTGCACCAGCAGCTCCGGTACCTGCAGCATCAGCTGCACTACAAGCAACTTCCTGTTTCTGCGTCGTCTTTGCAGCAGGACTGTCAACTCCACTTTCTTCTCCGTGATCCTCGTCTCCTCTCGCAGTAATCCGCTGCCGCCGCAAGTGGACTCGCTCTCCAAATACAAGGTCAATGACCTCGTCGTAGTAGCGGCGCGCCACGGAGGGATCGGGCGGTGGTGGTTGCGCGGAGAGATGTCTGCTGGTGAAGCCTCTTCCAGGATGCTGCGACACCTTAAGGTACATTGGCATATTCACAGGAAAAGCAGCAGCGCGGTGACGCAGCTCGAGTACCCGCTGTTCCGCCGCAATTCCAAGAAAACGGCGTGAAATGTCATACACAAGGTGCGGTTTGGGAAGACGATTGTCATTCCTCCTACGAATAGTCGCCCGCGTTGTAGTCATGATGCCTTAAAACCGGCAGGGGACGCATACATACACACGAACATTTATACGTGTATCTAGGTGCAGAGGGAACTGATCACGTCGGACACCTGTAACTGCAAGGTCACATGCGGCGACACGCGTGCTACTGTATTCTGAGCAAATCATACACTTGTGTGTTGAGCTGGACACGCGCATGTCTTCATTGGTTGCGCTGCAAAACTGGAGGAAAAGTTTGTGTGCATGCACCTATGTTTAGAAATCCAAATAGGCGCCCATCCATGCGCAGGAGAGCGCGGACCGCTGACCCACAGGGTGGACGCACATCGTATAAAAATATTGGCCGCATTCAAGTTTCACGGTTGTCTGCATCACCCCCAGGCACATACCTGAGGCGCTTAACTTTACTTCTTTGGACATACACACTAAAAGGTGCCCGCAAATACACCTGGAACACACGTCCGTTGCCTTTCCGCCTGCGCCTCATGCAGAGAGGTGGCCTTCTTACCTAAGAAGACACATTTGTACATCAATTCAGTAGGAAGTTACCTGCACTGCAGAGAGTAATAATTACCTGTCGACGAGGAGCTCCGTTCTCGTTCTCTACGGCTGTCAAATATCGTCGAAGCTCCAGGAGAAGGGCAGGGAAGAGTTCTGTTTCAAGCGCTGCATCGCGTAGACAAGGGACAGCCACACTCCAGGAATCTTCTTACACATATATGACTTCGATATCTTCACATACGTGTAGATGCACGTACGTGAGTCTGTGACTGTTTATTTAGGTGTACGTGAGCACGCAATCATTACCCGATACCCGCAGAACGGTCGAGCCCGCACTAACGGCCTGATGCAACAGACACGTAGAGAGAGATAAACTTCTTATGTGTACAACGGTAGGCACGGCAGTGAACCGGTACAACGGCCACTCGCTGTGTTGTGGTCGTTTCACAGACATGCGCCTGCAGAACTGATTACTGCTCAGAACTGTATACAACGTTACGGATTCGCTAACGGCATTACTAAAACCCCGGCCAAAACAGGTAACGTCTGCATGCACATTGTTTCTTGCACGCGCACATCAGCCTTTTGATATCTGCTCTGAAACCCTCCATTCGCGAGACGTCTTCCAGGTCAACTTCTCACGAGTACACAACAATTACGGAAGAAAAGACGCACGAGGAAATGTAGGACGTTCGATAGGCAATATTGCTTGTTGGACCCAGTGTTACGAGATTGGCTACGAAGGCTCGCGCTGCTGGTGTACTTTTACAGAAAGGAATACATCCACCTACAGGTACCACAAGCAGAATTACACGCAGGATTATTCGTAAAGGTCAGCATGCACGGATGTTCACGGACTAGTATCTGCACGCGTCCACGGTTTCTTTACGGAGGTTATCGTAGAGTTGCACGCACCGTAGACTTTGCCGCACGCGAAGAGCTGCTGGAGCCAGAGACCCACGGCTGGGTCGGTAGGGAATCGTATGAGCGCTTCTACCAGCGCAGCAGCTGAGGCTTTCTCTGGTATTTGAGTGTAAGCGGAATAGATCGTTGCAGCCTCTTCGGGGAGGACTAGTACAGGATGGCTATACGCTGTGTTCTTTCCCTCGTCTGCATGCCCTGGAACAGAGCAGTGCTGCAACCTAAGCGAAGCAGACTGCGGAAGACCGGTTACTGGCGCATAGTTGGAGGAGGCGCAGAGGGGAAAGGGACGCGAGCAACGAGTAGACGAGCCTTCTGTCCGAAATGCTACTTCTTTCTTTCCTCTTTCTGCTGGTAGATCTTTCGCATGAAGTTCTGTGCTGGCCTTGGCTGCATCCGTTGGGGGGGGATACACACGGCGCGCGACCGCCGCCACTTCCCGGGCGCTACAGGACGTAGACGTTGTTGGTCTGCCTCTCGAGTTAATCTTCAAAGCTGATCCTGGCGTGTGTCCTTCACGACGGTGACCTGAATAATCATCTGCAGCAGAACAAAGTCGCAGCGCTTTGCCGCATCCTGGCAGTGAGATTCCTTCATGTTTCTCCGATACAGAATCAGAAGGAACTGGTAGATTGATGGATCCACCAAAACTTGTGCTGCTGTTGCTACAGTACGAATTTTCGTTGCTGACTCTGAGATGACTTGTCGTGCCGCTGCTGCTCCTGCTGTCGTCGTGCGCACAACTGCTGATGTCCTCATCTCTAGTTCTGCCGTCGCCGCCGCTGCTGGTGCTGTTGTTCCTTCTACGATCGCTGTCACTGTCGCTACAACGCCCTCTGCTGCCGCCGCTGTCTTGTCTGTTGCTGCTGCTGACCTTGTCACTGACCGGGCTGGACGGCACTGTCGGCGTCTCACCCCCTTGGTTGATTTTTCCGTAAGCCGTGAGGACGCCGTTGGCCTCCAGCTCAAGTCCCTGGGGAGAGTCGTTTGACCTGGAGCCTCTCCGAATCCTTGCACTTTCCGTGACAAACAGAAAATCGTCGAGAAAGTCCCCTCCAAGTGAGAAACGCCTTTCGTTCGTATCGAATAGCCGCTTCTCATCTTGCCCAGATGCGTCCGCGCAGCTGGTGAACACGTTTTCTTCCCCACCTCCACTGTGTCCACCAGACCGTTTTGCGCGTGCGACGAAGGGCGTGGAGCCTCTATAATTGAATCCCACCGCGGCAAAACGCGTTGCACTTGTCCTTTCTGTGTCACTCCGGTGTTCACATGTACCGGCGTCTCTAATCTGCTCCTTGCGCTGCTGCTGCTTTGAATCCTCAACCAACCATTCCTCCCAGTCTTCGAAGAAGGGTGAATCAAGTGCCTCTTCTTCGATGACCTCCTCATTGGATTGCTTCGCTACATGAGGACAAGCATAACGACCTTCTCTGTCTTCCGCGGCGGAGTCAACCGTTGAAGAAAATAAGACAGGCTTGTCCCAGTTAAGAGGCTGAGCTAAAACAGACTCTGTGTGCTGCTGCGATTCTTGGGTGAAAGTCACGTAGCCCGTGGTGCTATCGCTTTCTGAGACGCTGTCGCAGTCTGCAGGCAAACTGGAGGACCGCACACATGCAGACGCGTTTTCCTGAACTTCTGTAGCTGCTATTTTAGCTGCCTTTGTCCCACTTGATGCAGCCCTCTTTTCTGCTGCTATTCCCCTTGCAGCCCTAAACGCTCGTCCCTCTGGTTCACAGGCACCTGACGCTTTTGAACCAGGTATACTTGGATCTGACACACGTATGGCGCTTTTAATCGCTGGTGACCTACTTGCCGCGGTGTCAGTACCTGCTAATTTAGCTGTTGCTGCAAACTGTCCTGCAATACCTGGTAAGACTTCAGCCACTGCTGCACCGATCATTATTGTTGCCTTTGTTGCTGCGTTAATAGTTGCTACTTCGTTTGCTCTTTGTACCGCATATGCCACTTTTCCGACCCCTGGTGCGGTGCTCGTGCCTTCGCCTCTTGCAGGTTCATGCGTCTCTTTATTCCCTGCTGGTGCTGGTGGTGCTGCGTTCCTCTCCAGCGCATGAACCAGCCCCATCGTTTCCGGCGATGTGTAGCTTGCGCTACAAGCAGACGAACACGATGCAGCAGAAGGAAAGCAACAGCGGGGAGGCTGGCAAGAACCTGCAGGGGTGGATGTTGGAACTGTAAAGCGAAAGGAGTAGGAGACGGCGGACGACGAAGAACAGAGTGACACTCTGTCTACGGAGGGACAAGACACACACAAATTGGCTTCGTCTGCAGCAGCACCCACCTTCGAACAAAGAACTGGAGCAGGACTTGTTTTTTCTTCGAGACTTGCGGCTGAAACGTGTAACGCTGCAGAAGCAGCAATCGCAGCAGCGCGTCCAGGAGGGGCCGACGAGCTGTGTGTGGCGAGGACTGACTGCTTTTCTCTCGATTTTAAAGAGACAGGGCATCCTGAGTAGCACGCGGTTGGTGACGTGAGCGACGCATAACCCTCAGAAGGCGCAGTAAAAGTACTGCAAGCACGTTCTGCCGTTGTTCGAGACCCAGTGGAACTGCCTAGCGAGGAAGGAGAACCATTCGGTGCAGGCCCAGAAGAGGAATACGAATCGGAAAAAGTAGAGGACGAGGAGGAAGCAGCAGACAGTACGGTGCACAAACCAGCACCAGCAGCATCAGAAAAATCCTCTTTGAGCACCGCAGTTCCTGGTGGTGCATTAAAGGCGTCAGTGCGAGTCCGACTTCCACCAATCGTTCGTGCACGCCAAATGCTCCTCCGTCCGTTGTCTGTCTTCGCTGCAAGGCAGGCCGCTGCCGATGCAGCGCTTACCGCGCCTTCATCAAAATCTCCAGCATGCGATCGAGGCAAATTAGGTGCAACGCATGCGGCAGTCGCCTCCGCATTTGCTGCTCGCACGTCGTTGCCTCGCGCCTTGGCAGTGTAACTAGAGAAGCTGCTGTTGTTTCTGGTTGCAGCAGTGGAGGCGCGACGAGTCGACGTCAGGAACGCAGTGAAGACTTCTGCAGATCCAAGAACAGGCGAAGGTGATTTCACAACTATATGCAGACACACGGAGGGACAGGCGTTTGTAGATATATACGTGCACAGGGAGAGGCGCGCAATGTAGAAAACCTAAGTGTACACACGGAGATTGCAGAGATCCAAACATCAGACGTGCGTGTGCACGTACGTAGCACGTGTAGCACCCACCGAGGCACAAAGACACATGTATAAAGATGAAAGAATATGGAGAGAGTCTGTGAAGGACAGGCATGCGCTGTGAGCCAGACAGGTGCGCGCGGCCTCGAAAGGGGCTGAAACTGCATGCACGTACACAGACAGGTCGTAAGTGACCTCGTTAAGAGCGAATCTACCACACACACACACACGCACACATACACACACACACACACACACGCACACGCATACGCACACATACACACACACACGCACACACACACACACGCACACACACACACACACGCACACTTTCAAATATCTATGCATATGCATCTTGCCATGTGTACGTATTCTGTACACACGTAAATCTTTACACGTCTTTAGGTGTAGATAAACGCTGCACGCCCTTTTACCGAATAGTCCGTACGTGAAAAGCACAGACCGTCCCACCTCGTACGGCCCTTCGGCAAAGCGGTATTTTACCAATTTTTTCACGCTACTGCAGGCAATGGAATACACCAGTCCGCTGGCGTGGAGGGGGGACACCCCACGGGGGCCAGCGAATGCTGCAGACTCCTTGACTAACACCTCTGCAGGTATACGCACGCACTGGTGGAAGACAACAATACCTAGCGTGACGACTTTCCCCCGGTGCAGCGCGATTCAGCAAACGCATTGCTCCAGATAGTCATCACTTCACGCGTTCCCACCTACGCTGCAGATATATTGCTCTCTCACGTCTCCAGGCATCTACCTGTGGAAGGCAACGTGGATGCATGCCTTACGATGAATGTACTGTACACGTGTGCATATTGGCAAGGAACATTCACAGTTGCATGTAGGACTGTGCGCACACCTGTGCAGTAAACGAGGGTAGCCGCTCACGCATAACGCACGCCACGAAACGACATAATCCGGCAAGAGAGCCCCCTTCTGCAGAATCGGACGGTGCAGTCATACCTTCACTGGGGAAGAGCTGGACAAAGAGCCGGTGCACAACGAGCAAGGTGGCCGCCTGAAGAGAAGAGGGTGGTTCTGCTCTGCGGGCAGCCGTCTCCTCCGCGAACGAGGCCGTTAGAGAACGCGGGCGGTATAACACCTGTAAAGCAGTGAAAAAGTGGTCTGGAGTTGGGAGCACTGCCAAAGCCAGCAGACAGCGCAGCCCTTGATCGTCCGTAAGCGCAGGATACTTACCCTCTACAGCGCGTGCAGCCCCATCTGAAGCTCGGCGCCATGCTACGTCTAGCACGAACCGCTTTGCTGCCGTTGGCGGTACTGGTGCTTTTTGCAATGACATTACTGCTACTGACGTCTCTGCTTTTACTCCGTTAACCGTCGTCGGTGGATATTCGGCGAGGATAGGGGGGAACAAAGCCAGCAGCACTGTCGACAGTGTGGGTGCTGCTGCTGCTTCCACAGCTTTGGGGGATCTGCTGCTGTACGTGCACAGCATTTCTAAGAGAGACACCTTCTGTTCTGTCGTCAGTGTATGCACTTTCAGTGGAATAACCTGGTAAGCGGCAGCGTTTAACAGATCATCTGTTAGGTCGACCTCGGCCAAGGCAGTGCGCACACGCTCTATCTCCAGGAGTGAGTAGAACCAGATGTGTGTGACAATTGCTTTCGTAAGTAACCTATATAGCGTTGAGAAGTTGGGCGGAGCCGCCGTAACAGCCGCACCCTCGCACGAACAAGCCGCTGTTGCTGTGGTGGCAGCAGTCGAAGTCTGGGCCGATCCATCGAGGGCTGCTACACAGCTGTCAATAGGGTGGCTACCAACGAAGTCGCTGCAGCACCGTTCCAGGCGAGTCATTGCATGCAGAAGTGGAGGCAGCTCGGGCAGCGGTAGCGTCCGAAGGTTCTGGATGTAGAATGTATGTAGCATCGCCATGAGTTCCTCATCATAATGTCGCAGTTGTGAGAGCGCGTGTGTGCACACTAACAACTCTGTGACCGAAAAATTTTTCAGCTGAAAGCGAATTTGCATGCATAGACGGCTTAGAGCACTAGTGTGTCTGTACCTTAAAGACGACATCGCACTGAGAATCTGCGTGACGTCCAAAGAAGAGTAATTTTCCACCGTGTCAACAAGCTGTCGCATTGCAGCTTCAAAGAGTAATTCATTGTGCACTCCAAGTCGGCCGTAGGACCACATAACCATCGCTACCCCTCTAGAAGAAAGAGCAGGCAGCTTTTTCCGAATGTGCGATGCCAACACAGAGAACAACGCCTCGTGACATATAGCGACCCGAGCATACGCTTGCACAGCCACCGCCAGGTCAGACGCCCGACATTCCGCTGCGTGGTAGGCAATGTGCTTCGCTAGGGACTTGAAAAGCACTTCATCTCTGGTTTTAGCCTTTGCGTAGGCATTAACGATGCTGACGAGTTCTCGCACGCGGAAGCCGTTGGCAAGGTCAACGACAGCGGTTGTGCAGCGCTGCCAGAAATTTGGATTCTGCAGGCGAAGCTGTCCTGCTGTAACGATAGAGTTCAGAAGCTCCCCGGCTGACTGGTGATGAAGCGGCACCCGCACGAAGTCTTTTGGAATGCGATTAGGATTGAACGTCTGCTCGTACTCCTCATAGTCCGAGAGCTTCACGCGTTTCTTCGAGAAATTTCGAAGCAACAGCAAGCGACACGGACAAAGGAGTGAAAGCGGCACCACATGGACGGCGCTCTGGTGGGCTGTAGGGCAGGCTGGCACAGAGGGAACTTGAATTCTGCAAACTGTTGAAGGCGTCAATGCAGTTTGGAAGTCATGTGCTACTGTGCCGTTGAGTTGATTCGCTGGCTTTGAAATCGGGCTTGAAACTGACGTCAGACCTGCTGCTGCTACCCCTGTCGTCGCTAGAGGTGTGATGGATGGCGACATGCCAAGGTAGTGGAGTAGCCTGAGGGGGCCGACAGAAACCGTAGACAAACGTATCTCTGCAGAACCCGGGTGTTGAGTGGTTGTGAGTGCTGCTCTAAAATTGAAAGGCCCCATTGCGGGGAGTCCGCAGCTTTTCGGATGTGCAACACATTGCTCACAATGGAGTGGGACGTACAGTAGCGTCCCATGGGAAGGACACAAGAAGCACAGGCCGTTACATGGGAAGGAAGTGCTTCACTAACGCCACGAATGCAAGTCGCCTCAAACATTTCCTCACGCAGCGAATCAGCAGAGCATACATGTGTACATTTCCTCGCGTCAGGGCATCAACATGAGCACACGAGTGGAATGGGCGAAGTAGAGCTCGTAATTCAAAGTACCCATCAACGCAGCAGCCACAGGGGAAGCAACTGGAGGACGGACCACTGCGTGAGGAGAACGACGACCTGCATGCACACCGCAACATTGATTATACGGCTGGAAGCTTCGTGTGCCCAGGCGCAGCAGCAGAGATACGGTGCGTCACGCGTCACCGCTTGAATCTGTCTGCGGATCGAGGAGTCAGCACGGTGTCTACCCTGCCTTTATGAGGCGGAGTCTGACTTCTGAACGGAGACGCCAATAACCCAGTTGACGTCTGTCTTTGCGCGGCTTCATCATCTATTTTGGAGAAGTAAGGCTTTACGGAGTACTTCAGCGAAGTCCTGAAGACCGTCCGTACGAAGCAAATTTTACGCAGAACGGAGCTTGTCTCTTCCGGCCAAGCGGAAGTGGGCACCTAGAAAAGTCTACACACCAGAGTAGGGTTTTCATTCTTTAGTGTGAACCGACTATTTGCCCAAATGAGCAGTTTCAGCCAGGTATGCACCCTCGCCCGTCGACGTCCCCAGGGAAGATGTACCCGGACGGCGCGTATTGTTGCCACAAGATTAATTCCTTATTACGTAAATACGACCCTCACACACTACTCTGTTGTATCACCATTTCTGCTACTAAACCATACGACTACGTAAGCAGGGTGGCGTCGCGGTTGCGGTCACGTACAGGGGCTACCGTTGTTAGATATCGCATGCGCTGCTTCCTCACCGCATGCGCAATTTACAAACTTTGAACTTCTGGCTGTGGCTTGTTCTTCAATACGAAGCCGCCTCTTTGAGTGCGACGCTCTACTAGTCAGAATCGCGCACAGTATTTAGTAAATACGAACACATATACACGCGCGTGTGTCAGTCACTACACGTGTACACACATGTTATGAACCACACACGATTACACGCACGCATTTGCGTGGCTATATCTACATAGATTTATATGTTTGTATGCGCGTATACTCACTAATGGTTATTTCAGTCATGCGGACGAGCTGTAATGCGTCATGGTGATGATCCGTAAACACTTGAAGATCGTGACTGCTGAGGGGAAGTGTGTGTTTTGACTGCTGAGATTCATGAACGAACTGCGGACGCAGGTGTCGCTCGCGGAGTCACGTAAACGCTGGTGGAAGTGAACACAGGTGAACACCAGAAGGCCCACATGATATATTTAGGGGAGCAATCTGCGTCTTGCGCTGAAAATTACTCGCAGCTCACCAGCGGAAAATCGATACGCATTCGTGACGAGCCACCGCTTCACGGAAGTGGCAGGCAGCTGGGCTGTATCTGCATACCCTTGTTGAAAGCTAGCTGTCGTAGGTCGATGGCGGATGCAGTTCTCGAAGGTTTGCGTCTACAACGGTCCGCTGGCGCACTGGGGGAAGAGTGGGTGGAGCTGGCTGCTTCTCTTGTGTCTGCGTAGACACTGTAGGTGTAGGGGGAGAACTGGAGGGAAGTACGGGGACTTCTTCGCTGGGGACGGGGGTTGCACGCACTTATAAAGGCAAACGCGTACGCAAGAAGATAGTAATTACTCCACACAGCTTGCGCAGTGGATAGACCATGCCTACTTGTGGACGCGATGTCTTGCTTGAGACGAAGGTGCTTCGGAATTACGACGTAAACATTCCACACAGCCCCTGTGAAATCACCTGCACGGCACATTGCGTCATCAAGAATAAATCCAAACGTATATCCAATTGTGTGTTTGATGGAATTTTTGGCTACGCAGATGCTCGTACCGGGCAATCGCTCCACCTCGAAAGGAGGTATGAGTGTCAAATCGCTCGGAATAGGCTGCGAAGCAGCAATTCTGAATCTGAATAACGCGTTAGCGGCGTGTTCTGTGTACTCACCTCTTCAAGAGTAAAAAACCAGTCTATGTCCGTCCCTTCGATGGCAACCTGCGTATGGTACGGTGATCTGCCATTCCTTCCTCACTTCCTGCAACATATTTACCTTCAGCAAGCGGTTCCCGACGATGCTGGAAGTGGTAGAATACATACTGCATATCCTGACAATGCATAAGAAAGGGCCAACCTGGCGGCAAAGTTTTCCGCCGTCACGCTCGTAGGCACGTGGGCAAGCGTCACCGAGTATATTGTGGCTGGAGTTGCCAGAAACCCGTTCCACGATTAGGCATGTACAAGTCCCCGTCTACTTTTTATTGTGAACGCACCAAACTTTTGCTTGTCTATGGTGGTAGAGGTTTCATTCACATCTTCGACGGGAGACACTGGCGGAGGGATTGCCTGCGCACAAAGCGCTACGCTCAGCAAAGCCAGCGAATACGCGCACAATTCGATAAAACAGGGTAGTTGAAGCATGTTTGTTTCTCCTTCCAGCTTAAGTCGTCGTTATTGAACGCCCGTGGAAATTTGTTTGACTGTCTCTTCCAATTCAGTACGGCAGGGTGTGGAAACGTGTAACAACTGACACGCGCTAGTTGACACGAAGGTGGTGTATGTATTCCGTAAGGTGGAAAGCGACACTTGAATGGGGAACACATGGGAAGATGCGCCACGAAGAGGAGACGCTAGGAACGAAGTCGTGACAACTGTGAGTAGCAGGAGGCTGCAGTGTACAGCAACGTGTGAGAACCTCCCAAGTGACAGACCGGAATGCGTAAAAATGACCAGAAGCAGACTAGAGTGCAGCGCGTAACTTCGTGCCGAACGGCAGACGAGGTAGGACAAACGTGACAAGTAGTGGCCGCGGAAAGACAAGAACTGCTTTAGAGTGGTGTGCTTTCTGCAAAAAAATGACACTGGAGGATAAGAGAGGTAGATTAGCTTCCCTTCTCCCAGGAAAAAGAGGTTGGCGTACCACGGATAATCACGCCGACGGCCGAGAAGGCAGACGCATGATCCGAAGGCTAATCGGGCGCTGAGTAGGGACTTACTAGTATTCGGGCGGAATATGTTCACGACAAGGCCAGAACTACGTTCTGTGGAAAAGCCATGCGTAGATCAATCCATTCAAACGACAGCCAGATGTGCTTGGCACGCGGACGGAACAACTGTCAGCTCAATGCCTCCACGACTACGTGCGTGACATAGAATTTGCAGTGGAAAGAGAGTTCTGATGGAAACAGCTTTCGGTCAGGAAGCAATCCCAGATAAAGTGTGTCCAGTAAGTAGTCCAGGTGCCGAAAGGAACGTTTTTACAGGACCAAATCTCGTTTTTGCTTAGGTGCAACCAAAAAAGGGCACCACGAGGCATCTGCCTGGGTTCTGTTCTTTTGTTAAATGTGATTTCGGAGAAGATTGGCAACGTATTTGGAGGACTCTACATGAAAGTCGCATTGACGAAACAAGTTGCGCGACACTCAAGCGAAACAAGTGCCATCAGACGGAGCAGGTTTTGTTCTCTACTAAATCTGTGGCTTAATTTAGCCTTTCGCGACCCGGATCTTGCTACGTGGTCACACGGCGTGCGCATCCTCTCCGCTTGCCATTTCCCGCTCAGTCCCATGACAGTGAAAGACACTTTGCCGATAGCAGCACGTGTGCAGAAGACAAAGCCCAGAAGCCTTATTTTTGGAATAGAATTGCAGTAGATTAAGTGAGGAGCATCACAATACTTGAGAAACGCTGGTGGCAGTTGTACGTTGTACGCGTACGTACACATTTGTGCATAGAACTGCGCGGTTGTAGGCAAATCATTCACCACATGCAAGAGAACAACAAAGGCTGCATTGTTGCAGACTCTAGTCACGGGACAGGAAAGATTCAGCGTAGGCGGAAACTGCGACCTAAGAGGCTCCTCGTTTCTGTGAAGAGCGGAATTGCCCTACGTTAAGAACGAGTGTCACGGACGTCCCGTGTTTGTGGCGGCCGTAACTCAGAGGTACGAAATCAATCTGTGAAATTGTCGCAGCTGACCAGACCCCCCATCGTGTGAATTCTTCAGCTAAGAAGACAGCGAAAACGCCACGATGCTAAAGTGAGGCGCTCTACTTTGCCTGTGTGCATCGAGAGAACCAATCACGGTTCACCCGTCCGCAGAGACTATTCATGTGGTGGTTGCAGTCAAAGTGTCTCCCGTAACGGCTAAACTGCGCACCACTTGGTAAAACATGAGTTTACGAATCCAGGCACTCGGCGCAGCTTACGCCTGTGCACCCGTGTACATACCCCTTATCGAACACATATAATTCATGTTTATGCGCCTTCCAACTCCATGCATCACACCTGTCCAGCTCCACACTGATACCCGGCCTACGTGAGTAGTGTCGTTCTCAGGGGTGTTAACGGCAGTTTTTGGCGTATCTGAACTCCTTGAAGTGACGCAATTGCGGGGCTCCTAGAGGTGTGCAAGCAAGAAGAGCTTCGTGAAGAAGTTTTTCTCAGCGTCACCCGTTATTCTAGTTTCGGGGCAGACGTGTAGAGAACGAGACGAGTTCGCAGGAGCACTGAACCACCGACTGGGCTTTGTTGCGTCACAAATCGTGCAGAACAAGGGCACCGGGCCGCTGCTATTTGGGGAGCCAGCTGGACAAAGTTGCCGTTCGTATCGTAATGACATTTAATTGGACCTTTTTGAGGCTCCTCCTGCTACATCTGAAGACATCTTATTAAGGCGCGACAGCGAGATTCGAGCGTCGCTCCTCGTGACTGCAAAGCCAGGATGCATTGTACAACGTTGCCCTCCTCCTTGCACGGCATGGCTAGGGCCACTGTTCGCACTCCACCGCGGAATGTTGAAACGACCAGTGAAATCTGCTTCGAAAAACCTTTCTTCGATGACGTCACCTGCTGTTGCTACCCTTGCAGTGTAGCCTTCGCGACTCGTTGTACGTCGCCGAGAATTTTTTATCGCTTTCGACCGAAAGTTCACATTGGAAAAGCGTCATTTATAGCTTTCACTCTTCCAGAAGCTTCAAGCATCTTTCCTAGCTGACCGGTGACGATCGGATTCGCTAACTGTTGTAAAGATTCAAGCTGCCACGACCAATTTCCTGAAGAATCGAGTCCTGGCGTATTGAATCTTCCCTCGCTTCCAAGGCCAATCAAATCCTGAGCGGCAATTATCACTAGGTGAGCCACGCTTTCCAGCGCAAGCCGCAACAAATGCAAACGAGCCTCGTCGGCTGAGGGTTCTTCAGTGATTCCTGCGCAAAGAAACATGACTACAAAGCATTCACATGAAGCGTGTCATGTTGCTCTACCCGCACAGTTCCAAATATGCACCGTGGCCTGGCCCCTCAAACCTGCTCAGCTGTCAAACACCTCAATAACTGCGTCAGTCGTGTTTCCTTCCTCGATCCCGACGTGTCTTCGTCGATCTTACTTTCCGCTTGCAGTGCCAAAACGTCATGCGACTGCTCAGAACTGGGACAAGTGGCAGTTCAGCATGTAGTTTAACCTTTTGCGAACAAGCAGGTTCTGACTTGACAAATTTTACACCCAGTGCTCTTGCTAGAGTAGTGGGCCGAAAGCGTGAAGCTGTATCTATCAAGAGCATTGAATACACGCGTGTTCTTCACTCTCTCGAAGGTGCCACGCACTGCAGTGTTCTCACTGAAGTTTCCTCCGACATGACTGCCGCGTTAATGCGACACTAGCCGAATATACAGCGGCGACTATTATGTGGGTCTTCTAGTACGATAGTACCGGGTAAAACGGGCGTTATGTACGTACGTGTGCGCAGGTATTATGTGAGAAGGAGACTGACTTATTTTCGTTTCGTAAGCGCGTCGTTTGTAAATTGGAGTCTTGAACTCCACGTCGGCATGCAGCTCTATGTGCTGACTGCATTTCCTCTTCGCTTGCACGTATTTTCAGCTTTCCGTGTACGCAAACGTATGAGTACGCTTTTTCAGCGGTGCACACATGTGAAGCCGCACAGCCGCCGTTCTAAAGCCTTCAGCGCTTGCATACCTAAAAAATTCAGAAGATGCTGCTTCTGTGCTCGGCTGGCAGTACTCCACCATCCAATGAGCGTATCGTTGTCATGTGTGCCCGTATATACGCAGCAGTTTCGCGTAATATTATAGGGCAAGTGCTCGCAGTTGGGGCCTTTTTCCTGCTCTGCCCAGGCAAATTGCAACACGCGCATGCTGAGGATATTATACTTGTCGCGCAAAATAACAATATCCTCTGTAATTAGGCCCAAGTCTTCCGCAACAATCATGGGCGCCGTCCCCCTGTACGTTAGTCGGGGCTCATTATAAGGAACTATATCTGAATTTATCTCCGGAGACTTCTGCCGTGCTGCAGCTGCAGCTGCGCGATCGCGAGCCGCCGCAGAATCGGCAGCAGTAGCTGGAGCAGCACTGACGTACGCAGCAGAGGGAGTTGATGAATTGCTGATTCTCATTCCTAAGCACGCCATTTGGCGCAGCTTGTTCTTGAAACCGGGGTGGCTTGCCTGCTGCGCCTTTTTCGCCCCCAGCAAGTGGTGTTGATGCTGCATTGCAGCGGGTATCGTTTTCTTGGGCAGCATCCAGCCCATATTTCTATATAGAGCATCGAAAAGCTTGTCGCCAGGTCCGCGCACCCATTCGCCCTTGCTGGCGTCTTTATGCTTTACTGCGTGCTCGTAAGGAACGCGCCAGTAAGCGACAAACCCTCTGAAGTGGTCCAGTCGCAGAGCATCCACGTGTTCAAAAATTGTTTTAATCCTCTGTGTCCACCAGCGAAAATGTGTCTTTTCATGTACCTGCCAGTCGTACACGGGGTGCCCCCATAGCTGCCCTCCCTCGCAAAACGTATCGGGCGGAGCTCCTAAATGCACAAGGAAGAACAGCGACAGCAGGGTCTACAGCAGCGTTAGCGGTAGATGCACGCAGCAGTCCGGCAGTGTCTGTACCGAAGAGCAGCTCTGATACAGCCTGGAACGGAATCAGGTTGTAAGTTCCTCGGGGTTTTCCAACAGTAGGGCACAATTTGTACAGACAAAAACGACGCCAGTGCAAGCCAGCGAGCGTGGGCACCGGCGACTCGCTGAAGGCTTGAAAGGACGCTGCGGTAAGCAGAAGTGCGTGAATAGAGCTGTATTTCATGAGAGTGACAACCAGATACATTTGCATCTGTGACTGAGCATACAAGATCAAAAGAAAGTCTATCCTTCTGCATGTGCCCGTTAGAAGACTTTTTACACGGTACATGGCAAAAGTAAGTTTTCCAGTACTAGCACCGCCTGCCAGCCCGCCAGAGCACGTAGGCGCAGGTGCACCTACTTCGCAAAGACACAGTTTTATCATAATTCATACAAGGGTGCTAAGGCACCACATGTTGATGAAAGAGGGGGCGCCCAAATATACAGTGACCCATTTTGGGAGTGCTCCAGAAATTTCATGGTGCAAGGGTGTCTGAACCAAGTCTCAACAATCCTATATGCTTACTTGTGTCTTAGCCCTGGCGCAAACAACGTGCCCATGCACAATTATGACAAGGCACACATATATGTATGTCTGCTTCTGGATGACTGAGTGGTGAGAATCGTGAAGATTATGGATCGTATACGATGAAAGACGTGCACGTATAGACAGGCGTGTTTAGGCCGTAACATTAGGGGTCCAGTGTAGCACGTGACGTCTGCACCACAGCTTCGACGTGTGACTTACCTGACACGTAGTGAGGTTCAAACGTGTCGGAGTCCATTTGAAACATTTCAGGGGATGTCCAAACGTCGCTACTATGGAGGTTGACATAGAACGCGACATCTCCAAATATACATACGTCGTGTTTGTTCGCATAGCTCTTCAGGTCTCTCCAGTGTGTAAACACTTTATATTGTACGAACATATGATATTCGGGTGTTGTCTGGTAAATGATTTTTCTCCCACCCTCATCCCTAGCGTCACTTCCATCCGATTTCATTTCCTGATTGTCACCTCCCCGGTTCCCTCCTGGTAGGGCATCATCTTTACAGTCTCTCATGCTACCCGCAATCACTTCTTCCGCGAGTGGAGCTGCTAAAACAGTGAGTAAGCTGGCTTCTTTATTTTTACAACAGGCGCGGTAGTTTTTGTATGGATCTGGCCACTGTAGCCACGTAGGTGATGCGGGAAACCGTGCCTGCAAAGCCTCAAAGCAGGCGTATCCCTCAAGCCAAAAGCTATTTTTTCTGCAGAACTCCGTATACTCTTGGGGAGGGTCATTTTTTCTGAAGCGGCCGTAGCAAAGTGTGAGCAGTCTCTCTTTAAATTTCGCAGTTTTGGTGAAGTTTGCTTGGCAAACATCAGAAGGCTTCTCACATGAAGCAGCAGCTGCAAGAGCTTCCACAGTTGCTTCAACATGTTCGCGAGATGATAGCTTATCAAGCTGCGAATTGGTAACAACAAACGCTCGTTGTGGTGTGTGTTTGTCTTCGGCACTTTCCGACTGCCGTGTATCATCGTTTCCCTCCTCGATTTGGTTGCCCGGTGACACAGCATCATCGACAATGCTGGTGTTTGTTGCGTTGGAGCAGCCGTCTCCCAAGCCGGCTACTTTTGACACGCATTGATTCACTGAACGCCTGTTTTCTTCAGTGTCTTGCAACACCTTCTGGCCTGTACCATCTTCGCTCTGTGAGTTCAATTCTTCACTTTCGATGTCCTCCAGCAACTGCTTGACTTCTTCCTCTGACACGAGGCCCTCAGCTACCAGAGCTTCCACGGACACAAAAAGAGGATTCAACGCGAATGAGCTTGTAGCCAAATAGGGGCAGGCAGGTTGCTCCCCATTATACTTGCAGGGTCCCAGTGGAAGCACTTGCCAGTAGTTTAGACGAGCGGCCACTAGGTAGTCAATAAACGCGTACGCAGACTTCCCGAAATCACCTGCTAGTCCGTTGACGTTGGGGAGCGAGGAAGGATGCAGAAAGAGACCTGCAAAACGTCCTTCATGGAGAATTTCTTCCATCGTGGAAGACGCTGGGAGACAGGGGACTCTGTTGGAAGGAAGGAGACGGCTGGTCAACAAAAGCTCCACATTCTTTACTGACTGCGCGTCCTATTTCCGCGTTCGTATTTCCGCATTCCTATTTCCGCGTCGCAGGCCACGTTACAGTCTGCTAAGTCAAGAAACACTTATGCGTGGTGCACAACGATGTCTTTAGCTGCATGTTGGGACACAAGAAGAAAGAGGACAGTAGCAGTTTAATGACAGGCCTGCGTCTTCGTAACCGAGCTGACAAGAGATGTCAAGTGGGGCACAGGTAACAGTCCAGACTATAATTCTTTGTTCACAACTGGACAGCGCTCCTGCTTGCAAGAAGTCATTGTCTCTACCTCCTGTTTCCCTTGTTTTCCTCTAGGAGGCGAACGAGTCGAAATAAAGACTCAATGAAATTGTGTACGCGGTAGCCCTTGAATATAATTATTGAAGAAGTGTCGGGTCCATTGCTGGAGACG
This sequence comes from Sarcocystis neurona, assembly GCA_000727475.1. Lineage (NCBI taxonomy): Eukaryota > Apicomplexa > Conoidasida > Eucoccidiorida > Sarcocystidae > Sarcocystis > Sarcocystis neurona. The sequence goes on along the minus strand of KL647288.1, from coordinate 2,961,980 downwards.
TGGTCCAAGAGAAGTTGGGCGTCCACATAACATGAGAGAAAAAGCTATCCCGCTGACGTAGACTTTCCCTGAGTGTCCGTACCTTCCCAATGTCATTCATACATTTTCTGAGAAATTCGCCTTCTAAAGGGAAAACAAAAGCAGCAGCGGCCAGAAGCAGTGACGGCTTGAAAAGGGGAGCTCAGTCCAATTGCTGGAGTGCCACTACAGAAAGAGGCGCCGGGTGGAGACGACGAGACGACGCTGCTAAATTTGCTGCTACAATGCACGATATGTCGATAGTAAACATCGGAAAGGTCGACTTGTCGAGAATGACGCTGTTGTTGGTATTTTCGACTTTAGTCGAACACGGCCGGCGTACGCGAGATATACAGAAAACGGAAGCGAATATGGTGGTAGGGGGTAAAGGTAGGCAAGCCAACGTGGAAACGGACAAAAATCAGGCGTCGTTGTGCCCCGGAACTTTGTGCGGGCAGAAGCACGTAGACATGAAGCTGCGGAAGGCCGTACAGAAAGCACGAGCAGGTTCGTGGAAAAACGATTAAGTTTTTTTCAAAAACTCATACCACTACATGTTGCGTGCAGGTCTGCTTTAGAGGGTGTACCCCGCTTACCGTACCTTTTAACATTTTCATTTCGTCACCGTGTAAGCGGGCACCACGTAGCTCGTCGGGTAGGCGAGCAGAGAGACTCCAGTGTAATTACTGCAGGCGTCAACATGTCTTTGGTTTTGAACATACTCATCCATATACACGTGTCCAAGCCTCCACGCTGGAGCCTGTGTTGCGCTCAACGCCTGTGCGTGCAGCAACACTAGGGAAACTTGCTTAAGCGGAAAGCGCACAAACTGCAACTCTGCGTGGTCGGGTCGCAAAAGGCTTACGATTTCCACGGGTCCACACAGTGTATACATGTGCAAGCTAGGGAGTGTCAAGGTGTGTGCGGCAACTCCACAGAACGAATGGCCGTGTACACGCACTATCTCCATCCGCATAATCCATCTATAGGCGTATGTATATCTGCGTGCACGTGTGCGCTTGCACTCTACCCGCCAGCTACAACGGCGTGTTGGCTGTGCCTTTCGTGTCAGTTGCAAAAATCCGTCATTTGGGTCGAGCGTTCCTCCGTCTTCATACGCGTAGCACCCACTTCAGAAAGTCCAGCGGACCAGTTGTTACTGCAGCTGACTATTGCGCCTGCCTCGTGACACGACGGGAAGCAGTGCGCTTAAGGCAGGCTTCGTGATCAGGAGAAGTCCTTTCTCGTCAGTAAACGCTGCCGACAAAAGGCGCCTTTCAAACCGCTCGCAGCCCTACTGCTTCCCACGTGGGGCAGTGCTGAGCGACTGCACGCGCTTCACGCGTGCAGCAGAGAAGAAAAAGGAAGACAGAATGTCTGCGTGGAAGCCAAACAGACGGAGCTCCCGACATTCCTATATGTACACCGTTCCACTTTCCACTCAGAAGGAGATGTGGACATATCTACATACACAACATTCCATTGTGAAGATAATGTGTAAGCAGAAAATTTTACCTGTTTCTTTCCTCAAGTGCAGTCGAAAGTGTACAGGTTACCGCATACCTTGGCAGACGTGACAACGTTCTTACCCTCGCGAACAAATAGAGAACGCCGTGTACGCTGCAGCGGTAGACAGAGGTCGAACCTTCAATGAGATTCGGGAGGCGCGACAGTTGTTCCTGCACCTGGACGCAACCACGGCGTAGACGCCTACCACATGAAGAACAACCACTGCAGCTATGTTCCCCAGTGGATGCAAACTCGAGGAGAGAGTATTCACCGCGCGGTGCAGAGGTCGGCCCGTTAACGAGATTGCAACTCACGTGTTCCACGCGCTAGGTCGCAGAAATATTGGTCTGTACGTATCTACGCTTACGCACATACACACGCGTGAAGATGCATTTTACATAAAGGGACATGTGCATACGTACGACCGTGATTGCTTACGAAGACGGCGCACTCGACGGCAGTCTAGGCTCGCACTAGTCCACTTTAGGACCAGCTCAAACGGTGGGATACCTTGCCGCCCCGTTCTTCACTGGCGCTGATCGTTCAGCTGAACCGTATGCTATCACGATAAACGCGTACCGGCCCATGAGGAGTCGAGCGTGTGTCTACAAAACGAGATGATCTTGTTTCACCACGCACGCACATTGAACCTCCGTTGGCCCTGGGTTCGCTAGTAGAAATGCCGAATGCACGGCGAATGACTGTATCTGTTTTTTGGTCGTATTATGCAGCCTCCGTCCTCATAAATGCTCAGTACTTAGCCTCCAACAGTAAACTACCTATACATACTTAAAATTACAGGAAAGAACCATACATTAAATAGAGACTGTCGCAAGGTTCCTCTTGAGTATTTCGTTAACGAGGGGAATAGTGTGTCTTCTCCGAGGACCACATAAACTCGAGGGTCTTAATGTTTGTTTGCTGATGTTGGCCCTGCAGAGGCAGTAAACACCTCATTTCAGTGTTAGATGGGGTGCGCTCGTGTTCCTAACAAGAGCCATTAGCGCTGCGGCTGTCCTGCGTGAGAGTATTCGACGAGCGACTTTAGCAGACTGAACGTAAGGGAAAGCATGAGTTTTTTTGACCGTGTGGACGCAGGCCGTTAACACCGGGCGTGAACACTGCAGCAACGACTAATGTATGCCTCTGAAACTGTGAATCTGCTGTATGTGTACCAGCGTGTGCGCGAGTAATTAGCAGGGGTTAAGATCGACTCCAAAGAACGAACGGCCGCGCGCGACGTTACCTACCTCTCCTTCGCCCTCTGAATGCTGTTCACTCTCTTCTGGTGGGAGAATCACTGTCTAAATGACATGTTTTAACTCCCGAAACAACCCAGACAAAAGGTTGGGCCTTTCTCAATCTTAGTGCATAGTCGTAGACCCGCCCTTTGGAATCTCTCCTGGGTCGTTCTCAATCTTAGTGCGTAGTCATAGACCCGCCTTCTGGAATGTCTCCGGTCGGCGCAAAGGTGTGAGTGACTTTGTCGTGATCGAGGACCGTACTGTTCTCTAACAACCACTTACTACAGCCCTCGCGCAATATTACAGATCGGCATTTCGGATGACGTCTTCACATTGGCAGAGAAAGGCTGTGTACTACCAGAAAGTGAAAGTGAGCCGTCTCTCGTTACTCTGAACTTGCTTCCATGTCATTGTCAGAAAAAGCCTATGCAGTACCAGTAAGTGAAAGCGAGCTAGTTCTCGATACTCTCAATTTGTTTTCATGTCCCCAAGCACGCCTCACCGTCTGATCCATGCTACATTTTTTGTCACACTCTTGCAGTGCAGAAATGTGAATATTGTTCTCTTTCGATGTATCAAGTTCCTCCTGAGGGGACGCACATTTTTAGATTTCTGTTTCCGAAGAAAAGTGGGCAACCCCGTCGGCTTTGTTATACCCTGTCCCCAACTCTAGGTACCATAATAATATGTGCACACACATCTAGTGAAGACTGTAGATCCATCCGATTTTCACTCCTCTCTTCTACTTATTCGCTACGCATACGCTGAGGTACACACGTGCGTATATATCCAGTGGCCGGATATACGCCAGCCACTGGATATATGTCCTCCATTCTTTGTATGGAAGACCTAAGCTAAAGTGCTGATGTGTCCACGTCGTTAGACTCAAAAAAGCAGTCGCCGGATCGACCTCGCAGGGGTGAAACCGGCACCCGTACAAAGCATTCGCGGGCCGGTCAATAGGAATGCAGACCCCAGATGGCTCACGAGATTTGAAAACACCCACCAAGCGCCACACCATTGCTGTGTAAATACATATGGGTATTTGACGTTCGAGAGGCCTGGGCTAAATGGCATAGCCACAATTTGAACCACATCGTATACCCCTCGTGCGGTTCTTGTGGCAAACCACCTAGTGGAGCCTTACATAGTTGTCTGTGTGTAGCAGCACATCACTTGGCGAACTCCTACCGATGGTGTTTACGCGAGAAACATACCACAACTAAGACAGGTGTAGGCGAAAGATTTACAAGAGGGAGACCGCACACGGGGAAATGAAAGCAGCTCAAAAGACACAATGTAGCAATGGCTACTCCGCTGCCGCAGCACACACGTGTAACAACATACCACTGCAAAGTGAGGGATACGGATATGTCGTCCGCCAATTATGGAGGGGCCGTACAACCTACTCGTCGCACATATTCCTAGCCTAAGGGACCTTGCAAAGACATACTACTCGGTGTGGTTCTGCGTGGAAGACTGTCGTGCGTAAGTGTACGGTGGAAACAAACCGCAGCCTCACAAATGTACGTGAACAGGTAGTGGTGAATTTGAAAACGGACCACCCAAGTGCCGCCACCGTTAAGATGCTTTGCCGCCAAGGTACAGATACAAGCATAACAGCTAGAATGTCAAAAAACAGTAGTTGATACTGTTAAGGGACGCACTTTTCCAGTCACGCGCATTCAGAAACGCATTTACTGAGACACCCAGCCACACAAAAAAAATATCAGAAGCACATCTTTCGTCTCGTGTTATGCTTTCCCAGCGTTCTGATGCGACCGAGGTCTGCAGACCCGGACGTGGGCTTCTTTCCATCTGCTGTCTTCGATCGAGTTCTTACAATCTGTTCTTCGTCTTGACTGTCGCTCGACAGAGAATCGGCGACACTACCATAGGCACACCGGCCAGTTCTGTTTCTCTTGATGCAAGAGATCCAACAACTTTCACGGGCGGGCGCGGTGTCCGCGTCTGCGATGAACGAGGCTTCTCGTCTTCTCCGAAGTTCGCTTTCGTTGCTTCTGCTGGGGTTGCTAGTACTGCAGCGACAGTCCAGCTCCTGCGTACCGTCGCTTCGCGTACTATTGCTACAATCTTCGTCTTCTGTGTCGGTACCGTTTCTTGCCACTTCGTTCGCACCAATCGCCAGCTCGTCAAGAACATTTGAGCTATCAGGCCCCTTTGGAGCACTGGCAGTTGCGCAGCCGCTGCTATCTGTACTCCTGCCCTCTCTCGTCAGGAACGTACGGTTGCACATTCCCTCTTCGCCAGCAGCGTCCGTTGCGATCCGTCGACAGGACTCCTCGTGTGCTCCACTTTCCGTCACAGAAGCTTCCACAGCCATCGACGGTCCAATTCGCAGTACATCACTGACCAAACTTGAGTTGCCCATGTTCCGGCCTCTTGAATCGGTATTCCTTGACAAAGGTGCACCTCCGCTACCTCTACGTCCACTTCCTCTTAAATGGGAGCATGCGTCTGCTGCTGCAGCAGCGCTGTATGGTTGGACCCTGGTGCCGCTGCTACGCGACGGCGTGTTGTTTGGGCTACTGCATATGTGGAGTGCCGCGGCATCGGTGACGCCTGCAGCACCTTCTCCTAAAAGTGCGGTCGCTCTTTCCCTGACAGTCACAGGTGAAGTTTTTGCACCATCTTGACCTGGATGCATCAGGGTGTGGCAATGTCCACCGCCGGAAATGGGGGCGGCGGCGCTGACAGCGCTGCCATCAATGGCAGCAGCAATACGTAGTGGAGAAGCCGCAGCGCTGCCTGCACGTAACATTTGCAGTGGAGGCGGTGACAAGCTTTGGAGCAGCGATGGCTGTCTGCTGTCGCCCCTGATACGTTCAGGCTGAAACGACTCCTCCCCCCCTTTTTCGCATTCGTCACCGTTCCCGGACTGACAGCTGCTCATTGCTTCGCACTCTCCTTCCACATCTGCCGCTGCCTGAGATGAAGAGGCGGCAGGGTGGTGCAGTATTACGCCAGCACACTCATTGAGGCCCTTTAGCCGAGCAGCAGCAGTAGCCGCTGCAGAATCATCTAGCAGTGTGAAGTGTTCGCCCTCTACCGTTGCTGGTGAAGCCAATGCCGACGCTGTCTCCAGAGAAGGACTCACAGTAGAACCGCTCGGTCCACCACAGTGGCCCCTTGCTGCTGCCGCTGTTGCCATTGCATCTCTGTTTTTGACACCAAGATGGTCGAGCTGGGGAATTCCCCAAAGAACGGATAACTGCGACGGGAAACCAACGTCTTTACCTGCGTGAATTCCTTCCGACAAGAGAGTATTGTTAGGTTTCTCTTCCGCCAAAGCAGAAGGGTCCGCTTGCTCTGGTTCTTCCCCTGGTCCTGGGTGAACGCAGCAGCCTCCGCCAATGGTGTTCCCTTCTGTGTGGTTGGGCGAGGGATTCTGCGTCAGCATTCCATCTGCCGCCGTTTGCTGCTTGTGGGACAGAACGGCTCCAGGAAGCAGAGAAGCTAAGGTGGATATATTCAGCATCCCTGGTGGGGCAGGCGTCGCTGTGCCTGGCCTGCCTAATGGTAGTCCTTTCATTGCGAGTGTGGCTACGTGAGGATGATGACTATGCAAGTGTTCCGCTACTGCGAGCTGCTGTTGATGCAGCCGCTGCTGTTGTAAACTCGCAGCTATGAGAAGATCGCGCAATGTCTCTCGCATGCCAGGCGTCGCTTCAAAATTTCCTTCTTCTGCAAAAACTTGCCCACTCTGCGGGTGATCTTGCTGGTCTTGTTTGTGAGGCTCCTGCTGTTGGGGATGGTGCTGTTGATGCCGCCGCTGCTCCCGCAGCAGCGCAAAAGTGTCAGGCACTACGGATACAGACCCCACTGTCTGAGAAAGGGTGTCCTGGGAAGTCCGGCAGGTAAGGCTGCCCTGTCTTAGCTGTGCAACATCATGGGATGGAGGAGGGGCGCCGCCCATTGCTGCGGGACTGCAATTTTCGTTCTGCCACGGCTCTACAGAACGAGCACGCGCGAGATCACTTTCTGCGGAAGCAGTAGCATTTGCGGCACAGGCGGCGTCTACGTGTCTATCTGTTTCTGCCGCTTCGCCTGTTTCTTCTGCCCCCTCCGCTGTTTCTGTGCTTTCCCCGCTGGCACCGCCCACTTCTTCTCCTGCAGACGCGTATCCTTGAAGTGGGGAAGGCTTGAGAGGATAAAGGCTCTCGTGTCCCCCCTGTCGTTGCTGGGTATCCTTTTGTTGTTTCTCCTGCATCAGCTGCAGCTGATGCAGCAGCATGAAGTGCTGAAGCGCACTGTGGTTGAGCTGTTGCTGATCCTTCGCCTGTGGCAACACCGCGTTTTGCTCTGCCAGTTGGAGGAGCGTAAAGGCAGTTGCCGCAGCAGCAGCAGGATTTACTTCTCCTGTTGTACAGGTCGTCCCAGTATTTGCTGTGACAGGGGGGGATGAGCTAGAGGAGGGGAGAGCTGTACCAGTGACTCCATCTGCTGTCGGCGCTGTGGTAAATGGAGACGGAGGGCCTGGTGCGCTGGGAAGCATATGAAGGCCTATCAACTCAGAAGAATGAGCGGGAACTCTTTCTGCGTAGGAGTTGATTACGGAAGCTCCGCCGTCTCCTCGGTCTGTTGCAATGTCACAAATTCGGGCTTCTGCGCAAGCGCTACCGTTGCAATTCTCCTGGTCAAGAGTGGGAGAGCATGAATCGTGCCCTGTTGCTGCATTTTCCCCTGCATTTTCACGTCGCGCTAGAGCTTCCGCAGATCCTGCCCCGGATGCCCTCTGCCCCATTGCCGTCGCAGCTAGCGTCGCGTGCACAGAGGATAAATAGCTCCAGCTGCCAGGAGGGGAAGCACCAGCGGCGGTACGCCCCGGGAAAGTAGGAGGCGGTAGAAAGGAGGGAAAGGGTGCCGCAAGGCCGTCGGAAAAGGTCGGGAAGGCTGGGAAGGAAAGTCGCAGCAAGTCGAAGCGTGCGATGCCAACCACGTCGTCGATGAAGAGGTTAAAGGCTACACGGTCACGAGGCCAAAGAAAGACGGACAACTGTTTTTACACACGTGCCAGTAGGCAGGCATACACATACATCTTAATCACATTCGTTAGAAGAACGCTCCTGTATTTTCTTACCTATTCCATCTGCTGAAACGTCAACAGCTATCCTGTTTTCCACGCAGAGGAGGTACTGCAGTTGTCGCTCCGCATACACGTGCTTGATTTCGTCGACATAAGAAACCTTTGGATACGAGCGGACGTACAAAGAGAAGCAATCCACAGCTCGAGGGTGATCGATTTCCTGTTCAAATGCCACTTTCCCCGTCGTAAATGAGGAAACGAAGTGTAAACAGCAACTGCTAGCGCATCTTTACAGAGGCACACCTACACGGAAGAAACTGGAGATGGACGGAAGATGCCAGGGAAACTAGTCGCGTTTGTCCAACTACGGGTTGTGAACAATACTGCCACACGTGACGCCTTGTGTCACTCGCACGCGCGTCTGCGCAGAGGTCAACAAGACACAATTGGTCGTGTAACATTTCATACTCGCTGTTGCAGTGACTTTGCAACTTCTCGCTTACGTAGAGCTGGTGCTGCCCCGTCCTTTTCACCGTGTGTAGGATGGGGTGGAAGAGACCTTGCAGCAGCGGCAACGGCGGAGAAGGTTTCCAGAGGAAGGAACCGGGACGCGGCAGCCGCGATTGCCGCATTTGCTGTGTCAAGACTCAAGTGGGCACCAGTAGCCGCACTGGCAAGAAGAGCCGCAGCGTCGGCTCTGGCGTGCCCGCCGGCCACAGCACCGGGATGGATGAGGGGCCGCGGCGGCTGCAGAGGCTTGGACAGCACTATTGCATTTGCGGATGCGTTCGTCAGTTTGCTCCTTGAGTATGGCGATGCGAAGGATGGGGGCAGTCGCCCGGTCTGCAACATGTAAGCCTTTGCCTGTTGCGCTGCATCCCACGCTCCGGCCACTCCCCACTTCTGCAGGCAGCACACCAACAGATCTCGGCACTCGACTGTCTTACTCTCGCCGGTATGCACCTGCACACTGCAGCCTCGTAGGTTGCCACAAGGTGACGCAACACCGAAGGCCCACCTCATTTTCGAGCGGCGAAAAGTTTCTCGTGCAGTCCTGCTCCTACGTTCGGCGTACACGCAACAGTCGACTGGCGTTTTATAGATTTAGGGTTTGTCTGCGTGTTAGAAAGTGTGAAAGTTGTGGATCCTATCAGACGTCAAAGTAAGGGAGCAGGCTGGTGCGCCAATAAATTTGAGTAGTTGTGTGCCTCTGCGTCCAGTATCCAAACACACCCACACCTCATATCATTGTCAACGAGTGCAGCAAGTATCCCAAGAGCACGATTTACCAATTGTGCACTCTAGAAATGAAGAAAAGTTGCCCCTTCAGTGCAGGTCATGTGCAAGCATGCACGCTTCAATTGTCTCAAGAGAGAGGGCGGGGGAGGGTTGACAGTTGGCTGGCATCTCGGCGAACTTCAGAAGAGGCGTGGTGTCGGCGATGAACGTGTCTGGAGTATACGTAGAGGAGCACCTCCTAAAAAGTCTCCAATAGACGAGAAGACCAAGAGAGCTGCACCTGCTCAGAATACGTGTAAAAAGGTCTACAGGTAGGTATGTGTGTGTAATAGAGATGGGGGAAGACGCCCGTAGAGGCCTCGAAATGAGAGATTTGCGAAAGTAGCCGCAGGCAGTGATAAGGAAAAATGAAACGTAAAGCCCGTGTGGACGTACGACCTAACGAAGAATTATGAAGCCAGGAAACGTTTAGACTGAGAGGAAGCTGAAAAAGAGCTAGTTCCGCATCACTGTTTCCACAGACGTGCTGTACATTGTTTCTGTAAAAGTGCACGCTCGAATGAAAGTATCTGTACTTTTTGTCGAAGTGGTGCCCGCCCTACGCGCCAAAAATACATATATATGCCAGTTTCACAATTCTACCTCCTGGATTAGTATTATATACAGTGGCTACGGATGATGTAGCTCGCTTGTTGACGCGGTAGACTCATTTAACAGCTTTAGCATGAAGAGTCTTTAGAATGTAGACGCTCATACTGGACCGGTTCCTATCACTTGTGGTGTACAGAAGCTATTTCTCGCAAGCAGGCGCTGGGTTTTCTGTTCGTGTGCGTAGTGGTATGGAGTTCCGCGTCAACGGTTCACACGTTCAAGTAGAAAATACGTGTGTGTGGACGGGTAAAGTAATAGCTGAAAAGCAACGCGTGATTCACATATGTGTACGCCAGTGCACTATAAATCTTTTTCTGTGTGCATCAATACATTAATAGAGCTGCAGGGTAGCGAGTAACCTGTGTACATGACACGCATACTCGTATGGGTGTATATCTGTACGCTGGAAATTGTGACAGTGTGTGTCGCTACCACCACGCTGAAAAGACGCCAGCCAGCTCATCTAGGAAGCGCAGAAGTGCGTGCGGTCTTTCGTAGGCGCGACCTTCCAGACAAAGCGAGGCTAGTGATCACATGACGGAGGACCCACCGCAGCACAGTTGTTAAAAGATGAATCAACGGTCGACGCAGCGATCGCTACGGCTCAACCACACGTTGTTGAGATTTGATCCACAACAGAAAAAGCACCCTTTATATGGTCACGTCGTATTAATCCTTTGCTCGCTGCAGAAAGCTGTCTCTTACCGTTAACGAGAATGACTTCTGGTGGCGGCCGCAGTAGGGGCCGGAGAGGATGCGGTAAACCAGGCGCACCTCCTGCAGGCAGCAAAACCAGTGTATCATTCGCGCTTTAGAAGTACTAAAAAGTACCAGAGAACCGTGTAGTTCCATTCACACCAAAGTGCATCCTTTTGCAAACTAGGCAAGGGTTGTTCTGCTTTCGCGACAGCGAAATTGAAACTGATATAAAACAGTACCTAGGAGATTTTTACGTTTCTACCAACCGTCTGCACTCAGCGAGTAAAACTATAATTCCGGAAAAGTACTGCAACTGTAAACACATTAGGGAGCGAAGAGAATCCAGTACATGGCGAAATGCAGAAAGCGGCTCGAATTGCGTCCTTACATGTAAATGTGTGTATGCATATGTACGCTTACGCATATATACGCATATATATTTGTGTGCAAACGGGCATAAAAAATACGCACAGGCACCTGCTAAAGGCCTTCCGCCTCTCAAGTGTCATTGCCAATTTCCACAGTTCAAAGCTCTCCCTACCTGTGCAGATCATTGGGGCGAGTTTGAAGATTTTTTAAAAGGGAGGGCATTTTGCTGGGGACCTGGGCGTGTCAAACCCAGTTTATTTTTTTAGAAGACCTGGTTGACTGTGCTTACGCATGTGCCTGAGTTCGTCTCTGTGAGTTCACACGCAGTTGCCGATAAAATCTGTGCGACTGTTTGGAAGTGGAACAAAGCCGTACACGCTATTCGCAGCTGTGCAGGAGGGTTCATATCCAGCAGAGCAGGTCACGGCATTCTGCGGCTACACCAGCGCTAGCGCCCTAAACTTATATGCACATGATACGCGATCCTCTGTTATTGTCTGCGTGACATTAGTATTTCTCACGCGCCGTGGACTCCTGCCGATGTAGGAGTTCCCCCGCAAACGTCCAGATACGTATCAGTGCGTGAACCTCAGTACGCGCGCCTACGTATGCGTGACAGACAGAATATTCCTGATTCATAGGGTGGTGCAGTGTACGTAATACTTTCCTGTAGACTCAACGAGGTTGACATACTGCCCCTGGGCCAACGGTGGCAGCTTGAATGTTAACGTCCAGACACGGACCCGCATCGCACAAGACGCCTTGGTCGCCACGCGCGTAACCCCGGCATTTCCCTACGTGTCACCATTGAACGGCGGCGCATACCATTTCTGGTGCAGGATGACTCATAAAAAAAGTGGGACACAGGAAAATATTCTGAGAGAACCTGCTCTTGAAAATCAAGGACAACGCTTAAGCTCTTTTTTCCTCTTGTTTGCCTCGTACGTTCATGCCTTGTTTGATCAGTTCACTCGACTTATCGGAAGAGCTCATTTAAGACATGTAAAACTCGTCCCCGAATCGGTAAACTCTCAATCACTTGTCACGTATATTTCTATACTGATCAGTTAAGCTAAAGCAGCAGAAATCGCGGTGCCACGTAGGAATCGAGCATTTCCTTGCTGGACATCCTGTCCTCCACACTCTATGAACTCATGTAGAACAACAGCGTGAAAGCAGGAGTCACCGCAGGGTACAGATGAAAAAATATTGGAGAAGACGTTTGTGTGCAGTAAAATTCGTTAGCTGCACACATGTTAGCCGTAGCCCACCTTTTTATTGCCCGGCTGGTAAATGTGACCCGGCTGCACATCGTGAACTTCGTTCATCGTGGAGACGGCGACGACAGAAACAACCTGCTGGAATACGCGTTGTCCTGAGACGCCGAAAATGCGCTGCGGGTGCTGCCTGAAAGGGCGACTCTCTTGTGTTTTTTAAATCCGGGAAGAACGTCGAGGGCAGGAGCTAATTTGAGGCTAGATAAGACAGCGAGTGCAAGCGCGTCCAAAAAGATATCTTGGTTTTGAGGAGCTTTCAAGAAAGAGAGTACACTACATTGGCGGTGTTGTCCACAAAGTCTACACGCGAAGAGGGAGAGACGCGAGACTGAAACTGCCTTTGTGTAGGGAACAGCCCTAAGGGGGTGTGATTTATTCGGTAAAAAGGTGCCAAAAGACTTTCGTGCGGCCACGCGTAGAGGAGCAACACAAGTGCATAGAAACGTACATACACTTCTGAGGCGTATATGTGGCGTTCGTGTCCATACTACATTTTTGCAAACTCCGAACTGCGTGTTTGAAGACAACGAAAGGGAAAACGGTACGTCGCTGGAATGTCACCGCAAGATGCGGTTGAGAAAGCATGGTGCATTTCCAGACGAAGTGCTACGTTGTGTAGACGGTAAACGAGAAATTGGAGACAAAAACTACCGAAACTTGTAAACAAGGCTGCATTCCACCAGATGTGGCCCTTCGTGTTGCACGAAGACCTTGACGCAGGGAACTGCTTTGAAAAACTCTTCCGGAGTAGACACAGACTTCATCGTGCTGTTTACTCCAGAGACGCAGGGAAGTCCGGCGCGAGACAAACCACCGAGAATTGTCTCGATATGAGTGCCCACACACACTTCACATGTGAAACGGTAAACCAAGTAGTCTCAAATACTCCCGCGAAAATGCGCAAGATGGCTGTCAGAATAGAGTATCGTCAAAAAGCGTAGACAGCTGCTGCAGTGCCTGCACTGTGTACACATCGCATTGGTGCTGCCAGACCGCTTCACTGACGGAAGCCTGGTGAACCACAAGTTCTATGAAACACGTGCGGCATTCACGGCAGACCTGGAGACCAGGTGACCGCAGAAGGTCGCGACCTGTTGCTGGTCCAAGCCTGAGAAAGAGGTTCCTCGTTTCCACGCAAGACTCTGCTTCACGCGACCTTTGCCGAATCCGCTTTCACGTCTGTGGACAGAAGCGAAATTGTCGCTTCGAGTCCATTGGCGCAAGCCTGCTGACTTCGCGCACACATATTTGGACGCGCACAATGCCCACCGACAGCTGCAGAGCGCTATGGGCCTCTTCGCAAGAGCGGATGGCGGTGTGTTCGGAGGCTAGCACGAACGACAAGTATAGCTTGTAAACAACGCAGACAGGTTGAAAGGAAAAGATCACGAAAAGCAGATACTTGAGCAGCGCAGTACTTGCGCGGTGTCAATCCACGATACGGCAACTTCGCTGCCATCGCAGAAGCTGCGTAGGGTAGAATGGCACGCAACGTCAGGAACGCAGATAGGTAGGATTGGTGAAGGAGTCAAGCGGGAAGACCCTCGCATCGCTTAATGTGAACTGGCACGTATCCAAGTGTGAAGCCAGAGCTTCGAAAATATGTTTACGGTGTGACAAATACGAGATGTTGCAGTGCTGTACCGATAATCCGGAAGATCTAGTCGAGTACGCTTCTTAGCGTGCACGAGCAGACAAAGAAATATAACTTGACAATGGCAGAATAGCAGGCCCAGAGCGACTGCTTTGTCAATCACATGTACACTCTTGCGGAACATACGAAAGGGTACCCATATATGCACCTCCAGCGCATGCAGGCAAACACGCCTGTGAAACTTTTATACGCAGCTGTGCAACGCCGGCTTTTCGACATAGCAACTGCTAGTTGTAGAGTACGGCGTCTCCAGGACGTTATATTCATGCGTTTTTACGCAAAACACCCGTTGTGAAAAGGAGTCGCTACAAAGTCAACTACGCTACACTTACTGCGCTGTCGAATGCTCAAGGCCTACGTTGGGGCCGAGGCTGCGGAGGCAGAACATATGGAGCCCTTTAATAAGCGAATCCTCCCTGCTCTCCACGGGAGCACTGCAGGCGTGAGGGTGGCAGCAGCAAAAGAATGATCCACATCAACGGCGGTACTCATGATAGCACTGTATACCACGAGGGAAAAGAGGCTGTAAAAGAATGAACTGTTGTTCACGACTTAAAGCAGCGGTCTGTCGAAAGAATGCCTCTCTGCAGAGCAAGAAGGGCAAAGAAGGCGGCGTCTTGCGCGCAGGTCCTCCTTTCTGCAGGTGAAGTTTCTTCCTGTTGAGGAAGAAAGCGTGAAGTTGGGGTAATCGTCGTCAGCGCTGCCAAGCAGCAGAATCCAGCAGTTTGTGAAGCGTTGAAAGGCTCCACTGGAGAAATTCACAAGTATTTGCTGTACAGACCGACTCACTGAGAGCTTACGTACAGTGGCATGAGATAACACGAAGGTATCACGAACGCGGACAAGTCGGGCACAACAGCATTTACACGTCTATATCTTGCACGTCAGACTACCGGCGACGTTAAAAGAGGACAGATATTCTTGACGCATGACGCAGTAAATATACCACTTTCTTATTCGACTCTCTGTCTGCATCGGATATTTTCGAGTAGCGCACTAAGACAGACAAATACTTTATGAGGGGGTAACCTGTCGCCATTACCGTACAGAGATTAAACTAAGGCATTACGCTCCGAAACCGCCTCCTAAGTCGTATACATATCATCCACTACGTATATGCCTTCGGCGAAAGCTGACGCCGGGTGTTCTTCTTCGTGTACATAGACATGCGGAAAAAAGGTTTGTCTACAGGGATATGTTGTTCCAGATTATTAGGCACAACATAAGATACAGGTATACAAGCATTTGCATGGGGCTGACCGCCTACGCAGCGCTGCGGATGAGACTTCCTGCTCCTTAGAGCGGATCTCTTGCAAATACAGGAATCAGCAAATGTCACAGTGTACATGCACTCGGCTGGACGACGAAGTGCATGGAGACAGGAACAGCGACATTCTCCCCAATATAGTCAGCAGACGCAGGCACAGGAATGGAAGGCTTCGGGTCAAGGCGTTGATGTGACCGCTGCAGTTAGTAGTTTGAGTCGTAGCCTTAGGAAGTTGACGCAGATGGAGCATGATCTGCTGGCCGCCAGCTTTCGCACAGTTAGCATGTGCATACATTCGATGCGTGTCGGGAGCTTTGTGAAAGACAAACAGGTCGTGAAACCCTGGAAATCCCTTCGCTCAAAACATGCCAGAGAGAGGCAGATCAACATCCTTGAGCGCCTGGCCTATTTTCGTCGAGTTTGCTCTTTTAAACAGTTGCTGCCCAAGGGGTACGCGCCCGCCCCCTGCTTCTACAGGGAGAAAGGGAAGGATCGAGCTTGAGTCAACCCTTCTGATGTAACTGGTGCGCAACCATTACAAATGTTGTTACTCGCGAATTAGTGGTAGTAGGTAGCCCTTCTGACGCGCTGTGGAGTTTGATTAGTGCCGGGCGGGTCACAAGACAAACGAAGAATCTCCTCTCTCCTTGAGAGGAAGATGCAGCGTTTACCGCACGTTTGCCACTGCATACTGTGCTTCACTATACGAGAAGAGCTCAGCTGGTTGAAAAGCTCTCCTGCACTTTGAGTGGGGCAGGCCAATGACAAAGTGTGCGGAATATAGTGCAACTGCAGCTC
Source organism: Sarcocystis neurona (assembly GCA_000727475.1). NCBI lineage: Eukaryota > Apicomplexa > Conoidasida > Eucoccidiorida > Sarcocystidae > Sarcocystis > Sarcocystis neurona. The sequence goes on along the minus strand of KL647288.1, from coordinate 2,946,208 downwards.
TATTCGTAGGGCCTCTGTTTCAGGCAGTGAAACCCGCTGGCAGAGTGCGCAGTGATAGCGCTGCGAGTAGCCAAGTCACGCAAGAAAAAAAACACATTCGCTGCGAAGAGAAAAGAGACGCCCCCCTGTCATGTACACGGAGTATCGTGAGACAAAACATGGCCCGACGTACGAGTGTGTACACTACGGCAGTGCACACGGCGGGTGGGCGGCTGCTGTCCCGTTTGCGACCACAAGACATGACCGCCATCTACACCGACCAAGACGTAGAACGATGTCGGAAGATACGAGGGGCGTACATGACACCGAAAAGGTCTACGGCGAAACAGAACAAGAACGCGAAGCAAGGATACAGGTGCACGAATAAGATAATCACACTTCACCCGGAGGAACTCCTGTGAAGCCGCCTTCTCCACTACGCCGGGAGCCCGAAAAAGTTGTTCTGTGTGGGGGCCGCAAGACCCTGTCTTGCGGCGACAGTCGGAGAAGCCATACACGATTACCGCACAGGGAAGCAAAGGGCCGAGAAAATATGAAACGAATGACCAGAACGGAGACTGTATTTTGTAAGGACACAACACATCAGGTGATCCTTCCCCAGTGCCAAACAGCAATCAATTCCGTCCTCCCTGCTGTGGATATGGCAGATTACACTGAAAAGCAGCGGGTAGTGCCGGTCAATGAGTTTGTGACGCGCTGTGCTATAAACACGCTCTCTAGCAAAACTTCCCTGCTTCTTACTCGTAAAGATAGTCTTTCAGTGAGCCATTCATGCCAAAGGCGCCTACATAGTTAGCTGTTATAGACCTTCCTTCCAGTTTACGTCGGGGTTATCTATGATTCGTTGAAATTTCTGCTCCCGAGTCATGATGTAAGCGCAGCGCACCTGTCCTACGTTTAAGCGCTACAATTGGCAGTGCGCTGTACTTCTCAGCGCGCGCTTGCAATCAGCCGGTGTGCTTCAGCAAAAGTAGGTAGAGTGCGTTGCAGGAAGGAAACGTCTAAAAGAGCTCTAGCCACATGGTGTGCCGAAGGTACGTGTCTTACATATATCGGACAGCAGGGGGTTTCGCGGTCTTAGCAAGCGCGTAATAACCTCGCCGACGACGTTCGGGAAGGGAAAGTTTACAGGAGGAAGGTGTGCCGTGGCAAAGAAATCTCAGTCAAGAAAGAACTACTCCTTGTAGAGACGGGGCTTTACAACTGGCAGAGTGTTCTCTCTAGAAAAAAAAAAGCTCCTAAGAAATTTTCAGGGAGGGGCCCTGGGGCGGACAGCCCACCTTGCACCACCGCCCCACTCGGGAAGGGCGGGCAGAACTCACGCGCACACACACATACACACACACACACACACACACGCGCACACACACACATACACACACACAAACACACACAGCCTCACCCACCCACAAACATACATATATATGCATACAACTACGCGAGAAAAATGTTTGCAATCATGTGGGACATCAGGAACATGAAGGGGAGGAAATGTATTAAAAACGGCAGAAAAGAACAAAAAGTGATAGCGGGCCATTTTTTAGTGGAAGGATTCCAAGTGTGAGCAAAGGAGTACCGCGCTGGCGCACCTACGTGGAGCAACGCACCGCTACGCTGTGCATCCCTCTAAACTGCAGGCGCCTTTCTCTCTGCGCGAAAGGGGAAAGCCTTCTCCTCCTTATCCTACTGCTCTCGCTACTACCACTGCCACAAGCACTGCGAATACCAAAACCACTACTATTGTTATTGCCACTACTGCGAATATCGAAGGTAGTACTACTGATCCCATTAGCAGGCCAGTACAAAATCCTGTAGTATAGGTACTTCAGGTACGGAGGCCAACCGTACTGTGCAGATGGGTACGACACTAGCTCTCAAAACTGCAACTTCACATGTGCCAGATCCGGCCCAACCGGGAGCTTCCTCGACCTCGTGCCACATTGCCCGTTCGGCGGCTACCATCTTTTTTGACTCGTTGGTTGACGCTGCGCCTTCTAACACGTCCCTGCTCCTGCAGCATTCTGTGTATTACTGTCAAAGAATCATGTATGAGCTTCTGTGCTGTGACGAGACGCAGATCGCATCAGTTTGCTAAGTAAGTGTTAAGCGATATCCATCTCTACTCGAACGACGAAGAAAGCCAGTATGTCCGATCTTCTCCCAGCGAGCTCTCTAACATGAAGCGTCCCCGGATCGGACGTCACTTACGTTCAACTACCCATTAAGACAGAGTGCGTATGTGAGATACCGGATTGCCTGGAGAAGACGAGGTTATCACGATAACGAGAACAAAGTAGATAACGTCGAAGCTCGTTTATCTCCCTTCAGAGTGAATTAAGGAAGCGACCTTGGCATAAAACCAGCGAAACCAGTATACGTGTGAGCAGGCGGTCACTCCAGAGCCCCCTTATCAATTTCCAGTATTGAACAAAAAGAGGCTAACTAAAATTTTTGCTGACGATTGACCATAAAGATGTACTTCTAAGAAGTGTTTCTAACCATGGAGAGTACAACGCAGCAGGTTCCGCACAGTGAAGAAGGGCCACGTGCTAAAACAGTCTACACGCATAATCCTTCTCGCTGTGTCAGACGCGGGGGTCAAGCGTACGCCCAGCAATGCTTGATCTAAAATCAAGCGTCCTGGAATATTGGAGTTCCCCTTTTCATAGTCTGTGTACCACCAAGGGTTACCTTGTTTCAGGTCGCTGCTTCGAGCTCCGCAGCCTGAAAAATTGTGATTTGTCACACCGACCGAATACGTCGCGGACTCAGGGTTGCCGGCCATCAGCTCTGTTCCAGACAATTCACTGACGACGCCTACCAACTTTACGCAGTGACCCCCAACGTAATTGGTCTTCCTTAGACTCGGGATTTTCGCAAACTGCGTGTGTCTGTAGCAGAGGTCGGACAGGTGACTCAAGTCGCACTTCACCTGATTGACTGCATGCAAATGTGCCGTCCCCTGGCCCAGTTTTGGTCGGGGCGCTCGTACGCACCGATAAGCATCCGTGTCCACCCCCTTATAAAATTTTACCCGTATCAAGCAACTCTGACCGCCTTCTTTTAGAGCTTTTGTGTGAGTGTAAATCGGTCTGAAGGTCTGTTCAAAAGTCGCAACGACCTCAAGAGTAAGGAGTCCTTTTTCAATCAGAAGCTCAAGCAGTAAACCTTAAAAATGCCTTGAAGGGCACCGTAGTGCCTTGCTGTACAAGGGACTGGCAAGGAAAACCCCGCCAGCGGCTTTCAGACCGCCTGAAGCCCTGTCTTGCTCTTCGTTAAAGAGTTTAGGCAACAGCTATGAACTCCGTGGTTTAAGCCTTTCGTGCACTTTCAAATAAGGGAGTGAGGGTCTTGAGGAGAACAACTTCAAAATAGGAAAAGCGGAAGCGTCGTTGACGTTCTTTTAGTGCCTCAAACGTCGAGCTCTCGCAAAGCAGAAGGAGCAAACTGTAGTGGCTCTTTCGCACAAACACGACCCATCGTTCGAGAATGTCCAGAGTGCCAGTCTAGAAGTGTTGGTGGCACAGTATCCGGCGCCACACACACTCGCACTTAATCTTTGCTGATGCTTCGAGTGTCCGGCACGGCTGTAGCGCACCGCTGCGGCGTACGCTGCGACTCCAGTTAATGGTGAAAGAAGCGGAGAGCAGGGAGTTCAACGTTCAAAAGTTTGTTTTCTCCCGCACTTGTCTGACGAGCGCATTGTCACCACAGACAGTAAAGCAGTCCTCTTGTTATCACAGCTCCTTGCGACCGTGTGGCGTGCGGGCAGCAAGTGACTAAATCATTGCTACAGGGGGGACCAGCCTCCTTCTGGATGTCAACACTAAAACTCACCCGTATACGGATTGGAGCGCATTCGCCACCATCCAACAAGCAAAAAGCACACCTTAGATCGATGGAAGATGATTTGTTAACTGACACCTGCACGAGAGGCTGCATGTAGACGCAGACGTAGTTAAAGTACTCAGATCGGCCTGTGTACACTTTTGCAGACGCAGCCAAAAGCGTACGTACAGGTGTGGACGCACAAGAAGATCTTCCTGTCTTCATCGGTGGCCGTATCTGGAGGCTTAGCAGGTGGAAATTCAACCAGCTGCGCGCGCGCAACATTTCCGGGAAACGTTATGTTATGCAGAGATGTGCAAGGTGAGACATTCGGTAACGGAAACGCCGCAGGTAGGAAACGGTTCCTCCCACTAGGGTTTTGCCCATGTCTAGAGTCCACGACAGTTTAGAGACACACTCTTGACACTCCATTGCCACGCGCGTGCATATGCATCTGTGACTACGTAGACATACATATATAGATACATAGATACGTACACGAAAAGACAGTCGTCTTTCCGTCTCCTTACAGAAGGTCAAAGTCCTTGACACGGTGCAACGAGGAGGTGGCCACAAGCTTAAAACGTCTGCTAAGTGTAAGCAGAAGTTTTCGAAACCTCATATGACACGAACGAGATGTCCCTCAACCGCCATTATTTTACCGGATGCGAAGAGATTCAAATGAAGAAAATTGCTTTAATCTTGGTGGCTTCTTTGACCTCACAAAGTCTCACGACTGCGCGCGATATTGAACATCCTGGTAAACTCTTATGTTAGCGATAAAGCATAGGATATCGGCGGTACTGCTGTCTCTTGTGCATGTTATATACACTAGTACGAAATATGGCTACAATTACACTATATAACAAGCCGAGGCAAAGCCGTCCAGCTGGTTCTATGGGACATGCACCAATAGGGTCTAAAGCCTGGTCTGTGACTGCGCGGCTTTTCTGACGCGTTGCACCACAGAAATGAGACTTTCACCATATTAACGTCATCACCACTCGGATTACCATTACGTTTACTTCTAGTCGTGGTAGCAGTACAGAGTACGCGAGCGGATCAAGCACAACTTACCGAAGCCCACCGTGATGTGCAATGGCGTGTCTCGTACGCATCGCACATGTGGATGCTCGTCGCAGTCGGGACATTCGGACGGAAAACCAACATATATTGTTAGCAGCCAGGCACTTCTATTCATGCGTATTCCTTTTTGTGGCACCTCACTACGCTGTCCAGATGTGTTCTTCTTCACACTCCGTACACCGCTGGCTGCGAATATGAATGGTGTAGCGCACACGTGCTGGTCAGCGTTGTTACCTGAAAGGTGCCGGCCACATTACATACCGCGCGTTCAAGTACTTCATGTGCAAGCAGGACCCCACCATTGACTAAGCATGCGTGAGAAGCGGTGTTATTGTTTTGCTACATTTTCTGCTCAGCGAGTACGGCGTACCACCGGGGCACGCCACGAAATTGACATTTTGTATACATGAATCAAGTTTAGGACCCGCGTGCGCATTCGACCAACATACGGTTCTGCACCTTCTAAGACACGAAACAGTGGCGCGGGACGCGGCGCGGGACGAGTCGGTTGTGTCACCCCGTTGTGCCACGTTCCAGTTGCATGCACATGCATCGGCAATTTCTTGACAGTGAAATTACTTTTACAACAACTAACAGATGTAGATTTAGACCACGATAAGATCCTGCCATGAGTTACCTCATTATCGGTGGGAGGACTGTTATATTTTTAGCCGAGTACGCGCCGCCTGCGGGAAGTCATTCGCTTGTGACATCCGTGTGGCTGGTATGTAACTGCACGGGCAAATGGTTTAGATGCATGTATATCTCTGGACTTCGTTCTGTTTCAAAACGTACGGAAACAGTAGATCTAGCTGGAGCGCAGCTCCCCGCCCGCGGGAAGAGTTGGTTCGCAGCGTCGATGTACATCGGTAAGTGATCTCTTCTTTGAACATGTTTTTTCTACGATGAGATAAAGCGACTATCTCCGTGTAGCCTCGCGTACCTCATTGTCCGTTATGACGTCTCTGTTGGCGGGGACACTATGAGGCGCTTGTCAATGGTAGCACAAACGAGTGTAATGTGAGGTCAGAGTGTTGCTGAATGCGGGGCCACCAGAGTGTAGTGAAAATGCCTTGCGTCCGAAGGCATGGACGTGTGCACCAACACCCTGTGTTACCGAAACTTCTCGTCCTCGCCTTGCGTGTGTTGCAAAAGGAACATGCCCCAATGGGGGTGGGACACGTTACAGAAAAAGTGGACTTTTGACAACGAAAAGACTATCTACCTTCGCATTTATGTATGCTTGCGCATATAGCTGTGTGTACTGCGAACCTCTGCGCGTGGGTGTTTGCACAGGCGTTAGCAGTTTCGTTGTACTTGGTGCACATGTGTACACCTTCTTGTACACCTGGATATTTGTATGCGCATGTTTTCGCTTCCATTACTGCATTGTTGTATGCATTTATACGCACCGTTAGTGTTATGTGTGTAGACTTTCATACACCGACATGCCTACGCCTATTTACGCACCTACACCCTTTTACATCGTACATACATGTATGTATACACACACCTGGAGGTGTAGATGTGTGTGTGTGCAGGCATTTTATTGTATACAGGTGTGCGTGTTTGCGTATATTTAAGTCGTGGTCGGGTGCCAGCACTGGTACATCAGCTGAGGAAACACTGAAACGAGGACGTTGGTGCTGCTGTGTAGAGCTTCACGAAAGCGCGCTTGTGCGTAAAATCCTGGAAGTTAGCGACAGTGCGTCACTTTGAAAGACGTGTGCTGCAGAAACTTCTGCACTTCTTTGAGATAAAGGTAGTGCACACTCTGTGCCCGACCTTTGCCCCCGCTGCGTCAAATTCAGCGTCCTTTCTGCGTGGTTAATTACAGCAATGCAAAGTGTAATCTGGTTATAAGGGTGTCTTTTTATAGCACCGGTGTGTTTTGAGTTGTTTACCGTTAAATGTTGCCAGGGCACTCTCAATTGCATCTTCTGGCGCACTCCTGTAATACAGCGAGCACGGTTTAAATGAGCAGGCTGACACATGTTAGAAAGATCTTGAGGGCTTGAACAGCAAGCTGTATTGCGTCTGGGAATAAAAGCACGGCCCAGCTGACAGCGGGACGGTCGTCGGGAAATTTTCACCAGATAAGTGTATGAGTGATTCTCTTCCGATGAAGCGGTTTCTCTCTTTTGTTGTAATCGTGTCTTTGGCCAGCCTTCCTCGCTCAAAGATGTCAGTTTATGTAATAAAATTCGAAATCTCAATCGGAAATGGCTTCTCGTGCCTTCAATGAGCGCCACACTCAGCTGGACAGTCGTCTCTTGCAGCATGTAAACACCGGTCAGAACTGTTTACAAAACAAGCCTGAATCCTCAGGTGCGTCCACAAAAGCGTGGTCTTGCGTCACATTTGGGAACTTTCCAGCGTACTACCGCGCACGCAGGGATTTCCGTGCCTCTAGCAGAAATGAGGCCATTTCCGGTCCAGATTTCCAGCACTTGTATGATGCTATCGATAGCGTCTTTCGCGGCTCTTGCCCCTCAGGAAGCTCGGAGAGGTCTTTGGTCACTGTTTCAGCTGCCTCTTTGGAAGAGAGAAGGCCGATTGCCTGTGGAACAAGGAGTGAAAGACTCCCCGTCGACTCCTCGTCCTTATATGATCTCGACTGGCGCTTGGGGAGTCTAGCAGATTTTGACCAGGAAATATTCGCGGGTAAGGACGTGCTTGATCTTGGCTGCAACACTGGCAGGATTACCTTCATCGTGGCAAGTTTAATGCAGGCACACACGGTACTGGGTGCTGATATAGACGCTACGCTCATTTCCAGAGCTCGCGCTGAGTTGCGTCATCTGCAGCGCCGCTATGGGCGAGCAGTGGCTGAAGAAGATCGTGGACGACTTCCACCACACGGGAGAGTCATCTCTACTGCGAAAGACAAAACCGACCCAATCCCCTGGTCGGACGAGTCGTTCGCAAAACCAAGTAGGAGAGAGGAAGCCACAGGGTTTTCCTTGCCTCTTGCTGTCAGGCGTACAAAACGAAAGAAGTTGTCTTCAACCGTCTCACCTGCTGACGCGACACACGCAGGCTCGTCAAATCCTAAAAAGGAACTTCTGAGCTGTGGTTGGATTCATCCGCAGAGTTGTTGGGAAGACCTTCCTTTGGAGGAGACTACGCGGTATCAGCAGTCCTGCCTAGACACCCCAACCACTTCAGCGACCATAGCGGAAGACCCACAACATGAGGGCGTGCTGAGTGCAAACAAGCCACGAATGAGGGACGCACCAGACTCTGCAGTGAGGCCTGCAAATGCGACGGTAACATTCTTACAAAGGGGAGCGGTGACCGGAATTAAGGAATCAGTTCGCCGCGACCTGACTGGTACGGAGCATGGTATTTCATTCACTTCTGGTAAAACAGCTGACAGAAGGCTACTGTACAGTGACGTGGAAACACCTCACGTCTCAAAGGAACGAGCGGCTGGACGTAGTGTTGGAGTTGCAGTCGAAGAAATGGGATATTATCGCGCAGGGCGCCCTGAATACCGTACTGCACGCCGAAAGTACTTGTCACACAACACCCGTCTGGCCACCGGTCGACGCGCGTTCCCGTACAACATTTCCTTCTGCGTAGCTGATGCACTATCTGGGCGACCCTGGCACCTACCGACGATATGTATGAATACGTGTGGCTCTGCTACGGGTTCAGCTTCGTGCTTCTGCGGGCTCACTGACGAAATACGTGAGCAGCAGGCACAGGTGAGTTTGCAAACGCCTGTGGTTCCGTACCGGATGACGGAAACGGAATTATGTGATGAATCATTTGAGCAACAATATGTACGGACGGGTGACAACGCCATACGCGCCCCTTTGGAGTGGGAGAAGTTACAGAAGGCATTTGATGTGGTTATCTGCTTTTCACTGACAAAGTGGATTCACCTTCATCACGGAGACAAGGGAATTCTGCTTCTTTTCGCCCGGCTGCACGCGTTGCTGAAAGATGGCGGTTTGCTGCTTCTGGAGCCACAAGACTGGGCGTCCTACCGCAGAGCCAGACGGAGATGTGCTTCATTCAAAAACCAGCTAAAGTGCATTCGTCTGTTCCCTAGAGTTTTCTGCTCTTTGTTGACAAGAAATTGGGTCTGCAGTTGTTCGGGAGAATTAATTTCCTGTGGGGGCAAACTTCCAGGAAGTCAACACTGCAGGAGTGGTTTAGAAGAAGCTAGCGAAACACAGCTTGGCTGCGGGTGTCCCTTCAAAATGGCTGATTTGAAAAATTTTACGTACCCGTCTCACGGGTGTCCCTTCGGTCTGCTGGCCATGCTTCATCCGTGGAGTGATCTGGAAAAGAATACAGCGCACGTGCTGGTGAAGGACAACGTGAATCAGGCAAGCAGCACGTGTTCAAATCCCCTACGTGTTCCTGCTTTGCCATCGTGTTCACATTCCGGCTTGTGGCGGAGATCGATGTTAAATTCAACCACACAGAGAAAGCTGTTTGAGAAGGGGAGCATAACGCATCACGATAAGAGTCCCTATTCGCAAAAATGCATCGCTAAACGTAAAGGGGCGTGTTCCAGTGTACACGATCAAGCAGCTTTTCTTTACCAGCGCCGGAAAGGTGAAACTGGTTCGGGAGCATTTGGCGTTGATAAAGATGCCGTCAATCTGTCGCAGAAAGACAGTCACAGAGACGAGGCGTCGAACAGCGAATGTGAAGCTGAAGCTGGCGAACAGGATTTGCCATTGCGCCAGGAGAGTGCATCTCTATGTCCATATCTGCTGCAATGCCAAAGGCGCTCCGTGGTGAAGAAGTGCGCATACCAAGGATACGATCAAGACTCTTCCGTAAGCAGCGCTGTTGCGAAGAGATCTGTGAAGGATTTGACCAGTGAATATAGCAAAAACCAGCGTAGTGAAACGTTCAACAACAACAATTTGCAGGTGGAGCTTGTGCAGGAAGCGACTCGTGAACTACGCGAGTCGCGCTGTGAGACAGATGAGTTGGATGCCGGGAGTGGCACGGGTATTCAAACGTGCACTGCCTTCGTAGTTTCGCAAGGTGTGTACGGATCGGGTGAACACCAGGTGATACATGTAAAAGGCCCCGCAGACGCATTGAGCGAGGCACATTGTTCTAGTCAGGTTCGGGAGACCTACGCTGCTGAAGTCATGAAAACCAAGGAGAGCATATCCCAAGGGTCTGCAAGGACGTGGAAAGAACAAGACATTAGGCAGGGGATGCAAACTTCACAGGTGAAGCGCCTGATTAAATCAGAGGGAACACTGGGTAATCGTTTTGTGTACGTTCTGCAGAAGGTGTCTTCCGATTTTACCCTGTGCTGTAAGCAGCTACAAGAGTGCGCTCACGCGAAGGCGGCTTGCAGTGCCATGCGCTCGGGTTCGCACGAGTGTCCGCGAGATCGTCCCTAGAGGAAACGATGAAGCAACTGGGCCTTCTGGCCGCCTTTCCTGCATTCACTGTGTTCGACGTGACCTCGCGGTCTGAAAGAGGCGGAAGTTGTGACGATCAGGGAAGGCCGACATTTATGCCTCAGTTGATGCCTCTATGGCAGCTGCCCACATTCGTGCTTCTCTCGGCTCCGGCATGGTACAGCTTTTGCTTGACGGGTATGTGTTGCGTGACAGTTGAAGACGTATTCTCTGAAAAAGCTTTTGCATTGTACGGTGAGGAAAGGTGCCACTACGCTAGAAGTTCAGTATCTGCCGATGAAAGGAGAATGGTGATGACGTGCTTGTATGCATGTCGCGCTAATGTGTATCACGTGCCGAGCATACGAGTACGTGACATCGATCGGAAGCGTAGCTCAGTAGGAGTCCGTCTCCTATACTGACGTGCACCTCGAGTCTTCGAAACATGACCTTTACGGTTGCGTCAACTTCTCCGGCAGGTACTGCCACGGATTTTTTTTTTCGGCGGTAAGGAAGCATGCACGATGTATGTATGCTTCTTTGTTAGGAATGCTTCAGATTTTTGGCGGACGAAGGTACGACTTTCGCGAGTGACGTACACGAATGTATCGAGGAGCGCATGTAGTATTTGGCACGTGGAGTCTCCTACTGCAGATGGAGGTTTCCTCAGCATGAACGTCAGTCGTGACACGTACTCTGTACCCCGAGAAACACAGTTACCGAATTACCCTCAGTCACAGTCTGGACCCGATAGCGCGGCGCGCAGAAAACCAGAAACGCTTCTTTCCGGAAGTCACTCTTTAAAGGCGTCCCTTAAGGGAGGTGTTACGGATGCGCCAAGGTGTGCAGGTTGTGGAGTAGAAGGCGAAGCCTACGTTTTTGATCAGTAGCGTTACTCATTGACACAAGTACAAATATGTATATATATATATACATACATGCGTACGCGCCCAGTTGGCTAGTTTATGCTATTCCTTGTTTGCTGAGTTTGTTCAAGACTGCTTGTGTCTTCTCCGACCGGTAAAGCCGCTTAGTTTATCATCGATTGGAAGTCTTCTCTGGGTGTAGAGCCTGCTAGCGCCAGTTCTTCGAGAAAACGCTGTCTCCTGGTGCGCAAAATATCACAAAAATTGATGCTAGTCTATCACGCACATGTGTGCATATGTGCAGCAAGTGGATTAGCGTTAAGGACACGAGATTCGCAGTCGCTGCTGCTTCCGATTCAATCACTACTGAGTGAGATTTATAGCTGCGGGCAATTAGGTAGGCGATTTAGGTTGCTGTCTACCACCAAGATGATGATTTGGGGTTTAGAACTTAAAAAGGCCTCCGCATGTCGAGAATTCAAAGAAGTCGCAGCGCAGCGGATTCACCGATATCCTCTAGCGTTCCTCGAAGTGTGAGGGCCGCGGCGTCACGATTGAATACGAAATTCAGTTCTCGGCCCAGCGTAAGCCTGTTCAGGCGATTGAACCCGTGAATACAAACGTACGCCAGAAGACTGCCTGCAGCGGCTTGTATTTCTGTACGTACAATGGGAGAAACTGCAGTTGTGGTTTGCTAAAGAAGGCAGCTGCGAGTACGACTACACCGTTTGATTGATTTTTCACCTCCGCACGGAAATGGCTATACACACATGTGGTATTTTTCCTCCAGAGAGCCAGCTTTGCGCTACCACTCTACTGCCGCAGGTTGCTTCCAGTGGTCGTGAAGCTGAAAGGATTCATATTTCCTTTCATGTTATCCCATTTCACTGTAACACATTGTGTGCCACCTCTCCTACTTTTACGTAGTACACTTTACTGTGGCACGTCCGTGCGTTTCAAGGTTCCTTCATAGTCCATACCACTTTCCCCAACTTGGGCTTCTAAACGTGTTTTAGTGGGTGTACGTTCCCAGAGCACAGTGGCAGCTGGTGGTCAATCGGTGCTGGGCTTGGTTGTTCTTTTTTCAGTACAAGCATGGTTACGTACAGCCGCCAGCCCTTACTTGCGTTGCATACCGCCAAACCACCTTCGCAGCCGTCGCGTTGTACACAGTTGCTTTCCGTCCGTACAATATAGTACGCGCCACTGATAATTACAAAAGTTCTACTAGTATGGGCATTTTCAGTCATTTAAATTCGCTGTGGACGCTCACTACTCTCGACCTTTTCAATCAACGTAGATGCGCAACACCCTCAGAGAACTCAGTGCTTCTATTACGCCCAGAACAGCTCCTTGACATTGACCAAGCCAACTACCCAGTTCGTTCTTCTTTTCTGGCTCGTTACAAAAGGACCTTTCTTGGATACGTAACATAGACAAATAACTACATCCGCAGTAACGGGACTGCCGCGCCCACGGTAGTCCTAGATTGCCCTGTCCGTGTGTCGTCGCCACTTCAGTGTGCCCCCTGCAGCGTCACCCTTCCCGATTAAGACGACGAGTCCAACAGTGCCGAAAAACACAAAGTTCCAAAAGGCACGAAGCTGAAATTAGAAACCAGTTGTTCGTTTGCGTGAGCAATCGAATGAATCGTGCGGCGCCTGCGATCTCTCCCTCTGCACGGATGTCTCAGCAAGTGATTAATTCATGCATGCACGCACGCGGGCGTCAGCGGACCGCACAGGAAAATATGTTCGCTACATTTTCAGATCAAGAGCTTTCCATGTTTCTCTTCCTGATTTGTCCCTAGGAGTGTGTCCGTCTGTCAATGCAGGAACTGCAGCTGCTGCGGTTGGCGCCACCGGGTCCTCAAATTTAGCCTAACTCACCGTTCTGTCTGCAACGCCGCCTCCTCTTTTCACTCCCCATTGAACCGCATACTTGTAAAGTAACTTCGACGATCAATTGTTGTCCATTGTAGGACCCTTATGTGTATACATGTTGCATTGTGTCCTTCTGATTCTTCATTCGGACTCAAAATGTATACCTGTAGAAGTAAATGCAATATATATAGACATACGTTACGCATGTGGTCGGAACTGCATACGTATAGATAGATAGACGTGGACGTTTTGATGCATCATATGTTAGTGCTGAGTTAATTTGTATATGTATGTGTATGTATGTGTACATGCATTGTGAGTGAGTGCGCTGCTGTACCTATGGACGTCTGGGAAAGCCCCCACCGACGTCTGACTAAATTTTTCGATGAACCTGCGTGTCACCTCCCCCGGAGGTGACGCAGACGTGCGCAGAGTGCTCTCGTCGTGCGCCCGCCGCGTTCATTCCACCACTCTGTAATACGAAGAAATGTGACTTGTGCCCTCTCGGCGGCGGGTTTATTCAGCAGCGAGAATCCGTTGTGACGAAAATTCCGGCTGTGTGCATGTGTGTGCATTTGTCTTATTAGAAGATTACTGTAGCGACTGTTTCAGGTGTCTCAAGTTACACGTGGCAAACGTAAATGCTTATCAGTTACACACACATAGGTGTACAAGCGTGTTCGCGACCGCTGATTTCCGTGTCAAGTGTATGAATGAACGTCAAAGGGATTTACGTATATCAGCGACTTCACTTCGAAGCATACATCTCTCGGAGGCCGGCATCTTTGTTCCAGTACAATTCAGTGATGATCTGACTGCTTGAATTGCGTGGACACTTACAAATGTGGGTTCGGTTTTGAACTTTATGGTGTACGGCAAGTCTGGTGCCCGTGCTGTGACAGTGTGCTGAATTTATCGCATCCCGTTGGGCTTTTTACCATGGGGTGAACCAGGATTTCTGGGCGTCAGAAGGACGCATCCCCGGATTTCTTGCTATACAACCGGATTTGGGGTAGTCGGTATTCTTCCGTAGTATTTGATTTCACCTGCCAGCTGAGGTGCGCCGTGTGCGCGAGTTAGAAACGCTTCGGATGTTTCCGGTCAGGCAACCAGGGTTGGTCAAAATCCATCAGAAGTGACACTAATTGTTCTTCTACTTGAGCCTCTACTGCTGTAAGTGGACGCTACCAGCAGTCCGTCGTCAGCGTTCAGTTCAACAGATGCACTGGTGTGGAGGCCAGCAGCTCCATCAAGTAACGCTGGCTAGTTGTGTCGCCTGTTGCAGCAACTCTGGCCAGTACCTTAGCTACTGCTTCAAAGCCGTCTTCATGACTCCGCAGGAGGTATTCAGACATTTCAACTATGTAGTGCAGCAGCACTTCGTCTACTATACACCTGCCTTTGTCTTGGTTTCGAATAGCTTTTGGCTGTCAAGAGGGAAGGGACGGTGAGCCAAAGACCGGATCCACACGCCGGTCTTACGCGTTCCGGGTACACTGAACTGATATGATACACGCGTGTGAGGTATGAATTTCTGTAAGGTTCTTATAGACGTGCACTACGATTGTTGTGAAGTGAATCCGAGGAGGTGTGTGCTTTTGTGCCGTTCACGTTCTGTCCTGTGTTCTCGATGGTTTCGTTGCTTGGAACCTCTTTTGACGCCTTTGAAGACGAAGCGGGCAGGAACTGCCCTGAGGGAAAATGGACAAAGGGCGAGGCCCTTTAAACAGAGAGACTGAGCGCTCTCGCGATGTCGGAAGGAGGGACAAAGACAGAGACAGAGAAAGCCGTGACAGGGACAGGGATAGAGACAGGGAAAGAGAAGAACGGTCGCGACAGCCGGGGAGCTGCGACTATTCGCCTCCGCACGGAAACTCTCGAGACAAAAGATCCAGCAGACCTTCCCCTGGCAGAGAAGGATGCACAAGAGAAAAAGATCGATTCGGGGACCACCCGCGAGAGCGGGATAGGTGAGAAGAGCGCCTGGAACTAGTTTGTACACGTATGGTGAAAATTTTAAAAAAAGCTTGTGTTTACACGCGTGGTTAGGCATGCGGTTCCTTGGTACCATTCGCAGCGATCCACCAGTATTAGCGTTGTTGTTTGTGCACTGTATCTCTGTCTGCGTCTGTTTCTTTGAAGCTGGAGGAATTTTGTGGGGACGTCTCTCTGCTGCTTGTGCCTCCCAAGGGCATTATAAAAGGTAATGCACGCGAAGTACTTGTACTCATACTGGTAGGGTCTTCCGGACAGAGGTTGCCCCGTTGCCGTTGCATTTGTTCATCACGTCTTAGACCGAAAAAGCATATGGTGACCGAGTTTTTCTTTGCGCCATTGTGTCTGCACATGCAGGAGTCGAATGCATTGCCGAAATCGCGTACCGTATGTATTGGCCGTCTTCTTTCGTGTACATTATAAGAATAACGACGAAAAAAAGTTTTGCCCTCGGCCTGCAGTACTGTTTATGGACCCTGTGTTTCGCCGGACTGTAGTGCCCTTCCACTGCCTGCGTAAAATCTGCCATACGTGCTACAGTGTGACGTTATGTGTGCGTAAATTTGAACCCTTCTTATGTCGTTGGTATCTTTTCTGTAGCGAGGGTCACCCGGAGCAGGCAGCATATTTGAGGAGCTACAGGCTTCCACGACCAAGAAGAAGTCCCGTGCGCTTTCTACGGCGGTCGCCGTCTCCGCCGCGGGTGCGTGACGAAAGAAGCAGAAACTGCCCGAGTATAGGCAGTGGGTATCATCGGTATAGACGTAGCCGCAGTCGTTCCCTGGTTGAAGCCTCAGATAAAGTCAATCGCTCCTCCCAGCTGCTCGTACAAGAAAAAGTAAATAAGATCATGAGTCAGAAAGACATTGAAAAGAGGGTGGAAGAAGAAGTTGCGCGGCGGGTAGAAGCGGAAGTGCAGAAGCGCGTGGAACAACTGATCCACTCGGCGGAGTTCCAAAAGGAGATTCAGGCGAGGTTGGCCCAGGATCGTGAAAAACACGAGAAGGCGATGAAGGAAGAGCTGGAGAAAGAGAAGGTGCGAATCCTTGAGGAATTTCGGAAGAAGGAGGAAGAAGAAAAACGATCCAAGCAGAAATTAGACGACATCCTTGCGGAGAACGAGAGAAGAATTAGAGAGGAGCAGCAGCGCTTGGCGGAGGAACAAGCAAAAGCAGATGCGCTTAGACTCGTGGAACTGCAAAGGTTACAACTTGCCAGAGAAGAAGAAAGACGCAGAAAAGCGTTGGAAGAACAAATGCAAGAGGACCAACAGACACAGGGACAACCCCGACAAAAACTCGCTTTTAAAATGAGAACTGCTGCAGCGTTATTTTGAGCCAATTCCATCCTGCCTCTCGTAAAGAGTAAATCATTTGTGCCGAAACTGACACTCAACGCGTCCTTTGTTTCAGCAGGAAGACTAGTATGTCTCTAAAACGTGTGCAGATAATATGAGCTTTCGTATACGAAGACGTTAGCGGTTAAAGAACTGAGCCTTCGTGATGCCGACGTGACAGAAGTGTTGTCCAACGAGGGTGGTGAATTTAGACGAAAGTTTTCTTTCATGGTGGAGAGCAGGTCACAATTTCATCATGTGGTGTAGGATGACGTACGTAACAAAACGTTCACTAAAATATCAGAGTGCTGAATTGAAAGGATTCTATCTGTGTGTGCTTTACAAGTACGGCCAACGTCAGGCTGTCGCTGCACTGCGATTTTCCATAGGCTGCCGCTATGTAAGAATTCCATTACTCTGACAGTGCGGACACTTCTCCCTGTTCTGCACATAGGTCAAAGACGGTCAATCGCCGAGAACTTTGCCCATGTGTCACAGGATGTGGTGCAATCATTTGTGCTTAGTAGTTAAGAGGATATGATGTTCAGCGGCTTCTAAGAATACATGCGCCCTAAGTGGAACAACTCCAGTTGTGCATGCTCTCATATATAGCCGTGCACCGAGCGTTCAATACGATGAAACACGACCAGTGTCGACTCGTGGTTCGCAGCCGTACAAGTGTACACCTGGTGAGCAGCCTGTGGTGACTGACAATCTCTTGAATTGTTTTACCATCTCGCAACCCAGGTCGAGCACGAGGGATGGAAATTTTTTTTGGACGTACACGTGGGGGCACGGACACCTAACGTGTTCATCGCAGAGTTCATTCGAGGTGCTCCGCTGAAGGCGTTATGCCCTTCAATTCCGAACTTTTATGTAAAGTATTTAGGAATCCAAGACGACTACATTGAACACAAGGGCTTGGATGCCCATTGCGGCAGGATCTGGAAAAGGACGGGGGTTCAATTACCACCACGCCACGCGCTGTACGTACGCTGCAGTGCTGTAGAATCTTACGCGGACGACTGCGAACTCCACCATTGTTCTTGTTGCGTTTTGTTTCTACAACCTCCCCTGCACGCAGGGGACTGTTTTCACTCGTGCGACGTCGGTGAATTGATACTCAAATCCACTTTGTCACCAGACCAAATGTACGCATCCCCCGTGCTCTACCCGATCACTAAATTCTCCCCAGGCAGCTTGACAACACATTACAGGCTGCTTCCACGTTTTTTCCTTGCTCTTGTCCTGCTTCTCGCGACGGAGCTCCACGCAACAAGACGCACTATGGGCGCGCCACGCCTACGGTCGCTTTCCCAGAAGGCCCTCACACCTGTCGCAACACCTGTGCAGACTTGTTTTCAACGAGCACAACAACCGCTCGACCCTTTTGCAGAAATCGTGACGACCACCACTGCTTCGCCACCGGTTGTTTCACATAGATATGAAGCGCCATCTTTGCTCGCTGGTCTTTCTTTCCTGTGGTTCACCACTACGCAGCAACTCGAGAAACTGCTCTGTACTAAGCTCTTCGCCTTGACTAATTATGCTCAGTGTGACGCTGACGTCAAACAGTAAAACTGACTGTGAAACGCCGAAAAGCATGGGCGGTTCACTCGTCTCCGTTCAGCTTCAGTTTTATTCTTCCGTAGCGCATTGCTCGTTGACCGCAGTTCATATAGCGTTGATTGTTTCTGTGACGTTAAGGTTGCCGTAAAAGTTCTTCTCAGTGCCCGTCGGACATAACTGAGACATCCGTTCACCACGCAGACGTACGCTCGGTATTCTGGCAGCCGCCTCGTCCTGCACAACACAGTATTGGGTAAGACAGTCTTCTTGTGGTCCGTCACGTCTGTGAAAGCCATCACCTTTTTATTGTACCCCGCGGTTGAGCTGATTATACCAGAAAATCTACTTTGATCAGAGAATCCCTCGGTTCTCGCCTGCTTCGAGACATACTCTGCAGGACCGTTAGAGCGGCGAGCGACTGCACACGAAAGTCGGTCGTGACAAATATCCGTCGCTCTCGCCACAGAACGCGCACTATCTTTCTCAACAATATAGTCTTTCTAGCTTTGCTATGTAGAATATCAAGATCTTTCGACCCACGTTCGCTTCATGCAGTACTTCCAGACAACTTGACGGTAGCCTTTTTGATGTGCCGGGACATCCCGTCGGCTTCCACTTATCATGACAAACACCGCACACGGGCGAGTCTCCTGCTTTGTGCGCACTGTCGCAAGCTCCGCTGCGCTGCGTGCAGCATCTTCAGCGGCTCTACAAGCTCTCTGTTGGCGATAGGTTGGAAGAAACTCCAGCCTCAGGCGGCACCTAAGAAGTTTAAAATTTGTCGGACCACGTCCTCCTTATTTTCGGTGCTGGGGTCGCACGCGCTTTTCACCTCGGCTTCCTAAGAAGTAAACTCGTCACTGAACTAACACTCGAGTGCAGCAGTTCCATTGAATTTCTTCATATGGCGTCAGAGCAGCCGGAGCGAACTCCCAGTGCATGACAGTGCTCCGCGTTCGTGGCCACGACGAGTGTCGCGTACGGCGTGTTGGTTGTGCGTTTCATTGGCCCAAGTCTTTTTTAGATAAAGATGACAAGAACCCGACTTGCAACTTCCCTGCTACTGTCCACAACTCTTAACGTGTTCGGTTCTTCTCCACGGATGGTGCGGTGTTCGGTGTCCCCGACGGCAATATTCACGAGAGTAAATGTTCTGGCTCAACTTTATTCTAACGCAGCATCCTTTGAATATACACACCCCTCGACCTACGCATTCTTGTGGTCGAGTCACACACCACGTGGAATTCTTGTGCTGCATGCAGACAACAACCCATCTGTACGGCGCAGGCCCCCTGGAAGCTATGAGCATTTCTAACAGTTGGCGCTTGCGCAGATTAGCAAGCTCGCCATAAAAAGAAGCAACGTGACGACCTCAAGAAGGGGTCCTCGAACGCTTTTCCTCGTGCCATTTGAGAACTCCTATACGGAGGTGAGTGGAGCAAATACGGATAAGCTTGCGGAAAGCGCGAGCCCGCTCAACATTTCCACAACACCAAATGAGGCTTTTACAAAGTCCCTACACTACAAGTACTTGCGAAAAGAGATTCTTCCCTGACGACTACTCTCTCTTCAGTTCTACTTCCGTGCAAGAGTTGACTCGCCACTGTCGATATTCTTTGCGAGTGCGCAGTACAGCGCCGCTCTCACGCAGGTATTGACACCGGGACTTTCGCTGCCAACGACGATGCAGCCTCACCCTTATGCGCTCCTACCAAGCAGCAACTTCATGCGTACCTCGCCTTTTACACTCATCTCGACACAGGATACAGACAACACGCACTAGCACGCGGACTGCCACTCACCACATGGATAACAAAAGTTGGTAGTTTCCCTCTCAGATTTCCCCCATCCCTGCATAGTGGGCAGCGCGCCATTGTACGCCACCACGCCGAACAGGGACAGAATACAATTGTCGATATCAGGAGTGTACGCCTGCAACACCCACATCAGAGAGGATACATAGGGGAAATTACTCATGCACATAGAATACTAGAAACAAAGGAATACTTCATCAAGCACGCAGAACAACATAGTTCGTAATGGATTATCTCGTGAAGGTATTGTGAACGTGTTACTTCGCGCGGTCATACTTACGAGCTGGTCTCTCTAGTGCATTACCTCAAATCGGAAATGACGAAAGCCCATTCGTCAGAGGTGACCTACGTGGCAAGTATTACAACTTGTTCGTGCACGCATACGTATTCCTACAACAGAAAGCTTATCCGTCTGCATTGCACATACTTGCATATTCGGAAGGTTGTACACATGCGTCTTCGTGGACACGTTTTTGTTGTCTGTTGCCGACATCAGCAGAAATGCTCCTTACCTCAAACAAAGTTGCTAATGCTATTGCGAATAATCCAGCGCGAAGAGAAATCTGCAGCAGGGAATCAATCATGGACGCAAAACGCAGCAACAAAAGGAACTACCTCCACAAGCAGTGCCAAAATTGCAAGTGAGCAAGATACACAACACCAGCTGCCTCTGTCGGTTTCACCTTATTAATTCGTTAAACAACCTCCCATAATGAGTGCTGCGCTTTGCTTTCAAAGGGCTCCCGTAATGGCTGTTGCGGTTTCCATTCATGTAAATTCACTTACCCACTGTTCGGCCAACGTCGTGTTGCTACTGACCACAAAGAGCAGCAATAGCAATGCAGGACCAGCAAAAAATGCTGCCGTTCCAAGGTACGTTTTGCTTTTTGTATACGGCATCTTCCTCCAACCCCAGCGCATTCCTACAAGCGCCGCCAGGGCGTCGCCAATACCCACAAGAAGCAGACCGAGAAGGGACTGCAGAGTACTGACAGTGGAGGCGGTGAGTCCTGCCGATGTTTCCTCGATTGCGTCTATTGCGAAATCGGCTTCTCCAGATTGCCGTACAAGATATCCGATTATAGATGTTGCTGTGGACGCTGCTCGAGACCGCAGGAGCTCGTCACTTTCTCTAATGTACGGTGCAGTTGAAGTTGTTGATATCTGGTGAAATCCTGTTGACCACAATCGCGACGAGTATGCGGTAACGGTTACAGGTCGTCTACCGCTTGTCACATTGCCCCCAATACGCGTGCGTGCAGTTGCTTCTGTTGGACCTCCCTGCGCCGCCGCTGCTACAAACGGAAGAGCAACACCTAAGAGTAAATATGTGTGTGTGAGAAATAGACCATTCTTGTCGCGACAGTCTACAAAGCGGCTAAAGAACGCTGTGAGAAGACTGGAAAACTTTGGTACTGCGCGCGATACACGGAGGTATTCGCAGAGGATAAGAATCCACAGTCCCCCACAAAGGGCGAGAGCCGTAAATGCATATGCGCCTGCATAATACCCTGTGACCACTACCGCCACAAGCACAAAATGAAACAGCTTCCGCGCAAAAAGTTTCAAGAGGACACTCCTCTTCTTGCGCATGTCCTTCTCCGTTCCAGCATGAAGCGTGTCATTCACTGCACATTTACCGCATGAAGGCGCGCTGTACCCTGCCTGACGAGCATTGAGCACCACAGCATCCAAGCACAGCGTAGAGGCCGCAGCAGTTTCGAGAAAAGCAGCGCGGGCGACTATCGCTGTCGCTAAGGGAATGCCCACCACACATACAGTGAACCACAACAGAAGAAGCCACGTGTGACAAGCATCGTGGATAACGATTCGTAGCAGCCACGCTATTGGCCTTTCTCTGACCCGGCTGTTACTTGCGCTGATGAGAACTGGATGTGTACCCGGTCGGCGGCTCGTGGTCGCTTCAGCGCTGTTGCGACTGTCACTGCTGGTAACGGCACACGTCAGGTCATCACGGCTGTCGCTCTGTGTGTTGCAGTTTTTAGTGATAACAGTGCCGCTGCCGCTTGTATGAGACGTTCTTTCGGTTAATAAGCTGCACGAGGGGTTCAGATCCATTACAGATCCACAACACAAATATGCCCCTAACACTAGCAGAAAGAGAAAAACAAGAATGGCCGCGCGCTTTTCACAGGGCCATTTCAGGCATTCGTCCTTGTCTGATTGTTCCTCTGCACGACCGTTTGTTCGCTCTTCTTTCTGCAGCGATGCTACGGCTCTTCTCTTTCTGCACTCACCGCCTTGTCGTACATCGTCATATACAGCAAGCACCAACGTGCACGCAATCAAGACAAGCAGCAAGAGCCAAATGTGTGCTGCGAAACTTTTCCAACCAGTGTCAGCTGATGCAGGAAAAGCAGCCACTGCGTTTAACAACTGAGACCTTGGCGAGGCGCGTTGAGTACTAAAGCGAGGTGCAAACACTTTCGGCACTTCGTTCAGGGAAGGCGTGCTATGTGAGAAGAAGTTAAACCACGACTCTCCTCGATTCAGCCTTTTACCGCGACGAGAGCTGTAAGTATACGCAACACAGAGGAATGTCAAACCAGTTGCCAACTGCGCAGCTAGGCTTCCCTCTACGAGCGAGAAACAGCGCGGGGCTTTTCTGAAGCACGCGTGGAAGTACAGTAATTGTAACGCCACGCAGGAAATTATGACAGCTGCACAAACGCTATAAAAACACACTTGCTCCCATTGAGATGGCGCTCCTGCTCCGCTTCCTGCCCAGAAGTGTTCCACTCTGCTTCTACCAAGCAAAGGCAGCGGGGAGGGCACCAGACTACTGCTACCTTCTGCAAGAGCACTCGCCGGCCCACGTGGACGCGCGGTTAGGCATGTCACTGCCGCTATGTGCTGTGGTGAGCACCAGCAAGTGGCGACCCACGCAGCGGCGTAAGTACTAATCAGCCACATGACTTCTCGTAAACGCACTACAGCAGTTTGTGAGTACCACAACAGCACGGAAACGATGGATCCCGCGACCAAAGAAGCGGGTAGCAATGAAAGCACCACCCGTAGCACGACGAAGGGATCACCAGAAAGCAACAGCGGTACGGCAGGAGGAAATGCATCAACAGAAGAGAAACGAGTAGTGCCGCTGTAGAGCTCGTCTAGGCTGCTGTGTAAATCCGTGGAGGAAGTTGTCCACTGCCCCTTCTCCCGTGGACGTGCTGCTCCATGCACTGTTTCTGTTGGTCTGCCCGACGTTTGTACGACAGGGAACCAACAGCAGAAAAAAGTTGGGAGCAGAAGTGCTGCCACTAATGCGGATGAACCGCACTGACCTTGTCTTTCTTGTGTCTCGTGCCGCTGCGTCTTAATAACGGCTTTTGGAGCGGCGTCAGTGCTTGACGCCTCAGAAACCGCAGCACTTGTAGCCGCCACTTTACGCCTACCCCGAGATGCTTTTGCTGAGAAGGGCACCGCCTTGCAGGCAGCGCACTCACTGGGGGGAGGAAAAACACCGTAACAATTCTTCGCAGACGCTGCGAGGACGCAGTGCGTGTCTTCGCGCCCGCATTCATCCCAGGCTCCACTGTACGCTGCTGCGCCCCCCAATAACTTCGAACGACTCCCTGTTCTTGCAGACGCTACTGAAGCTGGCCCCCCACCTTTCCCCTCCAGCAGCGTCAGCGTGTCGCAGCCCTTCTTCGCTTCTGACTCGCTGCTGGTGCGCGGCTCGCGCGACGTGCGAAGACTACCGTTGATTGCTGCCTCTGTCGAATCGTCTCCTCGTCTGTCACGATTTCCCTTTAAGGCAGAGATGCCGCAGCGGTAAACGAAGGGGTGCAAATTCACTAGCCTGAAACTCCAGCGCACCGCGGCACACCCCCATCTCGCAACAGAGAAGTAAAGTTTGGACAGGCTTCTAATTAACACACCAGCAAAACAAGATGTAGTGGAAAACTTGGAAAAACAACTGCTTGCTGCTATTTGCGTTGTACTTTCCTGTCTCCGCGTTCCTTTTTGTGAGTAACGCTCGTACAGTCTTGAGCCGTCGAGGTTTGTCACGCTGCCGCCGTCAGCAGATGCGTCCGCAGCAACAGGTGCGACAGCGGCACAGCCGGGCACAACGTCGGTGAACACAGCCTTCGCAGCTGGCCCTGATGCAATCGCAGGCATGGCCGACACATCAGAAGTCACGTTCACACCGTCGTCTAGCCGACGCTCCCATTTATAATAACCTCCAAGGACCAGTCGCCACGACGGAGCACTCGCTGCACAATCTTCCTCGCAAGTTGCCCGATCGAATCCTTCCTTCTTCACCAGTGGCTTCTCTTCCTGGTGCAAACTCTGTTGCTCCTTCTGGAGATGTAACACGTGGAATTCCGGGGACTGCCTTGGCACCAACTGTTGTTGCTCCGGCTGCGAAACCTCCTGCTGCTCCTGCTGACTATCTCCTGCGTACAAAAATGCTGCGCCCTCCTGCAGAGGCTGCTGTTCCTCACGAAGCAGATGACGTTTTTTATGCTCCTCGTCTCGTGAGTGCCACGTCTTTGGGTGAAATTGTCCCGATACACAAGGTGTGGAGGTAGAATGGCAACACTGTGGGGCACAGCGGAAAGTGGAAGCCTGCTGCAGCTCGCGATCCACCTGGGAACACGCTCGTTGAAACATTCTCTGCCCGCTGCTTTGCTGTCGCGCACAAGCCACACGATACAGCGCAGCGCAGCAGCAGGCCAGGAGAAACAGCGGAAGGGCTGCTTGCCATGAGAACAGGAGATGCCAACCCGAAACAGTAGTTGCTCCGCATATGGATGCAGCGAAAGTTGTGCACGCGGCAGGCCCCGCAGCAGTGAGCAGCAAGAAGCCATCCAGGCGGCAGGCTTTCCATGTGAGAGAAGCAGCGGAGGACAAGGCAGACCCGGCACACCTTACGAAAGTATTAAGTGCAGCACGCGCTGCAACATCCGCTCTCAACGTTGACATATATGCAGAGTTTCCTCGTTTGTGTGTGGACGCAGGCACATGTTCCGCCCGTCGCGACGCTGCCTGCTCCTGTGGTGGCTGCGGCCGGCGCAGCCGGTCCACTCTTCGCTGCTCTGGCGACGCGTCCTGACGCTGTTGCTTCCCCCACTCTCGCTGCTGTTGCTGCTCCTGCTTACCGTGTTCTTCATTTCGCCGCCCGTGCTGGTGGTGCGGCCCCAGCATATTGCCAAATGCGGTGATCTTCATAACGCCCGGCAGCAGGAGGACCCTGTCCGCCTATGTGCGGGGCGACTTTCACAGGCGATCCAGTTACTGCTACCTTTCCTGTTGTTTAAACACGAATTGCATGGCGGGAGAAGCAACAACTGCAGAAGGATCGGAAGTAGCACCACCACAGGAGCTGCTACAAGAACAGCAGGCCACGAGCTACTGCTGATGCAGACAAGCTCTCCAGCACCATGGACACACCACCCAAAGTATTTCGGAAAATGCTGCGTTCATCTCTGAAAGTCCTCTCCTCTGCGCCTTGGGGCTGCTCGCGCTTGCCGCTCACGTTCGCTGCGCGCTACTCCTGCGCCACGGTGCTGCGGCATCTGGATGTTGCTTCACGCTGTTGAACTTTCTAGGCCCCACTTAAACATCAGCATGCCTCCGACGCAACAGGTCATCCATGGCAGCAACTGCACGAGCAGGCAGCAGCAGCCAGCCAGCAGTGGGCACATACAACAGCTGCGTGTTTGCAGCTGTCGCGGATTAGGTACAACAGCAGAGCAGCAGACGCAGCTACCAAGTGACGCACCAGAACGAGGGGACAAGAAGTCAACAGAAGGTTTTCGCATTTCGCTGTGACCAGCCACTTCTTCAGGACTCGCTGCAACTATGCAAGTCTACGGATCACCTCGGAAAGGACCATCGGAAGGTGAATCAAATAACTGCTTGGCCCTCGTCTTTCTCGCGGCTTGCTTTCTCGCAAGGAGCTACGGCATTACAAACGCAAATAAACAAGTTCCCAGTCAAAACAGTCGATTCGACGCGGATCACTTAACTGCTGGACCCCAAGATGATCAGCAAACGGCAGGACACCGCCCTTTTTCCTCAACGGGTGTTGACGAAACAAGGCAGATCACCTTTCACGCAGAGCTGCATTTACAGATTGCCAACGCCGTGCACTAAAGAAGCTCAAGCCATGTCTTATTTACATGGAGGTGTCGCAGTCGGAGAGGTAGTAGGTGGGGAAAGTGCACAGAGAGACGTGTGCTCGCACGCCCCTGTATATGTACAATGACGTACATACCTCCATATACACACACACATATATTTTTCACAGGAGTGAAGAGCTTATATTATTAACAAGACCGCATTACCGCCCATATACGTATATTTGAGAATACGTTTGTGTGAATGTTTTTTACAAGGGTAGTGAACACACGTTTTTCACACGACAGCATTACCGCATATACACAGATAGATATATGTATATATTTGAATATCTTTCATAGGGGATATGTGCCCATAATTGCACGATTGCGTCACCGAATCAAAAAGGGTACACCGCTGTAAGGGAGTGGGACTGCTTGATTGCCCGTTTTCTTGCAGCTGCTGCTGCATTGCATCAAACGCCCAACCACTGTCCGGTCGCCGCCTCGGAGACGAACTTTTCCAGCCGGCAAAGGGCTACTACGATTTTTTGAAAAAACTGGTACAGGCTTTGTAGTCGGTAGTAATGTATGCCCCTTGTCGTCGAAACATAAAGGTTTTCGCCCTGAATAGACTGACGCTAACTGTGAAGACGGGCAACGTTGCCGGCTACAGACACAATCGTTGCTCGCCCACCCATCGACCCTCGATTATGCATGCATACAGGAAAGAAGAAAACCGTACTTTTTTGTGCCGCTCCTCAGATTGCTCAGCTGATTCAGCTTCTTCCTGTGCTCCGGCCACCGCCCTGCCCGACTGCCGCTTTATCTCCTATGGCCGCTGGTGATGCGGCCCCTAGGCCGACAGTACGTGTATGCTGCTACCAGTGCTGCTCCTGCGATTGGTGCTGCTACAGTGAACCAGCGTTGCTTGCCCTGCAGCTCCGTAAGCTGCACTACTACTGCTGCTGCTGTGGCCACTGGGGACGCGGTGCTGCTGCCGTGCAGCAAGCAGCACAACCACCATGCACGCCCGTGCTTCGTATTACTCTGGGGCAGCTTGAAGAGCAGGAACGTGAGAGACGGCTGCTGCTACTGCTGCCCTTGCATTTGCTTCCCAAAGTAGTACGCGTATTCCACTGGCTGTCTCATGGTACTGCTGAGGTTGCTTTTGCTGCAATTGCTGCAGCTGCGGTGCGTGTGGCTGCTCTCTTCTTGCCTGTGTTGCTCCAGCCCCTGTTGCTTCCGCGGTTGGTACCCACCACCTTCGACGGCTGGCCTTAAGATAAGACCACGTTCGATACTAGGGGTTGTGATTGCTCTCATTAATTACTCTTTCCCAGCTAGAATCTGCTTCTCCGCGTCGTGTCCCCCGGAATGAATACAAATGGACTAAGGTCGTTACACTCTGTAAGCAGCAAGAGGAACGGCGGGGCTTCCCCCGAGCTACAGCAGCCATGTCGTTCCTACCCGCCGCACACACGCTCATACACACAAACACCAGTTTTAGAAGCATGGCAGCGGGGAGATCAGCCTGCTGTGGTATCACCACTCGCAGCAGGACCAGCTGTCCGTAGGAGAGCCCGTGTAGGGAAGAACACTTGCAGGAGGTGTCACCGTCGTCGCAGCGGGCGCAGGCGGGCACGGAGGACTCCGCGCGCAAGCGAAGCGCAGGAAAAGAAACAGCCGGAATTGCGACTGAAAAATCCTTTCGAACAGTAGCGGGGGGGTTTCAACGGAATGACAATAACACAAACCACGACCATCGCAGGTGAAGCAAGGAGGTAGCAACTGACGATCAACAGTAACAGATCGGTACCTGCGCGTCCCTGCGATGGAACAGAGAACAAGATGCGATTCCGCTTCACGTGCCGTGTGTACATCGCCGGAGTAACCTCACGCTCATCTACAGCAAGCCTCTGCAGCTATTCTGCGCCGACAGGGGCACTTCTTCGTAGCGTCAGCAACCGCGCTAACATTAGCAGCGACAGCCGGGGCGTGTGGTCAGTTGCACCAGCAGATAGTCACTGCCAGCAGCACGTTCAACGCGCGGTACGCCGATTCTTCCCAACGTGAGGAGTGCACAGAGCGCGCGGAATTCCTTTTCAGCGCGGGTGGCCTCTGCCGCAGCAGCGGCAGCCAATGACAGCTAGGGTTGCTTCTTAACGGCAACACGCTAACTACATAGAGACACGAATCAGGGCTCCTCGCTCGCACATCTGCATCTGCACCAGCACTAACAACAACAGCGGCCTTGAGGGGACAGTCAAAGGCGTCAATGCGGAACCGAACATCGTCTTCGCAACGCAAGAACAGGAACGTAATCGGCGAAAGAGGAACCATTCACGGAACGGACGACCGCAGCAACCCCGTATACTTAGGAAGCACCACAGCCGCTCCAGTAGCTATGCGAGCCCAGCACGGATAGAAACGCCGCGTCCCCCAGCGGTGACGAGAATTCGACCAGCGTCAGCGTCCTCGAGCCGCAGCAGAGAGCGCCACCGTTTTACTAGCTGCCGGTGTTGCAGCAGCTCGCGTGTTGAGACACTAAGAGCCAGCAGGGAGTGCGGCGTCATACGTGCAGCAGCGACCCTTAGTAGCAGCCGCACTCCCAGCTACCTGCAGCAGCAGCGACATCGTAGCACCAGCAGCAGAGACAGAACCCGCAGAAGCAGCAGGCACACTGGCAGTCTCTACATCTCGAGGCGGCCTGCCCGAGGGGCACAAAAAGCTACACTCAGCAACGCGAGACAGCGCAGGTGCATCAGCAGCAGAGACGCCATCAAACAAGGGACGACAAAACAAAAGCAGTTTCAACGGCAGTAACGAGAACAGGCAGTGAACGTCCCTATACAGATGCGTAGCAGCAAGTGCAGCATCGCGTAGTAGCACCTAGCGTCTTCTTAGCTGCAGTAGAACCGTTCAACACGAATGCATGTCCTACAGTTCCGGGAGAACCCCACCGCGCACCAGATCTCCTGTGCCTCTTTTTCTCTCTAAAGTGCTACAAAATGCTATCGAAACAGACGCTGGTGTTTCCCGAGCGCAGCCAGGGAGTAGTTGTCGGCTGCTTCTGGCCTGCTGCAGAACGGCTCACCACTACAGCTCCTACGTGGTTTACTGACGCCGATGCAGCTCAGGAAGGAGAAGATGGTGCTGCTGCTGCTGGTGCGCTGCCGCCCGCTGTGGGCGGCGTTAAGAGAGAAGAAGAAACAACTGCTGCCGCGGCGCCGCCTCCTGGTGCTGCTGGCCCAGGAAGAGAGGGAACCGGACAACACAAAGAGAAGCGTCTTCGCCGTGTGACCGAGGACGAGCCGCAGATAATCTGGCAGCGCGACAGTAGTCTCACGCTGCAGCCGCTGTCCAGCTTCATTGCCGCTACGGTAGCAGCAGGTGAAGGAGACTCAGAAGACCAACAAGTTTGGCGAGCAGCAGCTGCCGCGTTTGCGAACTCACCACGTACACACCTGCAGGTAGAGCAGCACGCGTTCGGAGCAGTGCGCGGCATCGCCCGTCTTTGTCTGCAGGTACGTGCCGCAGGCAGTGTTCCCTTCACCGTGTCGATCGGCAGGAGTAACAGCAGCAGGAGCGACAGCAGCAACAAGGGCGACAACGTCCGTAGCATGTGGGGGAGCAGCAGCACTGGGGCAGCCGGTGATGAGGCAAATCTGACGTGCAGCAGTAGTCATCCTCGAGACAGAGGCGAGGGTCTGCAGCAGCGGCTGCAGGACCTGGAACAGCACGAAAGCTGCAGCGTGAGAAGACGGTCGTTTTCTGCACCCGAGCCCGACAAGAGCCCCAGCGCTGGAGACAGAGAGCTCAGCGTCGAGCGACTGCAGCAGAATGCCAGTTCAGGAGCAATCCCCGCTCCCAGAGAAATCGGGCGCACTCCAGGAGCGATCGAAGAGGTTGTAGCCCCATCGTATGAAAGAGTCGCAGCAGACAGGTTGCTGCTTCTGTCTGAAGGAGGTCACTTACAGCTGCTGAAAGTGTCTCCGACGACCAAGCGATTTTACGTCGAGCGCCGGCTGCCGCTGCCTTCGCCGCCACAGCAACGCTGCACCTTCTGCTCCTCGAGGAATGAAGCCTTTTACCTCCCCACGTTCTGTCCTCCTGCCTCCTCTGTCGCTGCAGCTGCTGCCTCTGCCTCTGCTGCCGCAGCTGCTGCGCGGAGTGTTGCTACACTTGCTGCTGCTGCTGCTGCTCGTCCTCTGTGCAGTCGAGCCGCAGCAGCCGCTGGCAGCGATGCGGATGGCGGGCTTCGAGGAACGGGACAAATAGCAGCTGCAGAAGCTGTGGATGTGGATAGGAAAGCGCTTCCGCAGAAGCAGGGCGCTGCTAGGTCGATTGGAGACGGTCCAGTGAGTGGTGCTGCACAGGGTGTTTATGGGAAAGCTCCTTTTCCGCATTCCTCATGGGCATCGACAGCCTCCTGTTTGTTGCCGTCGTCGTTGACTGTTGGGGCTGGTTCAGGTGTAGTGACACCCCAGCTCAATGTTGCTGCTCAGCTGAGCACCTTCCGCTTTGCATCTTCTGCTTCGGACGTGCTGTGCACCTGCGATAAAGCCCCAGGCTTCTTTGCCGTACTCGTCGACCGTCAAGCCAGCTTCATTGTTGTCGGGCGACTGTTTTCTGCTGTCGCCGATGATCCGACAGATGCCGGCTTCTCCGCATGCAATGCTCTAAGTGCTGCTGCTGCAGCTGGTGCCGCGGCGCACGCGGCTGCTGGAGATGATTCCATTGCTGCTGCTCGAATTGCTGCACTAGCTGCTGCTGCTGTTTCTCCCGCGTTGCCGAGCAGTGCCGGTGCTGCTGCTATTGGTGCAAGAGCAACAGCCGGTGCTGCTCCTGGCGTGGAACTAGCTGCGGTAAAAGTCTGTGGAATGATCAGAGGCATGTGCCTGTTCGTCGTCGAGCAGCCGACACTTTGCTGCGGCGACACCGGCACTTGCAGAACTGCTGCGGAGTGGGTAGGAAAGCTGCAAAAGCAGCAGGAAGCCGAAACACAAGCCTGTGGAGCAGCGAAAGCCGTCGTGCTGGCCGTAGTTGTCGAGAGCCAGTAAGTGCTGCTGCTGTTGCTAATACACGTGTACATATATATATATATATTTATACAAACGTGTATGTATATATATATATGTATGTATATGTGTATATATGTATATGTATGTATATATATATGTATGTAAATGTATACATATATGTATATATATGTGTATGTACATATATATATATACATATATATATGTATATATATATGTATATATATATATGTTTTCTTTGTAGCATGCGTAAGGAATTCACTTAACGTATGTACACGTACATGTGAAGTGGTATGTGCGGATGTACCGAGGCTTCGGTGCGTGGGTGTGCGGTGACAAGGCCCTTCGTTAGGCCGCCTCAGAGGAACAGTGCGCAAGTGGCGAGATGCACTACCTGCTGTCGCTGATGGAACGCATTTTTATTGCAAACACTTTTGAGAAGAGAGGTGTGAAGAGCTGCAGAAGATTGATGACAGGAGCAGGGACAGGCGCGGGAGGAGGAGGAACAGCAGCAGCCAGACCAGTCGGGACTGCACAAGTGTCGGCACGAACTAGGCGCCGCTGCTGCCGCTGTGCTGCTGCGGCCTGCGACGTCTCACTCATGTGGGATTGCCTCGCGCTTTCCCGGATAGAGATAGCTGGATAGCACCTGTGGCTCTCTGCGACAAAGCAGCGAGAGCAGTAACTAGGAAAGCCGCAGTTACTCTTCGCGGCTGCAGTGGCGACTGCAGACAGTCCAGTAGCAGTTCCTACAGCAGCACAGCAACAGCAGTCGAACCACCAGCCGCAGCAGCAGCGGGTCGATGTGTCCACGAGGTGCTGTTCTTTATTTGCGTTCTCTATCCTGCCGTACAGGATGTCGAGTACCCACTCTTTCCGACTCCCCCGTAAACGAAGAACACGCTTGTATATACATACGTGTGTACTGTCTATTTGCCTGTCTATTTGCCTGTCTATGTAAACGGATGCTCGAAGGTTGTGGGATGTTTGCCTCGTATCGGGCTTTATCCCCAAGTTGTCTAACTTCTGGGCATGCGTTTTGCCACGCTGCTACCCTAACAGCTGGTCTAAGCGAGTGCTCTTCATTTGCAGGACTCTACATATATATTTATATAATATGCATATACACGTGTAGCCCACTCGCGCAGCATGCTGAGACCCCGTCCTCCTTTCCGTTACGCACGAGTTCCCCTATCTACGAGCCGCTGTCTTTGTGTGCATGTATCTGTTGGTCTCTGCTGTGTTCTTGGTGCGCGTATTTATCTCTTCGTCTTTATCGATATTCCTGCGTGCTCGTGCGTGCGGTTTGACTGCTGGCTGTATGAGTGCGTGAAAATTCCCGTTTGTGGTTCCTTTCCCCACAGCTATTTTTTTGATTTATGAGCTGCTTGCCTGCCTGAGTGCATGACGGTGATTGTTCGCAGAGAGAGACACATCGTGAGCTGCGTGAAGCTCTCTCCCAGCCCGCTGGTGCCCAGCGCGTGCAGCGGCAAAAGTGTCGACGGCTCAGACAGCAACTGCGTCTTCACCAGCCGCGGCGGCAGCTCAAGCTCCAGCTTTGATAACAACCGCGGCACACACAGCGGGAGCTGCAGCGACGACTGCCGCAGTGCCCTGCCTCCTCTGCAGAGCTGTCCTCCGGAGGTTTTCGTTACGCGTTACACGCTGCTGCTGTACCGGCTGCCGTGGCTGCCTGACGCGCCAACCTCCAGCCCTTGCTCATCCGTTTGTACTGCTGCGGCCGACGCTTCGTCGCGAGATGTTGCTGGCTCTGCTGCTTCCTCTTGCGAGCAGCACCCTTCTTCAAACGAGAAGCGTCTCGGCCCAGCGTCTCCGCAGGCGAAGAACGCTTGCAGCGACAGCAGCACCACTCCTGCTGCCACAGCCGCCTCCATTGTTGCTGCTGCTGCTGATTCTTCCGCTGCTGCTGCCGCAGCTGCTGCCGCCTCGGAGGCTGCTGCAGCGGCAAAGGTGGTCGGTGGAGAGGATTTTCTTCTGACCGCGTGGCACACAGCAGGGCTGGCGGCGGACGCCCTTCCTCCCGTAAGCATGGCATATATCGATAATTCCATCAGAGGGGCAGCATCATTGGCATTGTGAATTGTCAGTATGTATCCCACGGTGCTGCGTCACTTAACTGCATACGTCGGCGCAGTATGTCTGTCTGTCTCCCAGAGGGTAGACCTATGCCTTAGTCATTACGTCAACCTGCGCGTATTCTCTGCTCTGTCCTCCTACGCATGTCAATGTACGGAGAGGCACTTGCCCGGATCCCCGCGCTGCGCCCGCTGTCTGTGCCGCTTATTCCTGTACCTTGCTCTCTCCTCTTCATCGTCATCTACGTATTTAGCAAAGACGTGTTCTCCATCGTCGCGCACTGCACCAGTTTGTAGTTAGGCTTCCCCGTCTGCGTTGCTCACATATCAACATCTGCTGTGGATGCACATGCGTCTTTCACTTTACCTCCCGTCTGTCTGCCTCACGCATGCGTCTTCGTCTTCTCTGCCTGTCGAGGGTCCACTTGCTTCCTCACCCGCTGCGTTCCTTTCGTCCAGTGGACTGTAGAGGCCTGCCGCCGGCCCGCTGGGAGAGGCTTATCCCCGCGTTTGCTGCTGCGGCTTTGTGTGACAGTGGCGCACGCCTCGCAGCTGATTCTGATACCGGTGCTGCGGCGGCCTCCTGCTGCTGCTGCATCTGCAAGTGCTCTTCGTGTTACTGCGTGCTGCCTCTGGTGCGGCAGTGTACTGCGTCTCCCACTACTGGCATCTACTGATGCTGCTTCTGCTGAAGCCTGTACTCACTGTTATTACGCCCTCCCGACCATTTCTGCTGACAGCAGAAAACTAACCGCCCACCTGGCCGCCGACGGGTGTTCGCCGCTGGCGAATCGTCTCTTGCAATTCGCATGCGCTT
This sequence comes from Sarcocystis neurona, assembly GCA_000727475.1. Lineage (NCBI taxonomy): Eukaryota > Apicomplexa > Conoidasida > Eucoccidiorida > Sarcocystidae > Sarcocystis > Sarcocystis neurona. The sequence goes on along the minus strand of KL647288.1, from coordinate 2,912,406 downwards.
CTTTGCTGTTGATTGCTGCTGTTGGCTGCTTCTGCTCTCTGCCTCTTGACCCGCTGCCCTGGTGCTGCTGTTGTTTTTCTCCTAACCCGCCGCCCTGGTGCTGCCGTTATCTTCTAATGACCCAGCGCCGTTGTTGCCGTCTTCCGCGCTCTGTCCAGATTCTCCGTGCGGCTGCTTTCTTCAGACACCGCCGCTCTGCGTATCTTTCTCTCTGCACATACCCTGCGAATACATCCGAGTCGCACCTACCGGCGCAGCTGTGTGCCTGATGAAGACCCACGTGGTACCGGTGAATTTCTTTTGTATACATTAGTGAAGTTTGTACACCTTTTCTGTTCAAGTGGGGATTGCTGCTCTATCGTCCTTTGCGTCTGCGTATACGGTTGAGATGATGAGGTGGCGGCCGTGTATATCTGGGTGCTTTATACGAGTGGGGGTTGATACACGAACCCCTAGCGATTAGGTTTGCGCAGTTCCTGATGGCGCTGTTCGTATCAAAAGAGGGATGAGCCGGTGCTGCTCCCGCCGAGTTGCTGAAGCGTTACTGGTCGTGACCGGAGTCTTGTTTGTTGCAGGGAGCTGCTGTAGAGCTGTTGCTGCCGAACGCAAGTTTCCCCAACGGCGGAAGCAGCGGAACCTGGAGCAGCGCGGTGAACGGCTGCGGCAGACGCATCGGCCTGCTGGCAGCAGATACAGCCGCTGACGGCTCTGGATTGATGCTGCTATCGTCCGCTTCTGGACTGACGTATGTTCGGGTAACGCTGCCGCCTCTTGTGCCTCGCAGCAACAGCAGCGGCAGCAGCAGCCACGTCCCCAAGGGGAGCGGCCAGCACAGTCGAGGGGGGAGCGAGCGCGCCAGTGGCAGCAGGAGCAGCTGCGGGGAAGGCAGCAACAAGGAAGCAGTGCCTGATGCTACGCATGTCGGAGGAGAAAGGAAAGTCTACCGCTCGTATGCAGCTCCGTCTGCTGCTGGTGCTGCTGCCGACACCCGTATTCCCTGCTTGAACTGCGAGTGTGAGGCGGCTGCGGCCCCCGCCGTGTCAGAAGCGGAACTGCCGCGAGCCAAAAAACGAGGAGAGGAAGAACGCGCACAGAGCAACAGCACCTCATCTTCAGCAGCACAGCCTTCTGCAGCAAGCATCTGCGTGTCGAGAGGCCTTTGCTGTGAGGTAGGGTCTTTCCAGCGAGGTGAACCGTTCGACACTATTAACTGAGCTATCCAGCAAGTACACCGACTAACATACGCATGGGTGTATAGGGGGGACGAACAACGCGGGGTCAGAGCGGGGTTCCTCTCTCTCTCGCTCCTCGTAATCGTTCGCCTTGTACGTACACCTTCACGTGTGCGGCTTCATGTACATGGCGGTGCACACACACATATCCATTTATATCTATGTCCTCGTGTAGGTAGACATACTGATGTCCGTATACATATATTTGGATACGTGCGTCCGCGGTAAGACAAGTGGGCTTTCTATGTCTTCTATATGTACAGACGATGTATTCCATATTTATTTGTGTCAAAATAGAAGCACGGACTCCCTCGTCGTCACGTCACGCTCTGAGGACCAGAGTTTTTCCCCCCGTATTTCCTCTCCGCTATGTACATACGTATCTGCACACGTTTGTAGGCATATGTGTGTAGTCTGGCGTCTGTGCGTTAGAGAATACTGGAGAAGACGGAACTTAAACTCTGGTATGCCTGCAAAGAAATGTTCGCCTGCAACATTTCCCCCTGACTCGTGGTGGCGCTTTTGAAAATCTCGGGCGTGTGGTGGTACTCGCTGCATTTCGTCTCTTTGGTTTCTTCGCTGCTGGTGTTTTGCAGCTTCTCTCGCACGCTGCTTGGCCGTCTGCATGTGCCGGTGGTGCTGCTAAGGCGGATTCCGCCCGAGCATGGGCTTCTTCTCCCTGCGCAACTGCACAGAGGCAGCAGGAATCGGCTGCGGAGCTGCTGTGCCTACGGGTGCTGCAGCGACGGTGCGACGGCTATTGCGGCAGGGTTGCTCCCGGTGCTTCGGCTGCTGTCGGGTCTGCGCGTGCAGCAGTAGCCCCGTCCTGCACGGCGCAGGGGGAGAGTCCGGAGTGGTCTTTTTCGTCGTTCCTCGGCCCCTCGGATGCTGCTGCGGCATCGGCTGCTGCGTCTCGTTCGGGCTGGTGTTCTGCTGCAACGTCGTCAGCTGCAACGTCGTCAGTACCGCTCGCTGCTGCAGACAAACTTCGGTCGCTGCCGGAGCAGCTGCCTTGCCTCTGCTGCGGCTCGCAGCTCCGCTGGCTCGAGCGCTGTGACTTTTCCTGCTGCTGCCGCGACCTTGTCGCTGCAGGAAACTCAGTCTGCTGGTGCTGCACTTTCGGCTCTCCCTCTTGGCGTTCTTCTCTCACGCCGTCCCTCGCTCTGACGGAGAAGTATCTATCTTTTCAATCTGCTTCAATTCCGCAGACAGTGGCCTTTCTTCCCACGGCGCCCTTTATCAACACGTCAGAGTTTCCTGCAGATTATGCTCCGCCTCCCGTTCCTCTCTCAGACACGTTCGCGTCTTCGCTCTGCGGCCCCTGCACCGATGTTCTGCGCTTTTTATTTCAGCACCAGCAGCGGCAGACACGCCCTCTTTCAGTTGCTGCAGCACCTCGCGAGGGAAAACTCTCTCAGATGTCTGTACACCCTAGCGCCGGTAGATCGGGTCTCCCTGAGTTGCAGCCAGAGCAAGAACAGCAGGAGTACTCACAGCCGCAACAGCAGAGCCAGCGGCCACAGCAGCAGCGTCAGCAGGACGAGCAATCCCCGAGGGAGCACGCAGGACGTGCTGGTGCTGCTACTATCAAGACAGCGGATGGCGAACCTCGAAAGCGCCGCCTGCTTTCTCCAGCAGAAGCAACGCCTATTGTAGAAGCAGCACCAGCACAAGCGTCAGTAGGGAGAGCAGCCGCCGCAGGAGCGGGTGCCGCACCAACAGCAGGAGATGCAAGGGAGGATAGCAGTATCTGTTGTTGCGCTCTACCTGTGGAGAGCGGCATCCAGGAGCTTCCTCTTCATGTTCCCGACCCCGCAGCACGGACTTCTGCAGAGCGAACGGCATCAGCTGCCCTTTCGTCAGGCCCGCAGGCGGTTGCAGCGGCCGATCACGCGGTCTCCCCGCTGGTGTTGCGTAGTGCGCTCAGGAAGGTGTGGCTGCTGTACAACCGGTTCTCTGCGCAGTTCTTTGTGCTGAGTATCCGATCGCCTGCTGCGGCTGACGTGGGCCGCCCAGTTGCCGCCGCGACGTTGTCCTGCGACCGATGTTCCCGTAGCCCTCCATTCTCGCGCGGCCCTTGCCCTGCGAATTCATGTCTCGCTGCTGCTATGGCGTACTCTGTTTCGGGTGCCGCTGTTTGTTCTCCTGTCGCCTCAGGCAGTCCTGCGCTCGCGGACGCGGCTCGTCCTGTTGCTGCTGCGGGTGACTGTCGATCTCCCGCAGCTGCTTCTTCCATTTCTTTTGCTTTAGCGGGGTCTGCTGAGGCGCATGCAGCAGCTGCTGGCAAACGAGAAGGAAACTCGGATGAACTTCCCGAAGAAAGGCCAGGACGATGCACAGAGCAGCCGAACGTCAGCTGCTGCTTGCATAAGCCGTGGACCCGCATGGACGTCGTTCACCTCCCTGTTGCCTCTGCTGCGGAGTTGTCGCGCTTCAAGGCGTTTGCTGCCATCGGCAGCTGGTGGTGCTCGTCCACTGCTCACGGGTTGCAGCAGCAGCGGCCGCAGGAGCCGCTGAAGCAGCAGGTCAAGACAAACAAGCGCAAGTCGACAGCCTATACAGCAGGAGCAGCACAACAGCCGCAGGTGAAAGCATCAGCCGAGGAGGTAACAGCAGCAACACAGGACAGTGAGTGTCACAGCGGCAGCAGCTGGATCCTCCTTGCCATAGGCGATCGCGGGGATGACTGGCTGCTAATGCTGCGCTGCTGGAAAGACGGGGAACACAGGGAGCGTTGGACGCTACGTCCGTTGCGGTGTCTTTATACTCGAACGCACTTCACTGATGCTTTCTCTTTCAGTACCGACACTATCACAAGCCCGCTGCCGCTCCGAACGTGTCTGCTGCGTGCTGCGCCTGCCGTGGGCGGTGGAAAAAAAGCCACGTGCGCCGTCCTGTGTCTGCCAAAGCAGCCTGACGCTGGTGCCGCTGCAGATGCTGCGACACGGGCAGCTGCTGGTGGGAGCGTTGTTGCTGCAGCAGCAGCGGCTGTGCTTGAAGATGGGAGTTCCCCGTGGAACCAGCCGCTGTGGAAAAAGGCCGTATTCCTCATTGGCGGCCGCTTTCCAAATTCAACACTTTTCAGTGTGCGAGCGGGTGAGAAAAAAGGGACCAGGTGCAGTTTGTTTGGCTGTTGAGTGTGCTGCATGTATATGTATATATACATATGCATACATGCATATATATGTTTATACACATACGCATACATACATACATACATACGTACATCCATCCATCCATCCATACGCGTGTGTGCAGATACGTATACGTATACATGTATACATACGTAGCCATACCTACGCGCAGTTGCGCAACACCTGAGAATTCGACATACATGTCCAAGGACGTACTTAGACACGCAGCAGATACTCTCTTTCCCATATCCACGCGCAGTTATGGGTTGTAACATACCAGTAAACATATATATATATTTATGTAGACGTGTACCTATTTCCGTATACATATATATTTATGTATATATGTGCCTATCTCTGTATACGTATATATATTCATAAATATATGTATATGTACGTAGAGGGGTAAGTGCGTCTACGTAGAGTCGGGGAAGAGTAAATCCCGACTTCGTCCTGTTCAGTTGAGGTGCGTAGTGGTGATCGAGACGTCTTCTGGAGCGGGCGTACATACACGGCACATGAGCGAGACGCCAGCAGTTTTAGGTCCGCTTCTCTCGTGTAATTATTACGCACATGCAGCCCCCCGCCTCCACCGCTGGCACGTCCCTGTGTATGCGGACGTGCGTGGAATGCGCGTGTGAATACAGATGCGAGCCTGTGTAACTCGGCCTGAGTACTTCCGACGTTCTCTGCGTCACCTGCGTCTCTCCCTGCGACGGCTGATTTCGCGTACTTCTAGAATACATATGCTCTCTGTGGAAGTATAGCACTGCTAGGTTCAACATGCTGCGCATACAGAGACCCAGTTGCAGATGTAGACACGTGTGTGCCAGGTTGATATCCCGCCTCAGCTCTGCCCACTGCCCGCCTACATAGATTCTCAGCGACAGCGCTTTACCATGTAGACCCAGCCGTGCACGTCCATATACATATATATATACACACACATATGTATGTTTACCGATGAAGTGGCGTACCCCTCCACTAGGCAGCGTCAGCCCGGACAAACCGGCAGCGAAACACATGTATACACAAGTGCCTCTGTGTATCTATGTAGGGAGATTGACAGTCATGCCGTCCACTTTGCAGCGTGCCAGCGGGATGGAGCAGCGCGAGGGTAGACAGGAATCTCGTGTGCAGTGCGGGATGGTAAGACGCTTCGGCAGCGACCAACCCCAGGAACTCCTTGCGGCTGACTGCATTCTCGAATCCGCGATAACCGTTCCCACGAGTCCAAGAATCAGCTGCATTTTGATCCCTGCTTCCGTTCTGCACCTCTCTCTCCGTCCCTCTCTCTCGCGATATATATATATATCTATATATATATAGGCACATACACTTTCACGTCGACCAGCTCATGCATCTATGTCTGTGTCTCTCACTCTATACCAGGTCCTATTAATGTAGGCACTCATGCGTTCACATCTTTCCTTTTTGCCTCTCTTTCCTGGACACACGCATCAGTATGTATTCTCTTATACATATCACTGTCCTTACATCTCTCTGTGTCCATATATACATATATATATATATGTGCACTCACACACGTACACCTATGTACAATTCTGTCTCTCTCTGTCTCCGTGTCCGTCTGCCTGTCCCTCTCCCTGTCCGTCTGTCTGTATATTGTTGATGCATGTTACACTGTAAAGAGTGGAAAAAGTTATTTTAGTTGGGTTTTCTGTGTGTCTACACGGCTGAGTGTGAGCAAGCTGCAAAAACTGCATCTCCAGAGCGCGTTCTGGATGAAGGGTGTTCGTGAGGTCCTGCTGCTGTCTCTGGGAGTGCAGGCCTTCGCCTATCTTTTCTTCGCAGCAGCAGCAACAGATGCTCCAGAGGACCAAGCTGGAGAACACAGCGATGCCTTGCGGCAGCAGCGGAAGCCTGTAGAAAGCTTGCCGCCCCGGGGGAGTGTTTTGAAAAGCAAAAGCGCGAGAGCGATCCGTTGAGCAGAGGGCGTGTTCTCAGGGTCTGGTTGCTGCCTGGCAGATACTCGCGGCCGCGTGCCCCTGCTGTCGTCTACAGCGGCATCAGCAGCAGAAGCGGCGAAGGGACGAGCTGTGACAACCGCAGCAGCAGTGGTTCGGGCACCTGCGACAAGAGTACTCGAGGAAGCACGCCCAGCCGTGAACAGGCGGAGGGTAGCACCGGACGCCGTGTCGACACTGCTGCGCATTTAGGCGGTAGTGAAACACTTGCGACTTCGAAAATATGCGAGCCCCCGGCGGATAGGAAGCTCTTGCGTGAGTTCTTCGTGCAGCAGAGTGACGTTCCGGCTGGCGCGCAGCAGCAAGGAGAGATGGTGTTGTATGTGGTGCTTGCGTACGCAAACTGCACAGAGCTGCGGGTGCTGGACGCCGCGGGGCGTGAGCTGCATGTTGACGAGCCGCAGCCGCGGCGCACGCGCGACGCAGCAGATGGCGACGTCAACCGGACAGCAGCTGCAGCAGCCGCAGCAGCAGCGCTAGCGACAGCGTCGTCTGCGCAGTCCAGACCAGTCCGAGCGGAGCGAGTAGGGATGTTTTCGGGAAGCGCGACAGCACAGACCGCGGCAGCAAGAGCAGGACAGCTTCAGACAGCAAGAGACGACTCGAGCGGCGAATCAACAACACTAACACCGCAGGACGGGCTGGCGCCTCCGGGAGATCCCTATGCTACCCTGCACGCCTCTGATCAACTGAACATCTTCCGAGGAGCTACAACCCTGCACGCTCATAGTGTGCAACCGCTGCTGTCCTGCGGCAATGCCACCCACATCGACGGTAGGCACCCCAGCGACAAAGTCGAAAGGTGTTGTCGAAGTCGGCTTTCTGCATGTGAGGTGTCCTAGGCTGGTGCTGCTGTTGCTGCTGAACATGTGCCGTTCCTGCTCTCTCATCCTCTCTCTGTGTGGAGGAGCTTCTGCTGCCGCTGCCGCGCCGTGTTGGCGTCTTGCCGTGCTCTCTGCTGCTGCTGCAGCAGACCCGCTCGGTGTCTTGGCTTTTCCACGAGGCAGGGAGAGTCCGGGTTGCCGTTCGTTCGTAGAGACCTTTGCGCCACGCAGGACGGCCAGTGTGCCTAAGTTCAAAGAACAGCGCAGCCACCGCGTCTGACAAATTTAGAGCGCTCTGGGAGGCGCGCTTCGTCACGTGTTCACATGTGTGTGTGTGTACGTGTGTGAGAACGAGCTCCCGCACTGCACCCATCCGTGTTCTTCCTCGACAGCAGTTTTAGATACGGAGACGATTGCAGAGGCACTGCCGCCGGGCGAGAGAAAGAGTCTGCCATCTGTAAGACGTGCAGGGGTCCTTACCTGCTACGGCATTGGTAGGCGTATATGTGAGCGCGTCGCCCCACCAACCTATGGACTCGGAGTTACAGACGGCTTTGTCCACAATCACATACATGGACGCGCAGCGACACAAGGGCGTGGGCTGCGTTCGGGTGTTCACGTATATACGCAAACAGCCGCCTTGTGTGTAGAAATAAGAGTGTCTGCGGCACCCCACCGCGTACATATGTAGACAGCGTTGCACGCGTAGAAACAGGCATGTTGGCGAGACTTGGCGGTGTGCATGTAGAGGACTTTTTCACTGGTGGATAGCAGAGGAGGAAGAGAGAGAGGAGTGGGCAGATGGAGTGGCTGTTCACAGATATGCCTAGGTGCGTGCAAACCTGCCACTGCTGCCTCTGCCGCGTCTTTTCGCTGGTCGTGATGCCAAGGCGTGCGGCGAACATACCTGCGTCCCCCACATACGCGTACTCTGTCCGAGTCAAACTGCCGAGCAGCAGTTGCGTGCGAGAGGCCGCGGACGTGTGGAAACAAAACGGCGGCTGCGGGCGCATGGCCGTGTATTCCTCCGTCTCTCTGTTTTTCTTTGCTTCTCTCCGCTGTCCTCCAGAAGAAGTGCAGCTTCCACCACAAGCTGACACATGTATGTATCGACGTACTGCCTTATCCGTCGTTCCGTTCGAGATGTGCCCGCCTTCAAGCAGACGTCTGCCTCGTGACGTGCGTAGGCGGTACTGATGTTTTATTTTTGCGTCTTCTTCCTTGCTGTCTTCCCATGGAGCTTCTTAGTGTACGTGCACTGCAGGTATTGGGGCACACTTGTGCACAACTCTTCCTCTGTGTGTGTGTGCGCCTATATGCGTATGTGCGAACAGAATACGGGCAAGTTATCTTTGCTGATGTGCTGGTAGAAGGACGTGCAGCAACGTTTTTGTCGCGGATGGCAAGCGGGAACTGTGCGCAGAAGTAGCAGGGCGTGCACCGTGCTGCTGCTGCAGTTTTGCTGGAAGAAGTCTTGCTGCTGTATGCATGCATCTGACGGCCGGAGCTACGATCGACCCCGCGACTCGTCCACCGGTGTCTGCCGCTGCTCCCGTTGCATTTCATTTTGCTGCTGCGGCGACTACGTATGTCCTTGTGCTACCTGCTGCTCCAGATAGTGTGTGTCTGCCCTGCTGCTTTTGCGGCGGTAGGGAGGTGCTACAGCTATGGGTTACGAAGCGGATCGTTGAAGGTCTTCGGCTGGCAGTTTGATTACATCTGTGCTTTGTCGTTTCTCGCCGTGTTTGGGTACAGCTCTTGTGCAGGTGACGCCGTTGAAGGTGTACGTACACCGGAGGTCGGCAGCGCCGCTGGACGTCAGACATTCTAGCACAGGAGAGCAGTTCTGCAAGAAAGTGCTTTTGCAGCACGGGCAGCTAACGTGGGTTTCTTTCTGTTTTGCGCTATCTTCTCGCGGCAAGTTGCTGCGTCTGGAGCGACACAGAAGAGCAGCAGGAACGTCTGAAGACCAGCAGAGAAGGATCGAGGAGAGTGCGGCAGCAGCAGCAGCGACGATGGCCGCACCACCTGGACCAAGATGCAGGTCTACCAAGATGCGAGAGGCGGAAGAGTTTCAGCAACGGAAGAGAGAACGACAGGAAGAGTCAACGGTAGAGCACTGCCTCGTGCAGGAGCCGCAGATGCAAGAGGCGTGGGAGCAGCAGCAGCAGCGGGATGGTCTCCATGAAGGCGAACGCATCATCAAAGCCGGGGGCAGCGGGACTCGCTTGTGGCTTCTAACCTCCTTCGCAAGTAAGGAGGCACACTAGTGCACGTCAGGACAGAGTAGGATGACATGCAGCCCTAAGCGCACGCGTACGTGCAAATCGGCAGGAATCAAAAATTGCCAGTTGGCATGCACGCACGTAAAAATGCCCGTACGCGTATGTGCTCGCATGTACGTGTATATTTTGCAGTACGTCATTTGTCTGCTGTAAACCGTCGGTGGGGACGGTGATGGTAAGCGAGAACAACATCAAAAAAAAAGCTGTACAGGCTGCGTTCTGCAGAAAATCCTCGGTGACGCCTTGTTGCTTCTCCTTCTACTGAGACGTCCAATGTTGCCTCTGTGGTGCGCGCCTTTTGGTTGCGAGAAGCGAGTTCTACAGCTCCTGGTAATAATGCTACCGTCGTCTAGCAGGCAAAGAATTTGCTCCGGTACTTTCCTGGCCGGATCAGTGTCGTTGCCGAGTGTGTCAGGCGTAGTACCTGCAGGTGGTCAAGCAGGTGGCTGGGAGCGCTGCTGCGGCAGGCGCACAAGGACGTGACTGCTGCGGCAACCGCTGCTGCTGCCTGGGTCTTTCTTTCCTCAGCGAGTGCTGTTGTAATTCTCGTTGCTGTGGTACGCGGAGCGCTTCCTCCGTGTGGGCGACCTCTCTGTTCAGACGTCGGCCGTAATTGTACGCTGCACGTGCTACTGGGGAAGCATGTGCTGCTGCTGCTCCATGTGCTGGTGGCGGCGCTGCTGCAGTCCGCTGTTGCTGCTGCTGCTGCTCGTGGCGTGCCGCTGCTGCTGCGTGGTGTGTTGTCGCTGCTGCTGCATGGTGTGTTGTCGCTGCTGCTGCATGGTGTGTTGTCGCTGCTGCTGCGTGTGTTGTCGCTGCCCCGCTGCGGGTGTTGCTGCTACTGCGACGCGGTCTCAGGACTGCTGAGCTTCGAACTGCAGGAGTTGTCGGAAGGAGCGGGGCGCCCAAGCCAGTTAAGCTTCGAAGCGTCTTCCTGCATGAACTTGATAGCAGCAGCAGCACGCAGAGCCGCCCGTGCGACGGACTGGCAGCCTCTACTAACAGTCGGTTTCACTGTGAGGCTCGATACACCACCACCACTGCGGCAGTTCCCCGGGTGTCCATACACCCCATCCCCTGACGGCGCAGTAGGGGGAGGTCGTCGGAAGACACACTGCAGCACTGGCAACTTCTGCTGCTTGCGCAGCATCAATTGCAGCAGCTGTTGCCGCACTCGTAGAGAAGCAGCGCAGGAGACGTATCTTTGGGCGACAGCCTTCGACGACGGAGTGCTGGTGTTGCTGCTCGAAACCGCTTCTCCCCCGGCGTCGCCAGGACCGGCAATAGCAGCGTCGAGCTTTTTAACGGCGGGAACAACTGCAACAGTTGCAGCGGCGGCACCGCTTCCAGGTGGAGCAGCACCGGCAGGTGCAGCTGGAGCAGCTCCAACAGGAAGTCCCGGAGCAGCTGCAAGAACTTCAGGCTGGACAGCTGCTGCTGCTGAACCCCCGGGAGCAAGCGCGGCAGCGGCAGTCGCAACAGTACGGAAAGAAAACCGCTGCCTTGTCGCAGTAACGTCGCTCGCCCCACATACACCGCATAGCATCAGGTAGGAGGATCACTGTCCCCCAGTATCAGGATTGCTGTGCCTGCAGACATCCAGCTCCACTTGCGTGTCTACGAAGGCAGGGCTTCAGTAGACGGTAGGCTTGTTAAAGGAAGCAGCCGTATGTCTCTCGCGGTACGCTCTCACTAGGTGCTGATTGGCGAGCCTCCGAGTACACCGGGAGCCTCTCGTATGCCTAAGCTCCTTTGCGTATAGCTGCGCATGCCGCACCCCGTCTTTTGAATCTGGTGCAGCTGCTACTTCCCCGTGTCGCGACATAGTTTTGTACTACCGCACGTGCTGCTCCTGTGTCCCCTTAGTTCGTGCTTCTAGTAGGAAGCTGCTGGCGAATTCCTTGGTGCTGGCGAGGCCAATGACGGTAAAAGCGGAACTGTTTGTTTATCGCCTGTTTAGGAAGTGAAGTGTTTGCCTTTCTGCCTATTCTCCTTTCCTTGCAGCTTCTGCTTTTCCGCGGCGCAGCTGCTGGTAGGCACCGTGGACGGCTTCGTTTTCGCCTGGCGTGTCTGCCTGCATCATGTCAGTCTTCTTCGCACCGGCGCAGCGCCCTGCTGCTGTTGCTCCGGACCTCTCTGTCTGCCTGCTGCAGCGAAAGAACAAGCAGCTCTCGCAGCTGCTGCCCTGCCACCAGACTCCCCTCGATTCTTTCCAGGTATTCCCGTTGGCGGGGTTGAGTCCTCTGCTGCTGCTCCGCGGCTTCCTTTTGCCGGGTCTCCTCTTGCTAACAACGTACTTGCTGCAATTGGTGCTTCAGGTAATTTCTGTGTCTCTTCAGTGCCACTGCTGCGGCTGCCGCCTCCCACGCGTGTGATTCCGCTGGGCACCGATGGACCTGTCTTCCTGCTGCTGCTCCCCGTGCTGCCTCCTCCTGCCGCTTCAGCAGTAGCGGGTAAGACCCAGAGGACGGAGACAGCAGCGACAAAGAGCGGAGGGTCAGCTGCTAGAACAGACGCAGTAGCAGGAGGAGAGGGAGAGCAGACTGCGAACAGAACCGAACCGGTAGACGCAGTTGCATGCAGACCACTGGAGGCAAGTCAACCTGTTGCCGATGCAGACGTTGGCGGGGATTGGATGTGGGGTGCCTCCTGCTGCCTCATTCGCACAGTTCAGCGAGAGCAGAAGCACAGCAGCGCTCTCTTCCTGCTGCAGGCAACAGTTAGGTCGTCTCCGCTGTGCTGGGGCCGCAGACAGCGAGCAGGAGACGTCCCCAGTGCTGCAAGAGACGTCACACGGATCGCAGCAGAGGCAGACATTGCAGTGGGGGGGGGAGAGGTAGCAGCCGCAGGGGGAGACACAGCAACGACAGCAGGAGACGCAGCAGAGGCAGCCGGAACCACGGCGGGAGACACAGTAGGAGAGACAGCGCTGGGGCGGCGGCGGCGGGAGCGTGCGTTTGATATCAATCCGGTCGTTGATGGCGAGTGCATGCTCCCGCTGCTAGCCAGAGACGGCGACCTGGCTGGTGAAGGCAGTCAGAGTCGAAGTAGCAGCGACAGCGGGCCCTGGAATAGCAGCGGCTACTGGAAGGACCGCCAAAGTGATAGTGACCATGGGCACAGGAGCGACCTATACCGCCACCCCTCCAGCAGCAGCAGCACTCCCTGTGTCGACTGCGCGGCGAACACGCAAGGAAGCCAGTCTCTCAGCAGTGAGAAGAACAGCAGCCGCTGCAGCGGTACGATGTGGTACCACTGCCATTGTGAAGAGATGCGCTGCATTCCTCTCGTCAGCGACACATGCCATTTTGCTGCGGCGCGTGAAGAAACCGCCGCAGCTGGCAGACCTTCCGGTGCTGCTGGCGATGCGTGCGATGACGCTTTTGCGTTGGCAGCAGCTCCGTCGACAGCAGAGCTCGCAATCGTCGGGTGGACAGTGCAGCACACGCCTTCAGATGCTGCGTGGAGCCGGTCCGAAGGGGGGGCGTCAAACGGGGCAGTTGCTGATTTCCATCCGTCTTGCGCGCTGCAGCTGCGTCTGTTGTACATTCACCGCAGAGGAAATTACCACGCCGTGTGGGGCGCGGCAACGAAAGAAGGAGCAACAATTTTTGCGGTAGGGGTACTGACACAGGCGTCCACCCTTTTCTACACATGCCTTAATGTGGACTTCTGCCATCGACAGAGTCAACAGGTTTACGGCGGGTGTACGTACACCTGTTGTGTACGGTGTACGTACACCTGATGTAGATGTTTTTCCAGCGGTGTAGTATTGACAAGACGTTTTCGGCACCGGGACGCCCCCTGTGACGCACCGAGGTGTCGCGTCTTTCCTATTGGGTCAAAAAGCAGCTGAGATTGATTCTCTCGTTCAGGAGGGCACTTCTTTTTATTGAGCAACGTCTCTCTTCCATCGCAGCTTGCTGGGGGAACTCCGCACGTTGATAAGGGCAGCGATTCAGCGTCCGTCTTTTCTCGTGTGATGTATATATGACATATATTGGCTCTAAACACATCTGTGTATATAATCGCTTCTATCTCCCTCTCTATTTACAGATCCGTCTACCTCTCTCCATCCATGTACGCATGTATATATATACGCAGATTAGTGTACTGTACCTCCCTACGTACATATATGTAATACGTACACATGTATGTATCGCTGTCTTTGTGCATGTCTGTGTGTCACTCTAGCTGTCTCACTCGTAGGTCGGTCTGTCTGTTCCTATCTGTGTAGACATACACAAATTTATATTCATGTGTACACTTGTAGACCTAATTATCTCCCAAGTAAATAAAGCGTATATGCATGTATATCTGTCTCCCTATGAACACACACTCGTCTTTCATTGTCTCGGCATGCGTCTACACGTACTACTTCTCTAAATGTAAATTTGTGTACGTATGTGCGCATCTCAGTCCCCCTCTCTCTCTCGCTATATATATATATATGTATATACGTATATATCACTGTTGTCTCCCTCCCTCTATATACACACATGGAGGTGCGGGTTTTGTCGTACGCGTGGACACTGGCTGTCACTGTATATCAGCGTGCCTGACTGAGGAGTGTCCGACGGCGACGTGGACATTTCTTCGCCCTTCGGTGTGTGCCTGTGTATGCGCGTGTGCTTTCTTACATCTTCTCTGTACACTGGCTTGCACACACACATATGTACGTATTCCGGTCTCAATAAGTAGTGATACCGACGTTTTGTGTAGTAGTTGCCAGTTCCTACATGCATGCACTTACTAAGGTATGCCCGTGTGTAATTCGTATGATCAGTAGAATGCCTGCTTCCATGGGTGTGCGTATAGCCAGAGACGGGTATATAGAAGAGAGGAATTTTTTCTTCTGTATTTGCTAATCGGGGAACGTGTGTCATGGGTGGCACTCGTATGTTTGTCCTGTGCGGCTCTGCTGCGCAAGGGGTACCACAACACCCACATGGAGATGTACATACATCTGTTTACAGGATGCTTGCGGCAGCATGCAGGCGAACTGCCGCGTGCGCTTTGCTCTGCTGTTGTAGACCGCACATGCGTCGCTGCCCTTCGTGGCCAACCGGCTCGCGGTGTTGCCTGCGCGATCGCCTCGTGGGGACTTACTCTTTGCATGCATTGGCCGCACAGTACAGCAGCAACGGCAGGCGGAAGAACACGCAAGTGCTGCTACTGCTGAAGCAGCGGGAGGGGCCGAAGGGAGCAGAGGCGACGCCGAGCGCCGGCAGTCGTTACAGCTTCGGCAGCAAAAGGGGCCTTGCTTCGCAGCTGCTGCAGACTGTCGCGAAGGCAGCGGGACGAGTGTCTCGTGCGTCTTCCTCTGTGCCGCCCCTGCTGCCGGGGCTGATTCTTCTGTAGATGGGCAAGGGCGGCGATGCAACTCGCAAAGGAATGGAGGGAAGTGCTGGGCGCAGCTGCTTGCAGCTGTTTCTCTGGACAATCTCAGCCGCCTGCTGGGCATGCCGGAAAGTCCGCAGGAGCCATTGCCAGGGCTGCAGCAGTCGGCGGGCCCGCAGCCGCAGGACTGCAGCAGGATGCAGGGAGACGAGAAGATGCGGGGCCCTGCAGCCGTCTCGTTTGTTACGAAGCCACCGTGCATGCAGCCTCTGACAGTGTGCGTGTGGACCACGGGCGTTCCGGCCGAGGCCGTCAACGCAGAGAAGAAAGCAAGGGAAACTGTACTAGCTGCAGATGTACTCAGCAGGTGGTCCGGTGCATCTTTCGCGGCGTCGATTTCCCCAGACTTGTGGAACGTCGACAGGGAGGAGGTGCCGCTGCTGTGTGGCGGTCGCCTTCTCGCCTCGGAAGAGGCAGCTGCCGCTGCGTGTGTGGTTCCTGTGCCCGCAGCAGCAGCGGCAGCATCGATGGAAGACGCAGCGCTAGCGGCCCCTACAGCAGTCTCAGCCCCAAGGACGAGCACTGCTGTATCTGGAGTGCTGCGCACTGTAGGAGCAGGGGCCACAGTGCCCACAGCAGCAACAGCGGCGGCAGCAGCAGCAGGACAGCCGGTGGCGAACTCGTCTCAGTCGGTGGAGCAGCTCAGCTCGTCAAGGGTGGACAGTGGGCAGCGGCGAGAATTTACGGAGGAAGACGAACTGCAGGAAGAGCAAGAGGATCAGCGGGAGAACGCAAGACGGCAGTACCAGCTGGAGGCGGGAGGAGCGTTGGTTCTGGTGGGGGGGACTGCGGTCGACGACGTCGCAGCCAGCGTGACAGCTCTTTCGTTAGCCAGTGAGGAAGGAAGTGGTGCTACCGCTGCCATGAGGAGTGACCGTGCTACTGCTGTTGCTGCGGTGCACGACGCTTGTGCAGCAGCGGTGATGGACGGCAGCGCCGCCGCAGCAGCTGCGGCAGACGGTTTGCTGCGCCGGGCTGTGCGCAGGCGACTGGAGCGGGTGATATCTTTGCAGCTGGGGGCGGAGCCGACCGAGTGGCACGAGTTCAAGCGGCTGTTGCGCCTGCTGAGTCTGGAGTTGGAGAATCATCGGTTTTATGCTCGGCCTGCCGGTGAGCTAAGTGCTGAGGTTTGTGGAGCCTTGTGCGTCCTGGCCCAGCACGCCCTGAAGAACGAGGAGCGCCTGAAGGCGCTGGTTGATGCGCGATCTCTGTGGAACAGAGTTATTGAGTGGAATGCGAGGAAGTTACACGAGTATTTACTCGAGTTTAAAGAGCGTCTGGGGTGGAACTGCGGGTTCCCCCCCGAAAAGTGGCTGACAGAAGAAGAGCGCGTGCTGGCCGAGGCGCAAGCGGGGACGCAGCAGCTGCCGCATGCGCTGCAGCAGCCGAGACAGCGTCCGAGTGCCGGGGGCGAAGAATCCGAGCAGCAGCAGCAGCAGGAACAAGGGACGGGTCCACAGCAACGACAGCAGCAGCGGGCGAGGCTACAGGAAGAGCAGCAGCACGGTGGGGTAGAGGGGAGTAACTCGGTGGACGTGAGCAGGGCTACGCCGGGCCAAGCGCGTACGGAGCGGCCGCTAGCGCATCCGCGACTCGCCATCTTGGGGAGAGAGATGGTACTGTTGTCTTTTCACATACTGGACTGCTTTATCGGTCTGCACCGCCTTGTAAGAGAAGCTTCTTCATTAGTCGACCATATAGGTGAAGATCTGCGTATCCTAAAGGGGTTCTGTACGAAAGCTTTCTCGGTGCCAGCCACCTTCGGCCGCTTCTTAGACCATCTCGATATTCTTAAGAGAGGGCCTGGACAGCTCCCGCAACCTGTGCAAGAAGCCGGGGAGGAGGAGGAGGAAGGGGAGCAGCGGCAGCGGCGGGGGCAGCAACAGGGGCAGCAGCAGCAGCAGCGCCAGGAGTCGGAGGGAGGGGAGGAAGAAGGGGACGCCGAGGGGGCAGAGCGTCGCTGGGACCACCAGGCGGAAATGCTGACGTCCTGGTTCCGAACAGGACTTCGCACAGAGGAACTACCGCAAGCGGAAGAGGAGGAGGTGAAGAAGGGGGAGCGGCAAGGAGGAGAACTGGTGCAGCGGCAGCGGCGGCAGCGAGCTGGAGATGACGGGCAAGAGCCCACATACATGGCTGATGCTTCTGTCGATCCTGACCCGCCCATGGAACGGAGGAGAGCATCCTCGGCTTCAGCAGGGCGCAGCGGAGGAGGAGGAAGAGGCGAGGATGCAGCAGAGGCCCCGCGTGACGGTGGCGATGCGTTTTCTGGGCCGCAGTGCCGCACCGGCGCTCGCACCGCAGACGTGTGCCCCCCGAAGAAAAGATGCATGCGTCTGTTAGAGGAGGCCGCACGAGTGTACATAGCAGATAGTGTGCGGTTAAATGTATCGCAGGAGCAATACGAAGAAACAGCTGTCGCCCTTGAAGCGACCCGGAGAGTCTGTCAGTCAGATGCAACTGTCCACGGTTCTGGCGTTTCGAACAGGGCGCAGGAGCTGGGGCCGACGCGGGCCGCTACCGCCGACGGCCGCGGAAGTCTCGAGGCGGCAACGCGGGGTGCTACGGGCCCGGAGGCTTCAACAGAATGTCTCCAGTACGACCTCAGAACAGATGTCGACCCTGGGCGCGAACCCAGGAGAGGCGCAACAGAAGGAGGAGCAGAGGGGCGGGGGTCGGCGACGGAGAGATGGTGCAGGATGGCAGGAAGTTTGGCAGCTGAGGCAGCAGTAAAAGCGATCGGGAGAGAAGGAGGCGCTGCAGCAGTGCGCAGACCAGGACCAGGCGAGCAGAGAGAGAGAGCAGCAGAAGCTGCACGAGCCACGAGGATCGCATCAGAATGGCTGAGAAGGCCAGAAGAATGCGTCGAACTCTTCCAGTACATTGCTCTCTATGCATGGAGTCACCTGGCGGAGGTCGGCCGGTGGAGGGGCGGGGAAGATATGTATAACGATCGCTTCCGGGACCTGAGGAACATGCTTTCTGTTCTGCGTGCGCGGCATCTGATTCACGCGCTGCTGCAGCGAGGCAGGGTGGAGTGGCCTCTCGCCAGCTTGCCAGCTGAAAACACAGTCGAGTCCCTCAGCCGCATTGTTAGCCAACAGCAGTCCTCCGACGTTACCAGAGCGCGTGTCTCACTCGCGGCCGCTACAAGCACAGGCAGTCCACAGGGGGATCAAGCCGCAGCAGCGGCAGGAGCGTACCCTCCGGACGGAGCTGCAGGAGCGACCGACCACCGGGGATGGGCGGCCGCAGCAGCGGCAGCAGCTGGGTTAGCACACCACCACCACTACCAGCAGGACGCAGCAGCAGCAGGAGCAGCAGCAGACCACTACGGAGGAGGTGGTGGACCAGCAGAGCACGACGGAGCAACAGTAAGAGCGGAAGGCGGAGTGGGTGGTGGTACAGGAACAGCTGCTCCGGTGCCGGTGTCGGTGTGGGAGGCGGGGGGACGTTGCTGCACAACGTCTGATGACCAAAGGAAGGAGCTGGTGCTGCTGGCGGTTGGAGGACGACTGCGGGACTACGTTGTAGACACGCAGACAGCGGCGGCGCTAACGCGCACGCAGGTTGGCAACCAAGCTCCTGGGGGGATGGTCCCCGTGCGTGACAGGAATGCATGTTCCTCCGGTACCGGCGTGCCTGCAACAGTGGGTGAAGACCTTTTACACAGCGACTTCCCCGCTGCAGCCATAGGGAGCCGAGACCCCGGCATTCTACTGCTGTTCTGTCTCCATAGTGGAAAAGCAGACAGTTTCGACGCGTTGCTGGAGAAGGACGGGAGCGCCAAGAACACACACACGCTCCAACCCGCGAGCCCCGCCGGCTTTGGCTCTTGCCGCAGCGCCTTCGACAGCAGCAGAAGCAGCACAGCATTCGGAAGGAGCGGCGAAAGCAGCGGCCGCTCCAGCTCCAACAGTTGCGGCGCCACCCGCTCCTTGAGCGGCGACAGCCCGCCGTCAACTGGCAGTCTTCTAGACGGTCAAGGCAGCGCTCGTTGGTAGGAGGCAGCCAGCGACACTGCAGCGTCTCTTGGCTGTGTTCAGTAGTGTCTTAGTGACAAGGGTGCCTTGAGCCCTCCGCCACAGGCCTGTGCTTAGAGACGGGATGCTTGTATACGTTGCAGAAAGCGCGGTCCTGAAGCGAAGATCGTCTGCTGCGTTGCATGCAGTAAAAACACATGTTACACGTATCTACCCGGCCACGCGTACATATATATATATATATATATATATATCTTTGTCTTTCGTCCTCTCCCCACTTGTGCGCGGCGTGGAGTTGTGTAGCGGCTGGCTGCAGATGAATTCTATGCAACTCTTCATCTATGTCGCAGGAGACGAAAACACTGCTGCTGTCCATGGCAACTCCGCACACGTCGTATTATCATATATAATATATATTACGTATGTATACGGATTTGTGTGTGGATGTACTACCGAGGAGGTACACAAGCTGAGAAAGGGCAGGTTATGGAGGAGCTGCTCACGTTTACATACGTAGAGATGTGCCAACGTGGGAGTCTGCCGAGACGCAGAACTCATTTGTTTTGGCAGCTCTCTGCCCCGCGTGGCCGGTTTGTTCCACGCGGCAGATGCACATCTTTTGTGTGTGCGTATACGTGTGTATGTGTAGTGCGTCGCTAGTCGGCGTATGCCCGTATGTCTGCATGTGTGTATACATACACGTGTACGTCTACACTTATGTCTGTATTTGTGGCAGAAAGGCCTGTCTCTCTGTCTCTCCGTGTGGGGCTCTTCTGCGTGTGCGAATACGTGTATATGTGTAACACGTCGCTACGCCATGTATGGAATCACGTAAACGTGTGTACGTGTATATATGTGCGTATATACAAAAGCGTGTGTCCCGCTCCTCTACGTCTGTGTGTGCGTCTCGTCGGTGTCCGGCGCGTATATATGTGTGTGTGTGTGTGTGCAAATGGGTGTGTCTGTGTGTCGCTCTTTCAACGGTGTACCTGCGTGGCGCCGCATGTGGGTGTGCGTAGTACGCATGCAAGGGAAGAATGCTGCTGTGGCGTGTGGCTGTTGCATGAGTTGAAGTGCACCGCTCAACACCTCTGCGTGTCGAAGACGCCGAGGCGCTACGAGGTGCAGAAAGCGACGAGGAGGCGTTTTTGATGCACCGTCTGTCTCTCTCCCTGTTGCGTGCGCTTCGTTTGGGGCAGCAGCAGCGGCGGCCAAGAGACAGTTTCAGCTGCTGCGAGACGCCGCCCTCCCGCCCATCTGAAGGGAGTGCATCCTGCGCTGTGCATGTCCCAGAACGCTGGACGGTCACTTGCACGCGCGTAAAACTGGCAGGCCGCGTCTCGCTCCTTGACGTCTACGCGCCTTCCACTTTGCCATTACTCACCAAACACGCCATGAGTGCCGTTTCCCGTCTAAATGCTCGCCACGTCGTGCGCCGTCGTGGGCGCATGTATGTGCAGAGGCTGCTCGCAGAGATCTGGACACGTTTTTACATGCGCACACGTCTGTGGAAGAGGAATGTATATGTGAGAGCTTTTCTGCGTATATCTTAGCACCTGGGGGTGGCGGGTACGTGTGCGTGAACGATTGCTGCATCTGGGCGGCCGTGTGGAGGCCTTCCTGTCCATGTATGTGTGGATGTGTGGTGGACTGGTGCATGTGTGCTGCATACGCGTGATGCGAGTAGGACTACGGGTGTGCCTCTGGGCGTGTGTGTCTGGGCTACGTGCGCATAGACGTAGGAGGATGTGTAGGCGTGCATGCGTGAGCAGGTTTGCAGGACTGTGAGTGTGCGTGTGCGGGTGTATATCCGGGGTGTATGCGCGTGACGCATGTAGGGATGAGTGTGAAGGCAAGCGTGTGTACGTGTGTAGGGGGGAAAACACTTTGGGTGGGTGAGGAGTGACTGCTTGGGGAAGGTTGACATGTGTCTCAGTCTGTTTGTATGCAACGTTACACGTGCGTCCATCTGTATAAAAATCCGCACTCGGGAGGAGAAGTGCGCTGCTGAGAATGTGGCTGGTCTGCGTTCGAGTTGACCTGCTGCTTATTCTGTCCTTGAACAGCAGAGCTGTTGCCTCTCGTCTGCGGTGTACGAGCACCCGAGTTTCTTCTCTCACATGTGTGTGATGCCAGCAGCGCGTGAAACAGCGCGGCAAGCGCACACGGGGCACCCATGCACATGACTGGCCTCCGACTGCCACACTCATTCGATCAAATGCCCCTGCTGCGTCGTTGTTCCACCTCCACGCTCTGCGTTTTTGTTTACTGCGGGAACTCTTTTTCGGTGGCCTTCGCATTTGTCTTGGCAGAGCAGCGACCAGGTCGGGGGGAAAACCTGACAGCCGCGTCTTGCCTGCGTGTGTGCGTGCGAGTCGTTGCATGGAAACGTGCGGATGGAGTGCTGCATTTGTCGTCCTTTTGCGTGGTGTGCAACCTTGTGTATTTGCTCCCTTCCTGCGGTGTGTGTCGGCCACCGACACTCCATCCTTCACGAGGAGAAGCCTGCGCTTGTGTCCTCGACTCGCAAAAGCCTTTCACGCGGCAGCGGGAAGGACCCAAGTTGCGTCTCCGCAGACGCGATGGATGTAAATATACATATATTTATGCATATATGTGTCTACGCACCCACATGTGTATGTACTGCGTTTGTTTCCGTATATCTCTCTGCACGTATACATGCGTCTCTGCATGTATCTGTGTATGCAGGTACGTACGTGCGTGTATGTGTATTTTGTGTGTACGTACGTACTGAGGATGTAGACACATACGTATATGTCTGTATGTGTGTGTGTTCCATAGATACGTGTGTACATCCATGCATCCATGCGAATTCCCCCATTTGTATGCATTACAACTATGGTGCGCACATGTGTGCAGTGGAGCGGTCTGCTCTTTACCTACGTGTTTGAAAGTGTCTTGTGTTCAGAGCTTTTTGAAACATAGCGGCGCAGTCCGCTGGTCTCCTGTGCCTTTCAGCGAGCTCCCGGAGGCAACGCAGCGCAGCCAGGGTGCTGAGGGGGAGGCGCCGCAACAGCAGACGTGTGCGCCTGCGACCCACTCCGACGAACAGTGGCCATTCATGGCAGCGGGAGATGCGCAGCAGGAAATATCACTAGAACTCTTTTGCAGCTCGCTGCTCCCGTTCTCCGTCGAAGCGATGATCGTCTACTCACCGGTGAGTCTCAGAACCAGTAGCAGCGTGCACACAGCAGCAGTCGCGTCAGCGGCGTCAACAATGCCCGCAGCAGTCGTCACGCAGCCTTTCAACCGTTCTGCTGCGAAATGCCAAAGATCGTTCGCCCCGCGCAGGATAGTGTCCACAAACAAGCGGGAAACCCCGTCGGCACGACGTACTTGTGCCTTAAAGAGAGAGATGCCCCTGCCCTACGACGGGGCAAGCATTTGAGTAGCACCAGCAGCGCAGGCAGCCCGATCTGCAGCGTCGCCAGTCCCAGCGGTCAGAACCACCCCCACCATTGCAGCGGCACGCTTAGCCGCAGCAGCAGCATCGCAGCCACGGCAACGGCAGCAGCAGCACATCTGTGAGAGCACCGGCATATGTGGTGGCATCCACAGCTGTGTATTCCTGAAGATATAGATGTATTTGTGCACGGGGAGTGTGGGGGAGGAACGTATCGCCCGTGTGGAAGGCGCTGGCAAAAGAGTGGTGACTACGCATGCAGATGAGCAAGCGCACCACCGTGCAGCAGGCTCGTACGTGAGCAGGGTAAGCGCGCGCGAGAAGCCCGGCGTGGCTGCGCTGGTGAAGCGTTGCTCTAACGGGAGTAGACAAGATGTCTAGTGATGACGTTCTGAAGATTTTCTCGGTTTGTGTGGGACGAGGCCTGAATAATGCGTGTGTTTTTTGGCCCACGTTGATGCTGCAGATGTAGGAACTCTGTGTTGCTGCAGACTATCACGAGCGCATCTCAGAAGCGCAACACTCCCTTCCTCGCCGTAGGGGGAGGGTCCACGGTGGCGCTCCTGTCGCTCGTGTATAAGGAGCAGTCAAATCGGGCTTCGCACGGAACCCGGAGGGACAGCAGCTGCTGTGTTCACGCCTGGAGCAGCAAGGCCATGCTCCTCTCGCCGCTCGGTGCAGAGGAAGCGACAGAAGATAGTGCACTGCTGCGGCAGTCAAAAAGCGGCCGCCGCGCAGCCGTGAAGCCTGCTCTGCGCACTGTTGCGACGTTCACTTTGGGAGACTCGTACGGAGACAGCGTAGGTGCCCCTCCTCCTCCCCTCCTGCTGCTGCGGCTGCATGCTGTGGGACAGTAGAGAAAAAGCGAACTGACGTCCAGAGCGATAGCTGCGAGCAACGTCCACGCTCATCGTCTCGTTCTTTTCTCTTCTTCACATGGCTATCTACAGCTGCTGTCAAGATGGAGAGGAACGGCATCACATGTGCGTAACGCATGGATGACTGGGCGCAGACGTACACGCAGGCAGACGCATATTCCCACCGAACAGAGGAACTGATTTCAAGCATTCACGTGTGTACCCTTACCTGGCGTAAACACACAGGTAGACAGACAGAGACACCCACCGAAGTGTACGTACACCAGAAAGATCAGTTTTAACACATACGTGGGATAGGGGGTTGAGAGATTGCAGACGTGTACAGTTGCCACCGCGGGAAATTGTCGTCTCACCTCAGCTCTGGACACCACCTGTGTCAGTGGTCATTTGGTAAGGGTGCGGCTCGTATAAAACTAACGTGCGGGCACGGGGATGTTGAGTACATTTCATCGGAGCGCGTACAGCCGCCCACGTTGGGGATTGAATGTGGCGCGCCTTGTCGCTCGTGACGCAGGTGACGGCTAAATAAATAGTCGAGGGGTGTGACGGCTGTACGGAGGAGAGGATGGAGGCGCGCAGGCGTGCTGTTCCTGTGGACGGTGTGCTAAGCTCTTGAGCGAGTTGGTGACACACGGCTACTTCGCTAAATCTGCTGCTGTTCGCTCGGGAGCCTCACGCAGGACTTCGCAGTTGTGTATATATATGTGTATGTGTGTGTGTTTATGTGCGTGTGTATAAGGGTGTAGACACGAATTCTGCGTTGCGCCTGAGGTGTGTACTCTTTTGTGTGTCTGTGTCTACACGGGCGACAAACAACTGGATAGCATACGTACAGGTGCGTGCAGAGGTGTCTGTAAGCCTGTGCGTCCACCGGGAAAGTCGACCAGGCAATTCTGCCGTTGCGTGCAGAGATCCGCCCTCGCGTGCAGAGATCCGCCCTCGCGCTCATGTGCGCGAAGTTGACGGTGTCAGGGGATGCATTCGTGTGGCTGTGTGTGGGTGTGTGTGGGTGCTGCCATTTGCCGTTTGTCGTGGCTGCAACGTCTGGGAGAGCAGCATGTAACAGGCCTGGATGTCGCCCGGTGCGGCCGTCTGCAGCTGCTGCTGGTAACGCTTGCGCAGCGGACGGGCAGCTGTACCACTAGCAGCATTAGCAGTGACAAAAGCGGGGGACCGCTCTTCCGCAGTGGCGGCCGCTTCGGCCAGCAGCTGCTGCTGCGCTGGGACGCTGCCACGCATCAGCTCGTGTGTGCTGCAGCCGGTGAAGATCC
Source organism: Sarcocystis neurona (assembly GCA_000727475.1). Classification (NCBI taxonomy): domain Eukaryota; phylum Apicomplexa; class Conoidasida; order Eucoccidiorida; family Sarcocystidae; genus Sarcocystis; species Sarcocystis neurona. The sequence continues at coordinate 2,887,987 of KL647288.1, read as the reverse complement.
TGACGGACGCAGTCTTGCTGCAGGTATTCTCCCTCTTGTTGACACGCAACTGCCAGCAACGCTCGAAAAATAGAAGAAAACCTCCTCACGCACAGCAAGTCCACAGGAGTGGTGTATGCCGACGCCTGGTGGTGCGGTGGGCGGCACAGACTTCTGCAGTCGAGACATCTTTCTGTGTGAGCAAGTGCGAATGTATGCAAGTGCTTCTTCTCCGCACAACAGATGTAGAGACAGATACGTACGCAGGCGGCGGCGTCTTCCCTGGTTTTTCGTCTCTCTTTGTGTGGACGACTGCTCACAGCTGGTCCAGCAAAAATGGATTTTCTTGCTGCATGGAGTGAAAAACGCACGTGTCTGCTGTACAAACTCACTCCTTTTCCGCGATTCTCTGTTCGTTGGGTGGCTCGTCCGAACTCTACCTCAATTTCTCCCACTAGGTCGGCCTCGTAGCCTGGCCTGCTGCAACCTCTGTGGATCGCTTCTGCTTCCTCCTTTCCTGCTTGCTGCTATGTCTCCTTTTTTTTGACTGCATGCGAACTGGTGGGATTCCTCCTGCTTCTGCGGGAACTGCTCTGATATGCATTGACCAACCCACGTGTTCCTTTACGCGCATTCCTTACGACGCACCCGTGCGTCTCTGCAGAGGCCGCTGCTTGTGTCGCGTCCCTTTTTCCGTGTGTACTTCCTCGTTTGTAGAGCAGCGACATCGTTCCCTACTCTCTCCAGTGCGTCGAGGTGGGCGGACTACAGAGAGGCTCTCAGCCTAGCACTGGTTGACGGCTGCAGACTGACGTGCAAGTCAGCCGCCGGTGGCGTTTCTTTTGCTGCTCTTGCTGCTGCTGCAGGAACGACACTTGACGTCGACGGGATGAGTCGCTGCCAACTTTCCATTGCTGCTGGCAACCGCCTCTACGCTACCACTGCGCAGTGGGGTCTGGCCACGCTGGTGCAGGTACTGGACAGCCCCCCACGCGTAAACAGCACTCCTGGTAGTAAAAAGGTAGCTTCACAGCCGCCATTATGTATTTCCTTGTCGCACCCGCACCTCGTATATGTATATATATATATATATATGTGGATGTGCAGCGGTGGCTTGTTCCACGCACTTGCGCGGCGAAAAGTGTGTCTGCGCGTTTAGCAAGCGTGTACAGGCGTCTTCCTTTTTCCACTGCAGCTGCTTCTCTATGGTCCCCTTACATCCACGCATGTGACACGTATATCTGTGGCGTGAAAGGAAGGACTGCAGTTCCATCCCACTCTACGTGGGTGTGCAAGGCTGCGCTTCGTGTCTCTCCCGTCTCTTCTCTCGTTCGCGTGCTTCAGACCTGCTGCGTATTCCAAGTTGTGTTACGCCGTGGGTGGATGTGCGCCGGCCTCCCGGTAGTAGCACGCGCTTTACACGTACAGGCGCATCACCTCACCTGCTGCGGCTTTTTTTTCTCGAAGACGGCGACCTCTGCGGAAGATGCTGGATAGCGCCAGCTATCGCATATGAAGAGACTTCACTTTTGGCATTGTGGGTGCCAAGGATGTATTTGTCTATCTCCGCTCGCCGTCACGTGTGCAGCTCTGACATCGAGCCGGACGCGTATGTGAATTCTCCTGAAGTGTATAGCATACACATGCATCTGCAACCTAAGTTGGGTGCGTGCATCCCTGCCAGACGAATCATTTGCCTATTCTTGGTGGTTCTGCTGCAGCACTCGGAAGCCGCTCTGCGTGCCCCTGCCTTGCGAATGGTGAAAGCCAACTTCGCAGCGTCGTCGGTGTCCTTCTCGTCCGACCTGTGTGGGCTGCCACAACAGAGTCGACTGAATCTCTCCGACCTGTTGCAGAGGTAAGAGCAACACGAGCGGCTGCTGGTGTAGCAAGAAGAGCAGCAGCACCGGTGCAGCTGCCGGCGCGAAGCTGTGACTGCAGAAGGCGCAGATCGGCTGCAGCAGTGCCTTTTCTCCGGCTGGATTTCAAACAGCAAGGCATCGTTGTGCGGGTGATGACACATTTTAGCAAGCTGTGTGTAAAGAAGCATCGCGTCTATGTCGCTGAATCTTCGCGTGGGCTGGGGGGATTCGCTGTTTGTGCGTAGCCAGAGTGTCGCAGAGTGTCGCACATAAGGAAAACAGAGAATTTGCTAGAGGGCCAAGAGGAGTCGACAGTCCCGGGCCTCCCGCTTGCCTGGTCCTCTGTCCTGATCCTCGTACTGCTGCTTATGGCTGCGTCGATTGTCTGTGCAGCTGCAGCCGCGATGCCTGCGCTCCTCCCGCCGCAGGTGCCTCTGTCTTTGTCCCTGCCCTGGATGGAAGCATCACTGCAGTAGCATATCTTGGCGACGGGGTGCAGATTCCTGCTGCATTGTCGAAGGCTTCTGCAGGTTCAACCGCTTCCCGTGCGTGCGAAACGTCAGCGCCGGCTCGCGGCACGCTCTGCAGCACCGGTGTCCTTTCAGAAAGGCCTTTTACGCTTCCATTTCGCCGGGCTGCAGAAATTTGTACGGATATTTCTTTGCTTCTGCGTCTGCTGCAATCTGGACTCCCCTGCCAACACGCTACAGTGACGGCTGTGTCTGCAGCGGCCGCTGCTACGGGTGCGGCTACTGCCGCGGCAGCTGCAACTGGTGGCGCTGCTTCTCGGGAGGACCCGCAGGTTGCAGTAGGGGGTGGGCAGCCTTCTGTGCCGGCGGGGGGCGGCCACAACGCAGCAGCAGCGGCGTGGCTGTGCTGCAGGGTGGCGGCTGCATGCGCGGCGCGCTGTTTCTTTGCGAAGAGCGAACGACAGCAACACTTGCTGCTGCTGCTGTGGCAGCGCTTTGCTGCGGCGCAGCTGCTGCCTCTCTGGCAGCAACCGTTCACAGCAGTCCACCGTCTTTCTTCCCTCCTCGTGGAGCTACAGCAGGACCTGCAGCAGTGTTGCGACGCATGCGTACGTAGTCTCGAAAGTGTTTGCGGAGCGGCAGCTGTCTTGGGAACCCCACAGACGGCATCTACAGCAGCGTCTGCTCAAGAAGCAGGAGCAACAGTAGCGAATGTGGATCCCAGGAGGGCAGCGCCACCTGGAGTAAACGCAGCGGCACTTGAAGGACTGACAGCGCGCGGCAACCGGGTCCGCGGAGCAAGTCCGGAAGATCTCGTAACAGCGCAGTGGCTCGTGCAGCCCTCTGCTGCACTGGTTGCCGATGCGCAACATCACCAAGGCCATGCAGCTTCAACCGGACACGTTTGCTCGGCAGCCGGAGACGAGAGGCACAGGAATAAGCAAACTCGGACGTTTCCCGTGGGACTTATTGCTGCAGCGAGGGCGCGCTTTGAGACGCTGCTGCTGCTGCTGCAGGAGGCAGCAGACCGATCGCAAGAAAACGCAGAGGCAGTTGCTGTTGCCTGTGCACTACGAGAACATTGTCGTCGAATTTCGGCCGTCGGCAGCAGGGCGCTTTCGCAGCTGGAGACGCTGGCCACGCCCACGGACCAACAGCAGCAACAGCAGCGGCACCATCTGCAGCAGCACGAGCATCACCTGGAACAGGGGCCGTGTGCAGAGCGAAGCTCGCACCAACAGTGCGTGGAACAGGATCGTAGAAGGCTGGCGATGCAGCAGCGTGAACCGAATGAAGAGAGCTCGAAGAACGCGTACATTGTGGAGCAGTCACTTTCGTGCTTCTTCGCAGCAGTATCGCAAACAGAGGCGGCAGCAGCAAGGTTCTCCCAAACGGCGACTCATCTGGCGTGGTGGCGGCACTGCGCTGTAGCCCGGCAGCGGCTTCAGCAGCAAGGGACTTTCCGTCGACACGAGCAGCACGGAGCCGAGGAACAGCAGGAGCCGCAGGAACAGCAGGAGCCGCAGGAACAGCAGGAGCGCGAGCGTCAGGACCAGCCGCAGCAGCTGTGTCTGCCGGGGAACACGCCGGCTGGTGATGGCGAGCGCGAGGAAGAAAGGCACTTGTCAGTTGTTCGGAAATTTGTTGTGAAGGAGTGTCTGCAGATGCAGCGGCGAGCAGAGGAGCTGTGCAATGCGTTGAACGAGCATCTGGAGGCAGCAGTAGCCGCTGCAGGAGCACATATGCGTGTCGAGGCCCTTGCTGTGTGGGAACGAACGTCAGACGCTGCGCTTTACCAGCACGGACGACTCTCTGCTCTCGGGAATGCGACTGCTGTGGGTAAAGACGAACTCGTCGCGTGTGGTCTGCTGCGGCGGTTGCATCAGGTCCTGCACCAATGGGAGCGCCTGCTTGCAGCGCTGCGGCAGCAGCAGCGACCCTGGGCGCATACCAACGGCAACCTGGATCCGCGGAAGGTGCCGCCGCAGCAGCACAGCGAGTACGGAGGTATCAGCGCAGTTGCTTCTGAGAGGGGGGCAGAAGTGAGCGAGGCAAGCAGTGCAGACGAGGATTCATTGCTACCGCAAGAAGTCCTACAGGCAGAGCTGTTGTTGCAGGAGTACCGTGCCGCCGCCACCCGAGGCGTTCAACGGCTTCAGCTTCTGGAGGAACTCCTTCCACCGTGGAAGCGCGTGCTGCAGCAGCAGCAGCTGGGGCAGCTCCAGTCACTGCTGCTTGAGGCCCATCACAAACCCGTCGTCAAGCGAGGGCAAGGCGATCGCGAACTGCTGCAGAAGGACAAGCAGGTAGACTGCGAACATGAGGAGCAACCGCGTGGCGCGGATGTTTCTGCCAGTGTGACTGGGCAGCACCGGCGAAGGAGCGAACAGAAGACAGAAATCTGCTTTTCCGACATTGAAGAGGAAATTGAGTCGCCCTGGTCCCTGCAGGAGTCGCTCGACAGCGACGCAGAAGAAGGTGGTCGTACAGACAGCAAAGAGACCCCTGGGGAGGTAAGGGCAAAAGACCTCTCCCACACACTCAAGTGCGCAATTAGCAACGGAGAATGACTTAGTGGTGACGTCTCCCGTGTGACTCTCCGAATATTATAAGACGTAAAAACGCCCACCTTCTCTCCATCCCCAGTGACTCATACAGCGCTGCAGCGGTGTTCCGAAGAGCAGTGAGCATCTGTGTGCGGAACATCAAGCTGTAGAGAAGTGGCAGTGGGGCTGCCCACATCTATGTGTCGGCGGTTGAGAGAGACTTCTGTGCGTAAGACATGGCTTGTATAGATTAGGTGTTGGTGAGTGGCTGCAGTCCTCGTATTCTACGTATAATAGACTACACCGTTGCTGCATGGTTCACGCCCTGCCTGTGTAGCCTTGCAGGCCCGAATTTTTTTGGTGGTGAGTCTGCGTATATCTGCCGGCGTCCGAAGCGGTGGAAGCTTTGCTCGTCTGGTAGACGTCGTCTCTGCCTCTGAACGGGCGTGCGAACTACTCGCGTTGTTTTGGCGTGCAAATTGCCAGCCACCGAGAGCCCTTTCTACCACGTGTCGTACACGTACCAATTGACTTTTTTGTGCATACACGTGTAGGGCTAAGCACGTAAGTGTTTCTGTATCCGATAACATACAGACATGTAGGGTGACGCGCACACATATATGTATATGGAAAAGTGTGCAAATAAGATATTAGGGAAGCCACCGTCGACGACGTGCTTCTCCTTTGAGGCGTTCAAGCGTTCTCGCGGAGTGCTCATCCGTTAGCATGCGCTGGAGGACAGGCAGAAAAACGCGTAAGCACTGCTGCGCGCGTGAGTCCTGCACCGGGTCTGACTGCACGTGCGTGGTGCTGCGTCGCAGGTGGCCCGTTGTTTTGTAGCAGCACTGACGCGTGGTCGTATGGAATGTGTACCTGAGCGTATGTGGCTCGGTGGGTACTCGACGGCTGTGTTCCTCTGAGTCAGTTCAGTTTCTTGATACCTGTGATCGTTATATATTTGTATCGCTACGGTCATTCAGGCGCCTATATTCACGTGAACACGTGCGAGGCATTTTCCTGGGTGTGTCTCGGTGTGCACAGTACTACACATGGGTGTAGAGTCACTCTCGCTCCGCTTGATCTGGGACGGGTGTGTCACAAGACTGGAGGGAGCTCCGCCCTGTTCACTTTACACTCTGTTCGAGTGTAGAATCTTACAATTTGAAGCGCTCTTCTGTAAAGCGACTTCCCTTATTAGGGGGTCTTTCTTTTTGAAACGGGTTCAACTCCATTCCTATGACCGTCCTCGTTCCTCTTGTTCGTGACTGTCGACCAGTGCTGTTCACGGCCAACATGGTCTTCTCGCGTGTTCTACCGTTCCCGGTGGCTGGCGTCATTCTGCGCCGCTGGTGGTTGTCGTTTTTCCCCCGTCTTTGTTGATGCTTCAGAAGCTGCGACGCAGGAAGTTTCTGCTGCGCCGCCTGGCAGCACTGACGCTGGAGGAGCGGCTGTGTGCGTCGCGTCGGCTGGTACGTGCGCTGCCGCCGCTGCAAGCAGAGCTGCGACAACGTGGGTTACAGTCTTTCTTTTCTTCGTTTGGGAATTTAGATTTGAAGAGGCTTGTACTGCCGTTGGCAGACAGCGGAGACAGTGCAGCAGGGGAGTGCTACAACGTGCGATTGTTCGCTTGCGGACGTAGAGAACCACGCATGGACAGCTTTCCTTCTCTCCTGCCTCCTTTCAAAGTTACACGCCCCAGCGCTCTGCTACGTCAAGTAGCGGAGATGCTCTCGATGGGCTCGCCGGGGCAGCAGCTGCTCCAGCCGCAGCACGACGTGAAATTACAACGGCGACGTAGTGCACTTGTGGAGCAGCGACAATATGAGGGAACGCAGGCGCTGCAGCACGAGCAGCAGCCGCGAGCAGAGGGAGAAAACATGAAGCATGAGGCAGAAAATGAACTGTGGAATGGGGCGGATCTTGCTGCTTTGATGACATGTGCAAGACACTCCACTGCATACGGAAATTATTCGAGCTACGAAGGTACGTTGTGGAAGCTGGAGACGCACAAGTTACTGTCGTACGCGGCGCTGCGAGAGGGAGGAACTGAGGTTTTCTGGTGGTACTGCAGTTCTCTCTTTTTTCTTTCGAATAGTGCGACAGCAGCACCCTGTTTGAAAGCAGAGGTGTTCATTGCGGGGGACAATGGGTGTTGGAGTTTCAGGAACAGCGGCAGCAGCAGAGGGAAGCGGGCAGCTGCGGCACCAGAAGCACAAGGCGGTAGCGGGTCGCAGGATCACGGCGAGCAAGAGCACTGCGCGTGTACCCATCACCATGGGCAAGAGTGGAAAGGTTTGTGGTTTGAGAATAGGGAAAGGTGGGATGGGGAAAGATGTTGCAGCAACTGTTGTTCGGATGGACGCAGTGCCGGCGAACAGGCAAGCACAAGCAACACCAGAAGCAGGGCGTTGTCGTCCGCGTATAAAGGTGACATTCGAGGAGTAGTCGCAGACTCCAGCTGCCTGCATTCTGTACTAGGCAAAGACGCGCAGGAGAAAAATATTGTGCTTTACAACAACGTGGCCTGGTGGTGGCAGGGAGGAGAAGCACGGCGGCGGCAGTTGGAAAGAAACGAGGGGTGCTGGAGACAGGAGCGAGCCGTAGGGAAGCGACTGCAGACTTCGTGGGCCACACGAAGGAGACACGTTTCGCCGAGACTTGAAGCAGCGTCCCACGAACAGGCGTTCGAACTTATGTGGGCAGCTCTCTCGCCTCAGGTGCGGACAGACCGCCAGGGAAGGAGAAGAGGTGACTGGAGAAAGGAAGAGGAATTCCTAAGGAAGACGGAAGAAACGTGTGGTGGGGACGCTCAAAGAAGAGATGGAGAGGAAGAACATGCGGGAGGAAGTCCCTTCGGCAGTGGCGACAAGGCGTGGCAGCAGACTCTCATGATGGTCGATATCGACCTGATTAGCAGCTTGCTGTATCTGAGTGCAGAAGCAGAAAGAGAACTCGATCAAATGCTGCCGTTGCTGGCCTCTCAGCCTACATCTGTTTCCGAAGTGAAGGATGCTATCCGACAAGTTGCAAGAGCGCCGTGTCCTTAAAAAGAGTGACTGCGCATATCTCGACAGGATACGCATTTACGAAGTAGAACTCTAGAACTGCAGATCCACCTGCGTGATACAGGTAGACGTACACACACGAGGAAAACACGGGTCATCTACGCATGCGAAAAATGCAATTGCGCAGCTGGCTGTATACTTTGCTGTGTCGTCAGTACGCTGTGGCTGTGTGGTTGAAAGTACTTGCTGCAAGAGCAGGAGTGAGACACTGCCGCAGTAGCTCTGACTGGCGTCGAATATTCACTTTAATACGGGAAGTGGAAGGTTTCACCCAGGTACTGCTAAATTCTACGCCTCAACATTTGGTGGAGTATCAGTAGTGCTCCTGTGGTGGATTATCAGTAGTGCTCCTGTAAGGGAGGAAACGACTAGGGCGTCACGCGTAATCTTGCGACCGAGGATAAGTTGCGCTAAAGACACGTCATTTGGGGCGCGGTGGGTGCCGAGAACTCAGATGCTATGTTCTTGACAGGTGGAACTGAAGTTCGGGTCGAACACTGAGGTGGTAAATGCTAACTGAAGAAGTACTCGCGGGGAGCGCACTCGCGAACCACCGCTTGTGATCAGGTTCAAAAGGGAAGGCTGATTACGTATTTGTCTCCCGACGGGTTGACATATCTGTATATGAATATGTATGTATAATATGTATGCAAATCTGCAACTGTGTATGCGAACAATCGCACATACCATTATCTGAGTACCGCTACTCCCTGGGGCACTGTAGATAAAAAAGATGGAACAGTGGTTGGAAAAATTCCTTTACACAGATGAGGGGACATAATATGGGAAAGTGGAACTGCCGCTCCGAAATTTTTGCCGCTAAGGAACACGTGAAAAAGTGTACACTATAGATCTTTCATTTTGTGGTTCTCTTGGTTAAGCCACAGTGTACGAATGACCTAGAATACATGCTTCTGGTTCTTGGAGAGTTTGCTACAACTCTGGTGAGAGACGAGCAGCAAATCTTGTGACAGTCGTACAGAGTGTGGTCTGGAAAATCTGCAAGGTAAAAGAAATCGTATGGTGGGGTTTGACTAGTCTATACAGCTTTGAGCTTATATGTGGGCAGTATCTGAGGGCGAGTCCTCGGGTGCAGGCAGTGCACGGTTTGTATATTGGAAGATGACTGGGATGTCTTTTCTTCGTGGTACACTTGGCAGCTCCTTATAAGATACCTTGCACACCGTACCCAGTTTCATGTTAAACTAATTCATTCTTGCCCACCAAGCCCCGGAAAAACAGTGTACAAGTGTTGTGGCCACAGTGGCGATGTGGGTCGCTTGCGAGGGAAGTCCGCACAAAGTCAACGTCAGTAACGGTATCTTGCGGGTGAAAATCCCAGCTTCTTCCGAAGTAACGCGATGCTGAAAACCACGCCGCTACTCCGAACGGAGCACGACGACATGCACGTTCTGCAGTTGATCTGTAAATGCGCGTTTACGCGCAGTGAACCTATGCTGCTGCACTTCGAGAGGTTCCGTGGGTGTTGCGCATGAGAAATGAAGCCCCTACAGGGGCGTAGCACCGAACTAATGTACGTCACCTGCAGGACGGTGAGACTGACGTGTCCCTCTCCCACGCGCCAACAAAACGTTGATTTCGCGTAATATATACCCTCAACAGATCAAGTTGCCGCCTGCTATACTGCAAAGGCCACTGCCAAGTATAAGAAAAAGAAGGGAGTACTAGTAAAAACGACGACCACATATGATGCCGACAGTACTTCAGCATCCACATGCTTCATGCGTATGACGTTGTAAAGACCAGAAGTAAGCATTCTAAGCAGCACATAATTAGTACACGGGGGCTGGACCGGAAACCTCTGTACATACAAGTGTGCAGCGTTTTCTTGGCTTTGCTCCAAAATGTCAGCGTGGAACTACTACTGCACTATTCCATTACCGACACAGTTCGTCTCTTCTTATGAACAAGTCCGCTCGACCAGAGTTCCCTAGCTGTACAAAACAGTCGCTGCTGGATATGCTTCGTCCCACCTGATTATGGTGGCAATTCTGTTGCCTCTAGTGGGTGTCCCAGAGTCCGCATGTGCATAAGGTTGGTGTCCCAGAGTACATGATGCGCTGGTCTCCTCTTGCTATCGATAGCTTTCCACGAAAGGATCTCTGCCTCGTTCACCGAGTACAATGGCGCAGCAAAGTGAGGCGTCCAGCTGCACGTACCGTTGGAACCTACTTTATTCACCCTGCACCATCCCTTCAATTCTTGGAGAGCACGCGACGATCTACCGAGGCTGCTCTCGTAGCTGCCTACGTCATCAGGCTGTTATGGTCTCGTACAACTGGGTTAAGATCCCTCACCATCGTATACGTTGTTTCGTTTTTCACGCACAAAAAAAGGCGACAGGAGCACGCCCAGACGAGCTGCCCTTCTGAAGAATAATAATGAAGTCATCCCAATAAGAGGCGGCAGACACGCTGCGGTGGAAGCCTACAGACGGCTGCAGCGACGCTGGGGATAGCAGCTAGGCCACAGTCAACACGAGTGACCGTCACTGAAATTTGAGTGACTTGCTGATACTTCGTGAACATATTTTAGTGAGATGCTGGAACAAAGCACTCAGTGGTCAGATTGTACAGTCCTTTGTTTGCTGAAAGGGCAGGACAGGTACGGGCACGCGACCAGCATTAACGTATATCTTAAATATCGTTCTGCGTCTCTTTATTTCTGCAAAAGTCGTCTTTCGATTTAAGAAAATCTGCAGTGGACGCTTTTCCCAGTTGCTTTCCAGTGAAATGCACGCGTGCGTATTCTTGACCACGAGAACAGATGTGCAGCAGCGCGTGGGGAGTTTCGTCGTTAGTGTGTGCCGCCGGACAAATTCGTCATGACGACACCCAAACTGTCTTGGACACATGCGAAGTGCTAATCGTCTTTCAAGTGGAGAAGCACAACGAGTCCAAACGCCAGCCACTTCGATGGCCGATCCGCGAAATTAGAAGGCCTTTAAGCAGCTGCGGCTTTTCGTCGAAAGCAGGAGAACTCTTTTCAGAGTGACACATATGAATCACGGGCAGCAGGTGACAACGAGACGGCTTTCAAATGCAAGGAAACACTCTTGATCAACTCAGCGGTTGTCTTACGCAAAAAAGCCAAGCGCAAAGAAGGCTCTCTGCAACCTCGGCGGTGGTGGAGACGGGTGCGTTGATCTTCAGGCATCCAAAATATGTTCCATTTTAACCGATAAGGTTTGCGAAGACAGAGGGGTACTTACTAGGAATTATCAGTCCTTACACCCTGATAAAGTCCGCACCTCAAAGCACGTGGGATTTTGCGTAACAAGAGAAATGATTACAAATTCTGATACGCATACGAAATTGAGACCGTACGCGACGTAGTAATGCATCCTGAACTTCTAAAATAAAGTAAAAACTACAATGTCGAAACACGGACAACAGGAATTTCACCTGCTGTGCCAAGAACCACTAAGTTGCGTGACTCGCGTAAAGGCTGAAAATGATGGTGGACGACCACACAGAAGATGCTGTGTCGACGATCAGTGTTCAGTGAAGAAAAGCAGTCAAAACAAAAAAAAGGGGGAAACATTCAAAGACCACTATGACGCCGAATATAAGAAACCTCGACGCAACACAGCAGTTCGTCGTCAGCAAAACTACTGGACAAGAAGATTTGACACAGTCTGAGGAAGCACTCGTGCAAACGGCCAACCATAATACGTAGGGAACTACGGTTGACGTAGCTCAGCAAAACAACCGCCACAGACGTATACACACGTGCACGCCTTGCGGATATGCATGTTGTATAGGCCCACTAGAGTTCTGCACAACCACTCTGAATCGGTATGTACGGATGTTACAATTGTGGATCCGTCGGCACAACGGTGTACCATCTGGTTCATTAGGAAATGCGTGTACAGACACCGGCGCACGTCGGGGAGCAGAGCGACGATTGCTCGGCCGTCACGCTGCCTTCAACAGTAATGTGCAAGCACCCGAGCAACATGCTGTACGCGCGAAAGAACCGCAACGTGCTGTACGCGCGAAAGAACCATGCGTTCTACGCATCAAGACAACGCTACAGTTCGGGCTTCACCAGTCGTTTCACATCTCCGCGCATCCTTTTTCTCGTAGACTTCCTTGTCTCTGCTTTTCCAGACCACTATTCGCCTTTCTCTTATTCTTTGCTTCTTGCACGGCTAGCGTCGCCTTCTTAAGACCCATGCGGTGATGCCGTGCTCTCCACAATCAAGTGCGGTGGGTGCACAAACTGCCGCGCATCCGCGCTACGAAGATAAACATGACTATGCTGCAGCAAATCAAGTCGTGTGTGACAGTCAGCTTGCCTGCTCCACAGTGCACTCAAAATCTTTGTGTCTTTCTAGGCGATGCTATGCAGCGGGAGAAATCATCTCTGCGACAGCCTCGCTTAGTAGCTGCAGCGTAGTTTGTCCGCAGTTCTCGTGTCTCTACGACCGTCTTCCGTCGATCGCTTTATGCCGATGAGTCCGAGCGAACGTCACGCTACATTTTCTGTCCTGCGTCTTGGAGTTTCGGGAGCGCCTACCTTTCCCTGGTTCGCTCCTCGCCGAGAGCAAGCGTCGAATAAACCGCGACAGCGCAGCTGTTATCGCGAAACTGCATTACCATATTGCCGTTGCGCGCTGCTAGTCCAGTTGGAACTGTTTCGGCTAAATACACGTCTCGACCCGTGCGTATCTACATCTATCTACTTCTGTCTCACGCTGTCTCCCTCTGTCTCTCTCATTCTGTCTCTCTATACACATATGTAGTCGTATATACATACGTACGTACATGCTACATTTCCATGAGGTCAGAGCCCACAGTTGTAGACGTGCTTTAGGATACAGGCCTGTAAAGCCATGTACTCGTTGCCTAGTGTTTCTCAACTGCTACCCATGCTCTCCCAAGCTACGCTAAGGCGCAGCCGCTGGAATGGAGAACGAAATATGACCATTCGAGGTGCTGGTTTTTCTAGATTTTTCGTGCTGCGGTCCCTCGCCCGGGTATAAATACAACGGCGGTTTTCACTCTGTTGCGATGCACCAGCTCCTGCCAGCATCTTCTGCAGCTACCTTGGGAAGAAAACCCAACAGGAGTTCTTTCGGTTACCTGAACGAAGCGGAAGTGCGGTTTCAGTCTCGTGCCACGCAGCTTCACCAAACACAATGCTCTATGTATCATAGGCTTTCACAGACGGCCGCGTTGTTGTACCGACTCACTCGCTCTCATAACCTATGCGCCCCTGCTGCTGCCGTTGTTGTTATTCAGCCTGTCGTATTCTCTTGCGCTTTACTACAGTTCTCGCAAAGCAGCAGGCTGGGCGCGTTTTTCTTCCTCGTGTGCGCCTCGTGCCCCGCACTGCTACCGCAGCCGCAACGTTGTTGCTGCAACACTTCCGCGTTCTAGCGCCTTGTTCCCTTTTCTAAGCTGGTGACTTTTCACGTGGTGACTTATCACCTGGTGACTTCTCGCGGCAATTCGCACGTACTGCACCGCAAACATATACTCTGCATTGGCGCTGCGTAAGTTTTCCTGGTGACCGAACGGTTCCTGAAGTGCTAGGTTAAGCGATCTCACGTTCATACCTCCGTGACCTCGCTGCAACAGTGCACGCCCTTCGCAGCGCTTCACTCGCAGTATCGTCCAACTACACGACCGGACGCCGGTGTGAATACATACACAACGTCACACTTAGGGAAGTGTAGAGGTGAAAATTTCGTGTTCACTCGTACCTTCCCCCGGTCAGACACCACACTCTTGGTAGAGCAGGTGTGCAGCAGCGTCGCTTCCCTCGTCGTAGCTGCTTTTTCTCCTGATTCGCTCGTGTGTGGCGCTGCTCTGCGGCTGCCGCGCACTACTCCTGTGCCAGTCTCCCCCGCCGCCATCTTCTGACTCTGCAACCTGCTGGTGCGAGACCTCTGCTGCCTGCAGCCACACACGCTCATCGTCCACGTAGCTGCGCCGTGCGATAGCTTCCCTGCTGGCCTTCCTCCACGCCCACAGAGACGAGCCACTTGTATACCTACCACTGCCGCCACTGCTACTACCGCTGGCGCCACTGTTGTTTTCTCGACTGCTGTTTCTTCTTCCTGCGGTTCTCTGGTGTCCTTCTTCTCCCGAATTCGCCCCGTTGTTGCGGCTGCTCGCGCCTGGGGTGCTGCTATCGCGAGGGCTCCTGCCTTGTGCGCCTCCTCCTGCTTTTCTTCCTGGTCCGTATTCTCTGCTCTGTGTCATATCAACGCAGAACTCGGTGCTTTCGCTTCTGTCGTCGGGGATGCTGCTGGGGCTGCAGCCGCGGCCTGACGGTTCTTCTGCAGGTCTGCCGGTGAAAACGCGTGTCTGAAGCGCTTCCTTGAGGAAGAAATGCGGACCTGCTTGTTCGTGCTCTTTTGCAGCACAATGTCGCGCTGCTTGCTCTTCTACGCTCGCCCGCGTACCTGTCTGCAAGCTCTGGACCGGCTTCTTTCCACGGGTTAACAGCGCCATCTCCTGCTCGGCGTCCTGCTGTAGCTGCATTTGGCGCTGCTGCGTCGCGAGCGTCCGCCGGGGCTGCAGCTGCACACCATTTTGCTGCTGCTGCTGCACCTTCACATCGCGCGATTCCCCCCCCGCAAGCTGCTGCTGCTGCCATGTCCGCTGCTGCAGGGGGTTGTTTTGCTGCAGCTCCTGCTGCGTGTCGAAACCGTCGTCAGGCTCCTCATCTCCCTCGTCAGTAGGTAAGACGAGCCCAGGAAGGCCGCAGAACAGCTTCGCTTCCTTCAAAGCCACAAGCAAGCTAGGCGAATGGTGGGCGAAGGCCGACGCGCTCCCGGCAGTGAGTGGAGAAGCCGAAAGGAATGGGCAGCGCTGCAGCTGCACTTTCAGCGCGTAGTGGTCGCTCAGCGTGACAAGCATGACCTGCCCCAGACATCCGAAGCACCAGGCGTCTACCATGACCCGAGGATCTCGCAGGAGAATTTCTCCTCGCACAGGAACAAACTGCTGCAGGCCTCTAGCTAGCCGGTGCGGCGGCAAGAAGACGTAGTCGCAGCGGAGACCGTGGCAGCCTGCGTGGGGTCCGATGGAGTTTAACGGATTCAGCGGGTCCCACGTAAAATCCGCCCGTCCACACCAGTCTCCCTCACCTCGTTCCCCTTCTGAAAGCTCTGCCGCTGCAGCTTCTGCTGCTGCAGCGTCGCCGTCTTCCTCTGCGTTCAAAACACCGTCCAGATCTTCCTCCTCTTCGTCCTCCTCTTCCTCTTCAGAGCTGTCCTCGTCGCGTGCCAGCAGAGCCCCTCGGTCCTCTGCTACGGCTCCACTGCGCATGCTGTTTGACTTGCGGCCTGCTGCTGCTGCGACAGCGCCCCGTTTGCTGCTGCGTTTCTGCAGGAGTGCTACGGACGACGGCGAGGAATACGCTGCTGCCGCTAGCACGTTGGCGCTCTGCCGATGCAGCAGTTGCCTCCCTTCCGCCGCTTCCATGTCGTCCTGCCCGTCGACGTAGTAGTGCGTACTGCACGTGCTGCGGCTGCCGCGTCTGCTGCTGCTGCTGCTCCACTGCCGTCCCACGGTCGTCGGACACGGGAACAGATCTTCTCGAGAAGTACAGGACAGCATCTCCGCTGCGACTTGCTCTGCGCCGTTTCCGACCCTCCACCTGCTGCTGCTGATCCTGCTGATCGCCTCCCACGAACTGCTCCGGCTGCTGCTCACGCTCGACGACTCCGGCGGTGCTGCAGCTGCAGTTCTTGGCGTCACCCAAGAAGATGCAGCGGCCACACGGTTCGGTGCAGCATCAGCAGCAGGACTTTGCGCAGGCTGCTGCGCCGCCGCGCCAGTCGCAAGATTTACAGCACCTTCTGCAGGCGCAGCACCAGTCAGCGAAGCAGCAGTAGCTGCGTAAACACTGCTGTGAGGAGTTCGGGCCACAGATACAGGCGTAGTCGCCGTCAGGCCCGCGCTGTAGCGGGCGGTAGCGTGAGCAGAAGCAGCAGTCACGCGGCCGTACGAAACACATGCCTCCGAACAGGAAGCCATGCAGGCAGCCGTATCGATCCCTGCAGCAACGCTGAGAACATCTGCGGCGACGCCGTGGGCGTCTCCAGCAGCAGCGCTGGCGCCTGCAGCGGCACCAGAAGCTTGGGCACCCAGAGAAGCAGGGACCCACGAGCTAGCTGCAGGAACACCTGCAGCACAAGAACCGTTTGGCAAGACGGCAGCCTCTTTCGCCTCGTTGCTGCTGCCGTTTCTTCTTCCCCAAATTCGCACGTCCTCCTTGTGACAACTGCTGTTCCTTGTTCGGGCGTGCAAAGGACTTCTGTCAACACTTCCGTTGTCTCTTCGACCACTAAACGACCTCCGGCTGGACGTCGCCGCATTATCAACGCTTGTGCGCATCTTCGTCAACTGTTCGCCTGCTTCGCGAGGCTGCATCCGCCGCCGCTGCCCGTTGCCTCCCGCCTCCCCCACTTCGTCAGCGGCTGTCGTCGTTGCCGCACTGCCGTCTGGCGCTCCTGCTGCTGACTTGCCGGTTGCCACGCCTGCCGGAGCTGCGTCCGGTCCCCCCAGCAAATCGTCCTCTTCATCGTCTATGTCTGCTCCCGCGCCGCACCCCTCGTGCAGCAGCGGCTGCAGCTGCTCTCCGCAAGGTTCCTGCTGCTGCTTCTTTTTTTTCTTCGTGCGCTGCTGCTGCTGCTGTCTATCGGAAGCAAACAGCGCTTCAGCCACACAGCAGGAGTCTCCCAACGGAGGAGGCGATACTCCGAACAAAAACGCTTCCTCCCTCCCTTCTGGGGCACTGCCTGCTGCACCTTGGCGGGACTCGCCTTTGCCCGTGGTGAGACACGACGGAGGCGTGCGCTGCGTGACAGCCGCCGAGTCAAACAGCGGACCGTTCTGCTGCTCCGCTTCTCTCTCTTCTCCGTTCTCTTGCTGTGGGCAAACGTCATGCCGCTGTCGCAGAACTGCAGCACGAGAACGTGGGGATGACGTGCCGGCGCTTGGTGCAGCTCCGCCGTTTGTGCGTGGAGAGCTGGCAAGCACTTCCATTTCCACTGCGACCAGGCTCTCGTGCACGTGCTCCTGCTGCCGTTCCCGCCTCTGCTGACCGGCTGCTTCTTGCCGCTGCTGTTGCTTGGCTGCGAAGGAGGAAGCAAGCGGCCTGCCGACGAGCTCGACTGGTGCATCCCTTCTTCGCGAAGGCGCAGGCGGCTGTAACGGCAGCAGCTGCTGCTCCGGCGGCCGCTCCTTTGCTGGCACGCTGTAATCGCGATGTGGTTGCTGCGGCGGCTCCAAGGAAGAGGAATCCACCACACACGCAGGACGTCCCTGCCCACCAAATTCCTGCGGAGATGCAAGGGCATGGTAGTTATCGCGTAAATCTTCGTCGCTGTCGTTTGACTGCAGTTCACGGTTTTGCTGCTGTCGATGTTCCGCCGGGAGACGCCGGCCGTTGTTGCTGGTCGCTGCAACGCCGGCGCCTCCTCCTGCTGCTCCCGACCTGCCCTGCTGCGGCCCGAGATTTCGCTTTTGTGGAGGACAAGAGGTTGCTGCTGTTTGTCTGCTGTTCAGGCCCGCCCCCACACCTTGTCTGTCCTCTTCGGTTTTTCCTTGTCGTCCCTGCTCGCCTACGGAAATCTGCACGCGTCTAGAGTGTGACCCTTCTGCCGCTGCTGCTGCACCTCCTCTGCCATCTGTCTCGCCGCCGTCTCTGGCGGTTGCTTTTCCAGCGCCGCGCTGCAGCTCCCCTTGTTTTGGCTGCCGCTGCGTCTGGGACTGCTGCTGCTTGTTGGGTGCGGCCCCTCCATGCGTCAGCAGGAGCTGCTTTTGCAGACAGTGCTGCTGCAGCAAGTGCTGCAGCTCCAGTTGTACCTGCTTTTGTCTCTCCTCCAGCACCTCTGGTTGCAAATCCCCCTGCAGCAGCATCTGCTGCTGGTGCAGCAGGTGATGACGCAGCAGCATTTCTCTGTTGCCGTGCACCAGCATCCAGCAGTCTCGCCACCCCCGCTCCACAAAAGACTTGTAGTTGCTCGCGCACAGATCAGGCGCTGCAGCAGCGCACCAGCGCAGCAGCAACAGACCGCCGCACAGCAGCAGCAAAAGCAGCACAGAAACCCGACTTATTAATAGGACTCCGTCGCTGCAACTCTTCTACCTATCGTCTACACACACACACACACAATATCTCCCATGTCTCAACATATGTGCAGGAAGGTTTTTGAACGGAGGTTACCGCAGCGTGGGCAGCAAAGATCTCTGCTGCTGCAGCTGTACACAACAGGCGTTTGCCTGGTGTATAACAGACACGAACACTTGTACGCATTCGTTACCCCTCCGGTACACTGCGACGCTCCGTCACACATGGAGCAAAAGAACCTGTCGGCAGTCTCCTTCTCGTGGCTCTGCAGTCGACGGAGAAATATGAAAAATCGTTTCTTCGAGTAGAAAACCGAGCGCACCACCTACACCCACGTGTTCTTCGAGATACACGCAACAAGGATATGCGATACAGCTATCTGTCTCCTCTCAACACTGCAAGCACGTGCAATTCTGTGCGCACACACCTTCACATTCTGTTTCTGCAGATATATATATATATATATATTTTCGCCTTTCCCCAGGCACATGTATATATTACATGTGCATGTGCCGATTGACACGTTCGTATAGATTCACTAACGTACACACATATATACGCAGTAGACAAACACGCTTGAGAAGAGCGACGCAAGGAAGTTTTTTGCCGTTTTCCTCTGCGCCAAACAGCGGCATTGACAAAATTTGTACACACAGGAGTCTGCGTGTTTCTCCACGACGTCGGCATTCTCTCCCGCGTCTCTGTGTTCCACTACCTCCACAGAAACGTGCATCGCTCCCCTTCTGCCGACGCCGCCCCCGCGGCACTGAGAAAAGTTTCCGGGTTGCGGAAGCTCCTCTGCAGCGCCCTGCCGCCGGCCGCCGCGACCACCCATCACCAGAGACGTGCGGCGGACGTCCACCAGAGGCCTGACGCAGCAGCAACCTGGTCTGCTTAAAAAGAGAGGGCCCAGATGGCTGCGCACCAAATCACGCTCTTTCAACCCTCTCGAAAAACACAGACACATGGTCAACGTGTGTGTCACATACGCAACACAGCGGAGAGGGAGGCACAGGTTCACAGGAAAAAGGCACGCACGGAAAAACTGAGTTATGCCCGCATTCGGACGTCCCGATACGGCATACAAAGAAACAAGACATGCGCATGCAAAAGCTGAATTGTACCTGCGTTTAGATCTCCGACAACGATGGGAATTTCTCCACGGGCGCCGGCGTCTTCGCAGGCACTTAGCACCTGAAGAATTTCTGCGCTGCGCAGCGCCTCGACGTACGGAGACTCTGGATCGACCGCTCCGCTAGCCAGGTGAATATTAAAGACGGCCACTGCAGCACCAGGCACAGGATCGCACACACTCTTTCACAACGACGCTGATACAGACGGCTACTGTCTTCTTCGCTGGCCTTTCTGTCCAGACGCACCGGCTGCACCTGCATCCCACTGCGTGGCACTCACACGAAAAGCACTTCCCACAAAACCTCCGGCAGCGGGGCAGGGTGCCTTCCAGAAGACGAGAATGTAAAGGGCCTTGCGTGTTTCATGAGAGGACTTAGCCGGTGTGACACGACTGCTCACCACATTGACAGACGCAAGGCGGACCCCGCTGCACTTCTCACCCAAGCCCTACTTTTCATTCGTTTATCAACAAAATTCTCCCGTACATTGCTTCGCACACAGGGACACATGTAGGCAGTCAGTCGCGAATGCATGTACTGAGACGTAAACACACATACACACACACGCATGTATGCGCTCCGCAGGTACGTGGCAGAGTGCGCGCACGCCTCTAAGTGTACAGATGTGCATAAACCTAGACAGAGAGACGAAGTGCGGAAAGAGAAACAGCCTACATATGCGGGTGGATGCACGAATGTATTGGCGTGCACCTCCTCATACAGGAATAGAACAACAACACTCGTAAACAAGCGTGAAGAGAGCCAGAAAGGTAGGGCAGAGGCACGCGACGGTTTTGAGACGCGCCTAGCACTCCACCGCCTGCGTAGAAGAGCTTCTACAGAGACGGTCGCAAGAAAAAAGACAGGCCTCACGAACACACTGCAGCAGCAAAGTGGGGCGCAACTCTGCCAAAACGTCGCGTTCCCACCGAGGAGAAAGCTCCTGCACTTTGGGCCGCTTGCTCCGCGTGAGTGTCTCTACTCATGTGTAAAGCACGCCTGACATGCTGTACACAGGTATGTGCATGCACTGCACGCCCTCGCTTTTCGTTGTATCTACACAGAGGGAGGCAGAGAGGGAGAGGGAAGCAAAGGATTTGTCTTCCAGTGAAAATGCCGCTATACGCAAATAAACTTGTGTGCACATAGCGACCACGTACACCTGGTTACATATATCCATATATACTGCAGTAGATAAGGCTTGTACGCCCCTCAATACGTATGTGCATGGAGAGCAGCTAACTTAGCGGGCTCACTCATATGTATACGTGGGCATACATAGAGCAGTCGAGTAGGCTTGTATACACAGACTACATATATCTATATCTATATCTATGTATGTGTGTATCTATCTAATATATATATATATATATATATATGTGGCCACCGCCAGCAGCGTATCTGTACGGTCTGTGTTGCACTAGGTGATCGCAGTGCTGCTGCCGCTTCCATGGCACCGGCGCGTCCTCCGAAGCACAAATGCGCAGCGCCTGTCTTTGTTGTTACTGTTCTCGGATTGGCTGCTGCAGTTGTCTCGGCTGCTGCTGCTTCCTTTCTCTACTTCTGGACCCTCTATCGCCCGCTTCTTCGCTCTTCTTCCGCTCTCTCCTCTTCTTGCACGCTGCTACCGCGTGTGCGACAGTTGTCGTAAGGGTGGTGCCACATGCTCTGGCACTCACCTGTGCCAACGCCGGGGATATCTACGGATACTTCCAGCATACCCTTCGATCCGAATAAACGCTCGATACAGGTTACCTGCAGCGTCGCAAAAAAAATACGTGTTCACGCGTCAAGATGTCCCACACTATCCCGTATAGACGCAGTAGAGGTATCCGTGCATGTGTATAATCATCTCACTCTTCGCAGCTTTGCATTTTCCCCTCTCTCTCACATAAGCATACGCGTATGTGTGTACACAAGTACTTGATTTCCTGATACGCGTGGGGGGCTCCGCTGTGGCATACACATGCCACCACGTCCATGTATGCACCTCCGCCTCACCGCATACGCGGAAAAAATCTCCCGCCTTTCTCTCTGTGTGTGCTCATTTGTGTCTCTGTCTTCTGTTCGTAGGCATACGTGTCGTCACTGTCGACATACATTTTCCGACGTACGCACAAGAGTCACGCTTTGGAAAGTGCGAGGGTGCAGGTGCGCCCTCAGTTCTTCACCCTGCGTGTCCACTGCTTCCTCTATTCTCCTCTATCCTGCGTGTGTCTACTTTTCTCTCTCTCCCTCTACCCTGCGTGTGTCTACTTTTCTCTCTCTTCCTCTACCCTGCGTGTGTCTACTTTTCTCTCTGTCTTCCCCTACAAAAACGACACTCGTATATATGCGCTATGCCCCTCTTTGTCGACACGCCGAGACGCGTCTGCCCCTCTCTCTGTCCGGGTCCACCCGCATATCTCCACGTCGGTACAGGATAGACGCAAACGTACGTACACGCGCACGTGTTCATTATCTTATTCGGGAGTTGCAAAGACGCACGTATATAGACACGCATGCCTTTCCTATATTTTCTTGACAGTAGTACGACTTCTACGTCACCTTCTGCAAAGCTCTGCCCCCCTCCATACACAGACACATCTACTACGCACACACGGAGCATCTGTAGAGTAATAAATTTTTCACCCCGCGGCGTTATATAATTACGCTGTAGACATGCCCCTGACTACCTACATATATATATACCCACGCACGCAGGGGTGTATATATTTACTCACGCCTGTACGCGACGTGTGTCTGTATATGAGTATTCAGCGTGGACGCCGGATGTGATGCGTGCGAGGACGGGCAGACACCGCGAGGTGACCAGCAACTCTTCACGAAAGTTTGCGTTACTACGGTGTAGAGACAGCAGGAGTCGTGAGTCTTCTCCCTCTCGCACATAAATACACACGTGCACCAAGGCCGAGGTCCACTGCATGAAGGCTTTACGTACAAACATATATATATATATATATGTAGGGAGAGAGAGAAATATTTACATTGATAGATACACACCTATATATATACATATGTATGAATATGTGTATCAGTAGGCAACCAAGTACAAAAAGAGTACGCATTTCAGGTCTACGCATGCACAGGCACTGCGAAGTTTTTGGTTGCTTCGGACACATACATTGCGTGCAGAGACGGGCCACACACTTCACACAGAGAGGGACGCGCAGGACGCATGCAGGGACCCGCCTCCTACAGAGACACCCCGCCGAACGGGATGCGCGTACACAGGCGCATGTACGTAGATAGACACACGCCTGTATATCTTTGTCTACGAAGAAGCGCTCAACGTGTCAGGAGGGAAGTCGACGAAGTCTGACCCCGGCGGCTGGCGTCTGGACGTCTACTTGCCTACCTTCACATCTCTCGCTTGGTCTGTCCCCCCTATATACATCTTTACACAAACACACGTCTGCACTAGTTGAGAGTACTAATAAGCATCATGTGTACATATATATAGACTGTGCTGAGAATCTCCTGTATGTATGTGTATAAATGCTTCGACGCACACGTGTCCTGCTCACATGTGCCGCAGCTCTTTTGCCGCCTTACTGGACATCCCCACAAAAATTGCACACATGGATACGTAACGATACGGCTACACATTTATATATATACATATACATATATGATACAAACATACAAACATATGTGTATTCACGTATATGGTGCCATATGGAATTTGTATAAGGGTGGTCTTCACACGTGCTGCTCCCCATATATATAATGATGTATACATCCTCTCACACGTGGATAGCCTCAAAAGCGTCAACTTGTAGTATTGTGAGTTTTACGTGTAGAAATCAAGTGCGCACACACCAGTATTCCTCTATAAACGTACATACCAATATATATATATATGAAAATTTTCTACACACACATCCACATACATACGTGTACCTATATTTGTATATGCGTGGGTGTGTGTCTACCTCCCTCTCTCTATTATATATATATATATAAAATAGACAGTGGAGCCGACTGATGCGCACACACACGCCCACATTCACGCAGAACAATAAAGGCCAAGAATGTGGCGGACGCCCTGTCGCGTGACCACGTATCCATATATCTGTGCTCTTGTCCAGGTATGTGTACAGTTCCCTGTAGTAGACATATAGATAGACGCGGTCCCAGGCGATACACATATACACGTCACACATGTACACAGAGAGATGAACAGAGACACAGAGACAGAAAGAGCGAAGCAAGGCGGGGGAGTCACACAGAGAATAGGCCGGAGAAAAGCCAAAAGATTCGCACCCAAGAGAGAAGCACTTACACATCTATTCAGTGCAACTTGTAGATATCTTCTAACACACTACAATGGCGAAAGACAGCGGGATGAACAGAAAGATAGTAAGATAGAGAGATACAGGACGAGCAGCACCCAACAAAGAAACACTTTACATATATTCATGAAATTTTGTACATATCTTCTCACATCCTGGAATGGGTGAAAGCGGGAGTGGACGATGGGATATTTGCTCAGAACCATCAGGCCGTTATGAAGCGCGAATCGACCGCCTGACGTCCGTCTCCCTGCGCAGCACAGCCCAGCACATGAGGAACGTTTCAACAGACTTCGATCTCACTTGCGCTATTACACACGTATTTTAGAAGCACGTATACATATATGCATATACGTATACACATAGAGAGAGAAATCAGTACACAAACAAATGTACACGTACGCGAGTATAAGAATACGCATGCATAGACCTACATATTTAAATGAGTATGTACTTAAACGTATTTGTCTACAAGAATTCGACAGCTACGTAACCAGATACATGTATATATGTATATGTATCATATATATATGTATACATACACGTAACCCTACCACGTAGGTCCAGATAAGTATTATAATATTCACATGCATTTGTGGGATTCAGGAAACGTTTTGAAGCTCTGGAATGCAGTAGCAACAGCTGTACACGAACACAAAATGAATCACGCGTCGCTGCACTGCGTTCTTCCGGTTTACTGCTCTACATTCTCTTCTTCGGCTCCTCCTTTTACCGTCAGACGGCACCTCTCTCTGCTTCAAAGACAAGGGCGACGAGACTTGTTACGTAAAACGTCTTGCGGAGATAAAGACCTCGTCGTTTCCTGCTTTCCCCCTCGCCCCCGCGCGGGTCGTTAATACAGCGTCGGCACGTGCAGAATGACGCGTTCCTCTTCCGTAAAATTGTTCGCACTACACCAGGCAGCGATGAAAATTAGAACTACACAGAGGCAGCCCTGCAGCATTCCCGGCAGCATACGAACCAGACCCGCGGTAACAGCGGCGACTCTACAACCAGAAGCGAAGCACAAGCAAACAGCAGCAGCCGACGTATCAGCACCAGCAACGATCAGACGCAACAGCAAAGCAGAACCACCCGCGGCGAAAGCAGCAAGGCGCTCGGGAAGCAGCACGAGACGCACACGCAGGAACACCGTCGCCAACACGACCAGCAGCACCAAAACAAGCAGCATCGGCGCACAGCATGGGTGCCGGTGCCGCAAGTCGGAGTGCAAATTCCCGGAAAAGTCAGCAATAAATTTGATGAAAGCCGACTGTCGCACTTTTGTGTTGCACACCGAGTGTAAACAACAGAAAAGAAAAACGACCTCTCCGCCGCCACGCGGGTCCCCCGGCTGTTCTCCGACAGCACACGATTTCATGCGAGCGTCCGTGCATCAGCAGACAGTACACCGTCGCAGGTGTCTGTACACCGGAAGAGAGCAGGTGTCTATACACCCGGAGGGACTCTCGAATCACTCACACTCAGGAAACACCAGCATCAGCAGACACAACACCGTGGGAAGTTTGCGTAGATAGAGCAGCAGACCTTATCTCGTGGCAGGTGTCTGTACACCGGAAAAGACCATCGTGACAGGTATCTGCACACCCTGAGAGACTCTCGAATCACACACCTTCAGGAAACACCAGACTAGCACGTCTTTGCTTTACACACAGCATCACTGTCTCTACAGAAGCGAGCAAACACGTACAAGCAGAGAAGCGGTTCTTCTCTTTCCTCTTTGGTGCGGGTCGACAGGAAAAGTCCGAGCACTTGCGTTTTTGTTGCAGGCAGCAGGCTGTCCAGCCCCACTTAAGAAGAGACCGGGAAGACCAGAAACAAAAGAGAAATATACGACACACTCTCTTCTTCTTGCTTTCTCTTTTCTCCTCTATTTCTCCCTTTTCGTTCCGCATTGTCGTCTTCTCTGACCTGCTGCTGTACCTGCTGCACTGGAAGGCTGCTGCTTACCCACGTAGGGAAGAGAGTGGCGCATGGCGTCCACGAGAAAGTCCGCATGCACGTCATCATACACCTCCTGCAGGCAGATGATATCGCCCTTCGTATCCAGCAAGGATACTGCGAGAAGCACCAAGACACAGCATTAGCAGCACCAGCAGCAATAGACAGCTGCAGCAGCCTCAACGCGCCAGCCCTCGCAGTGCAGCAGCAGCGCTGCACCCGGTGCCGGCAGCAGCAGAAGCACCGACACGGGAAAGCAGCAGCAGCAGCAGCGCACCCAATCCCGGCAGCAGCAGAGGCAGTGACACCGCTAGGGAAAAGCAGCAGCAGCACCGTTCACACGGCAGCAGCAGCAACAGCAGCGTCCTTCGCGGGGCAGGAGCAGCACGGGGTCGCGCAGCAGCGCGAACAGCAGCTTCGCCAGCCTCTCCCGATGCCCCTACAAGGACGGTAGCAACGACGCGCGACGAAGCAGTAGCAAAAAGCAGAGACAGAGAGGGTGTTGTTCCCAGGAAGTCAGCAACGCCACCGGCAGCTGCAGCACAGGGGGCCGCAAAGCAGCAGCCGCGGCAACAGAAGAAGCAGCAGAGTCGAGCAAGTGGACAGCAGCAGCAGCACACAGGCAAGAAGTAGCAGCAGGCTTGAAAACGCAAGAACCACCGGACAGCCGAAGCTGCATCTAGACAACAAAACGCCGGAGCAGCAGCAGCACTCGCTGCTGCCACTGCAGCGTAAACCGTGGCCTCAAACGCAGCAGCAGGAATGCAGGGGATACAGTTGGCAGCAGTAGTGGCCAAAGAAAAAGCGGCAGAGTCGCGCGCCCCAGTGGCAAGTAAGAAATGGCACATGTGTGGACAGCAGTAGACGCAGCAGCGTCCACGCTGCGAACACCAACGGCAGCAGCGAGGGAGGTAGCAAAGTCCAGAGCCGCAGCAAGGCGACATGCCGGCCCGTCCGGTCAACAGCACGAGCAGCAGCAGCAGCTGCCACAAACGCTGATGCGTCAGTCGAGCGCAGCACCAACAGCAAAGTACGCAGCAACAGCGTCACCGTAGCAGCAGCAAGGTGGACCACACCGTTGAGAGCCGGAGCAGCAGCTGATAGCGTCAGGAAGCGGCCGCAGTAAAATGATTAATGCCCGGGAAATCCCCGCGACCACAGCAGTCATATCGACAGCACGGGAAAGAAAAACCAGCAGCAGCAGGACGAATGAGCGCGACGCTGACGGCGGGCAGCAGTCGCACGCCTAGCAGCTTAGTAAGAGCGGGACGGTGCGCGTGGAGAAGACGAGGGTAGATGCAGAGTCACAGCCGCAGCAGGAAGCTGCGCCGCTGCAGCAGCAAATGTAGGAGAAGCACCTGCCGCGCGAAGCAGCAGCAGACAACACAGAAGCAGTAGCAGAGGGAGAAGAAACAATAGATGGAGAGGAGCGGCCGCACGTCGCGGAGAAGCAGCGGCACAAGGAAAGAGGCAGAAGCAGATGCAGGAGACGAGCAGCAGATGGAGAAGAAACAGCAGCACACGAAGGAAAACAGCAAAGCAGCGGCGTGGACAGCAGTAGCTGCGGAAGAGTATACCTGGGATGTGTGTGAGTCTTCTTTTAGTAAAAGGCGGGTTCTGGTAGACTTGCAGGCCACACAGTCGATACTCGAGGAGCCCGGCGTTAAAACTGACAATATTGAGTGTATCTACAACATTGCAGCTCGTGCTTGCCCTCCGCTCGGCTGCTGCTCCTTCTCCTCCTTCTCCTCCTTTCGTCGGGCCTTCTTCTGCGGCTCGTCCCTCTTCTGCAGCTCCGTCGTTGCTGCTGCGGGCGCTGCGCGTGCTTTTCAGCTGCAGCGCATCGGGATTTAGCGGCGGCGGGCGCGTGGAGCTCAAAGAGTTGCTGCTTCCGCGCGTGTACGAGGGAAACAGCAGCGCGTCCCTGCCAGACGCGACCGGCGCCTCGGGCGCCCCCGCTCCCCCCCCTCCTGCTCCTACCCCTCTTCCTCCTTCTGCACCAACAGGAAAGCTGCACGCCGCGCACTCCCCATTGACAGCAGCAGGCAGAAGTGGAGCAGCGGCAGCGTCGCGTGCGGAGGACGAAGAGCAGGAGGACGCGGATCGACCCGAGGAGAACGACGCAGCAGCAGCAGCAAGACCGACAGCAGAGTGTGACGCAGCAGCAGCAGCAGGAAAAGGAGGGTAACCAGCCGCATAAACGGCCCGCTCTGCTCCACGCAGCTCGTGCTGCCCTGCAGGTGGCGAAGTTGCAGCTGTAGAAGCTTGGCCAGGAACTCCAACACCCCCCCTTACCCCACTAGGAGGAGCAGCGGCAGCAGCGAAAACAGTCCCCGAAACGCCGCGTCCAGCTGCTTCCTCTTCTTCTGCAGCACCAGCAGCACCAGCCGGGCCGACGTGAGTTCCAGCAGGTGCACCGAAGTCAGCAGCACCATTGCCGCGTTCGCCTGCTGGAGCAGATCTTCTCGCCTCTGTGCCACTCGCGGCTGCGCCACACATCACTGCCACTTCAAACAATCGTCGGCAGCTGCCGTCTGCTGGTGTTACCAACACGTCTCTGCAACGGCGCCGGCTCGCGCTCCTGTCACTCCTGCTGAGGCTGCGGAAGCTGCAAAGGCTGTTGCTGCTACTGCTTCTCACGCTGCTGTTGCTACTGCTATCGTACGTGCTACGGACGCTGTCGCTTCTACCAACACTCCCCTGACGACCACTGCCGCTGCCGCTCCTCACGCTACTGTCCCCGCTGCAAATGCTGCTGCTGTCGTTTCTCCTGCCTCTGCTGTCGTCATTGTTGCCGCCGTCCTCACTCCTGCTGCTGCTGTTCGTGCTGCTGCTGTGGTCCCTGCTGTCGCCCCTCACGCCGCCTCCATCGCGGCGCCTGCTGAGAACGATACGGTCGATTCCGCCGGTGCTGCTTACGCTCCAGCTCCCGGTGCTTCTGTGTCCCTTCCAGCTGCCGCAGCTGCAGCTGTCCCTTCTGCTGCTTCTGCTCGCGCCGCCGCAGCATTCTGACGCTAATCCTCGCCTTGTTGGCGCAGCACCACGCGATTCAGCAGCGGCAGCAGTGGACGCAGCCAGAGCATCGCCACCAAGAGCAGCAGCAGCAGCATTCAAAGCAGCACCAGTAGCGAAGTCAGGTCCAAGTCCACCACCAGAAGTAGCAGCATCCCAGCTACCAGCAGCAGCAGGGCTCGCAGGCAGCGTGCCTGCCGCGTTGTCGTCGTCCGTGAAGCAACAAGAATGGTCTGCAGCAGCAGTCCCATCTGTGGCGCTGCAGTCAAATGGTGTAGCGGCACCAAAGGGCTTTTCTACCAGCAGCGGAGAAGCAGCTGCAGCGGCCGGCTCTGAAGTGAATAGCTGTCGCGCTGCTCGCCCCTGATCAAGTAGCAAAGCAGACGACCTGCCACCAATACCGGCAGCGCCAACGGCAGCAACAGGCGTCGTGTCAGCACCAGCAGCAATCGCCCCAGCAGCATCAGCAGCAGGAGTCGTCCCAGCAGCATCAGCAGCAGGAGTCGCCCCAGCAGCATCAGCAGCAGGAGTCGCCCCCGCAGCATCAGCAGCAGGGCCCGCATCAGCCGCAGCATCCTTGTGTGCATCTTCTGACCGAGCTTGTACAGGCTGTAACGCCTGCACAGGAGTTCTGTTGCTACGAGCATGCAAAGAGAAAAAACTGCAGGATGGACGGATTCCACAGTTGTCGCTGGCGTTCTGCCCTGCTGTCGACTTCTCTTCCTGTCTCTCGCTAGGCCCTGCAGCAGACGCAGAGGAGCTGCCCTCCGCCCTCGTAGCGAGTCCCGAAGCGGGGGAGGACCGAGGCGTAGTAGCGTGCTGCCCTGGCGATGATACTCCGAAGGGCCTCAGATGCTTCTGCTGTCTTCCACTCTGTTTTTGTTGCAGTCGATTTTGTACCTGTTGTTCTACGGAATGCTGCTGCTCTTCTTGGGGCTGATCCCGTCTTGTATGCAGGTGCTCGTCGTCCTTCTCCTCCTTGGGCGGCTGCAGCTCCTGTAGGGATTGCTGCTGCAGCTCTCGGGCATGGTGCCTCGCTCGCTGCTCCTGCGACTGCCACTCCGCAGACTTCTCGCGCTGCTGCTGCCGCTCCTCCTCATCGCCCTCCACTGGCGTCTGCTTCTGCGATTGCCGCTCCGCTCGCTGCTGCTGGTGGTGCTGCTCTTCCCGCGACGCCTGCATTCGCTGCTGCTGGCACGCCTCCTCTCCTTGCTGTTGTTTCTTCTGCACCGGCGTCTGTCCCTGCTGTTCCAGCTTTCGTCGCGTCCCTTCCCATTCTTCTGTCGCCTGCCCCTGCTGTTCACGTGCGTCAGGCTGCTGCCACTGCGGCCGCTGACCCTGTGGCTCGCGTCCCTCCTCTTGCTGCTGCTGCTGCTCAGCCTCGCCTTGCTGCAAGTCTTCCTGCGGATGCGAAAATAAAAGTGGCAGCCCTTTTGCATACAGAGATACACTAGCGTGTCCCCCCAGGCTGCTGCACTTCCTTCTTGCTGTTGCTCGCTGCTGCTGCTGAGGAACCCTCACGCCTGAACTGCAGCAGCCATCGCTCCCATTTTCAGGGAAGCCAGATGCATGCAGACAGCCAGCAGCGACGCGTTCAGAACCGGAGAAGGCTGAAGAAGCAAACAGGGAAGAAGCAGAAGGACAAGAAGAAGAAACAGAGGAGGAAGAGAAAGAGGAAGAGGTACCCGAGGGGGATGAAGAATAACAGGAAGACGCAGGTGATGAAGGGGAATAGGCAGAAGGCGAAGAACAGGAAGAAGTAGAATAGGAAGACGTACGAGAAGAGGATGAAAAAGAGGACGAAAAACTCAAAGAACGGGAAGACGAAGCAGCAGCAACGGGAGAGTCTGTGCAGGGAGACTGGACTGGCGTAGACTTCACAAAACTGTGCAGCTGCGGAAAAGGAGGCGGTAGCGCTGCGCCGGGTGTAGAAAGCCTCTCCCTTCCGCGACGCCCACTTTTGCTGCTGCTCGTCGCAACTTTCTCTTCTTCTGCAGGCCTGTGGAACGACTCCGCAGCTGCCTCTTCAGCAGCTGTTCTCCCCATCCCTGCTGCTGCTATTCCTTCACCAGCCGCTCTCAGTGCTCCTGCTGCTGCTGAAGTTGCCGTAGCAGTCAGCGACACTCCCGCTTCTTCCCCTCCTCCTTCGCTTTCTCGCTTTCCTCCCCGTGCTGCGGCTCGACTAGCTGCCTGCCGCCGTCCTGGTGTTGGTGCTGCTGCAGGTGCTCCTTCACGATAGGTCTGTAGCGTTTGAACTGCTGTTGCAGTTGCGGCCGCCTGCGGCAGCCTCCTCGCTCCTGGCAGCCCCTTCTGTTGCCGCGCCGCTCCTGCTGCGTCAGCTGTTCTTTCTTCCACTGCTGCTTCGTGACTAGCTGCTCCACGTGACCGCGCCGCTGCTGGTGCCGCTGTTCGTGCGCTGGGCGCTCTTGAGAAGGTAGCTAGGCTTCCTGCTACTCGGAAGGCTGCTCCTTCTCTTGAGTCGCCTGATGCTGCTGTTTCTGCTGCGGTTCTTGCTGCTATTGCTGGTGCTGCTGCGGCTGTTGCTGTTGCTGTTGCGGTGGCTACCGACGTTGGTGCTGTTGCGGCTGCTACAGCTGCTCGTACTGCAGCATCATCTGCCCGTCTCGACACCCCTTCTGCTGCAAGACACGAAGGTGAGGAAGCGGCTGCTGTAGCGACTCTGCCTCCTGGTGTTGCTTCTGTCACGACGACAGCTACGGAGTCCCCCCTTTGCCCTGTGAATGTGGCAGCGGGCAGTGGGACGCTGCTGCAGGCAGGAAGACGGCTTGATGCAGGCAGGCCGGAAACTGAAGGCAGCTCCGGTAAGCCGACGGACGCGGCCAGCGCGGCGGCGCCTCGGCCCCTTCTCTCTTGAGCCCCTGCGACTGCGGAGCAGCAGCAGCGCGAAGGAGACACGTAGACCCGAGGTGACGAGACGGAAGCACCGTCAGGATATGAGGAGGCGGAAACCACAGCAGGAAACTTGCACGTCGTAGTTCGATCTACTGTTGCAGATTTACAAAGGGAGGGACAAAGACCATCCGGCAGACTCTGCTGGCGCCCTCTAACGCCAGGGAACCGAACGCATGCACCGGCAACACCACTCTTTTCCGGTGTACGTACACCGGAACCATCCCCCGCAGAGCAATCCTCCTGCTTCCCGTTGCCAGCTGAGGGAGTATCGCCAGCAACTCTCCCGCTAGATGCCCCTCTGTCTGGAGAGAAAGTGACGCCAGCTTTCCTTGATGCCCCTGCTACGGGACCCTCTCCTTCGCCTGCGAAAGCGGCTGGTGAAACTGCTGTTGCTGCTGCGTCTTCTGCTGGAAGTCGGCTGTCGCTTCTAACATTTGTTGCTGAGGAGGCAAAGGAATCTGCCGCTACGCATTCTGCTTCTGCGCTTCCAGAACAGCAGATTTGCGCCAATGTTTCTGCTCTTCCTTTGCCTTCTCCTATTCCTCGTCCTTCGTTGTCAACTGCAGCCTTCCCAGGGCAGACCACCATCTCCATTAGCTTTTTCACCTTTCGGTAGCTGCTGCTGTGCGCGCTGCTGCCCGCAGCAAGTGCCTGACTGCTGCAATTTCTGCTGCAGCTGCATCTCTCTGCAGCTGCTCTGCTGCTGCTACTGCTGTCACAGCTGCGTGGCACTGCAGCTGCTTTGCTGCTGCAGCTAATGCATCCCACTTGGACGCTGCTGCTGCTGCTGTTTGTGGAATCGCACCGCTTTGTTGCCGTTCTGCTGGGGCCCGACTGTGCCCCCGCTCTGTCTTCTTTTTCTCCTGCGTCTTCTCTCCCTGATGCTCCTTCTTCTTCTTCATCTCTGACCCTGCTGATGCTGCGTTTCCTACGAGGACTGCGGCAGTCGGTGAAAGCCGTTCTGTTGCTGCTGTTGCTGCTGCTGTTGCTGCGGCTGCTGCGGCTCCTACAGGTCCTGCAGATGACTGATGAAGTGCAGCGCTCAGCAGCAGCTACACTGCAGCTGCTGCCACCGTCGGTTCTTCTTTTTGCTGTATTGTTACACGGAGAAGTAGCTAGCAGCAGCTGCCGTGACAGGTGTTTCACTCGGGCCGGTCTCACAACTACGCCGTCCGCGGCCTGCTTCGCACGCGGTTCGATATAGTTGCTATTTCTCATTCTTCCTAGCAAGTGGCGCCGGCCACTACTGCGTTGTTTTTGATTGAAATGTTCCTCTTTCCCCTTCCTTTTCTCCGCGGACGAAGGTGGAGGACAGACACTTTTCTGTTCACAGGTGTCTTGTCGTTGCTCGGTCTGTCTCCACGAAAACCCACTTAGGAAATATCATCCCGTCTACACCAACAGCTTCCTGGCTGCGCAAGACAAAAAAAACGCATGCACAGAAATAAAGTAACATACTTTCCTGAAGAAGAAAGTCTCAGACAGACGCTTTTTTCCGGTCACCTATACGTACACACACACAGAGCAACTTACACGTGCATACATGTATGCACTCAAGTACGTAAGTACAGGCAGTCTCTTCACATGCGGCTATCCATACGTACGGAGAAACTGAGAGAGATATACACACACGTTCTCCGCAAGAGAAGTGGGCGGGTCTGACCAAGCGCTGCCGCGAGAATACCGGAATGAGAGCAGCAGCATGGTGACAGTACTTCTCTTCTATGCAAAAGCTCTAGAACTGCCTCTGTCACGCGAAAAGTAAAACTCCCAGGAGCTTCTCCCAGCACAGAGAAACATATGTATATACGTATATCTGTAGGCAGGCCTACACAGCGACATGGGCATGTTTCATACGCAGAGGGATACATGTACATGTATATGTATACATATATGCGTACAGGGCGGAGACAAAGGTAAACGGCGCCAGCAACGAAGGGTCCCGTGCAAGAAGAGTAATCCTCGGCCGTGCGTGACGAGACAGCAGGCAGCGGAGTCCTGCAGTTTTCTTCATGCGTGGGGAAGACAGAGCGGGGGATCTCTTTGCAGACCCGGCGATGCAGCAGCCGCAGCAACAGGGAGCAGCAGCAGCAGGAAGGAGCCGGAGCAGGAAGAAGAAGCAGCATCAGCGGAAAGCACAAGCAGCATTTCCTGCTGACGCGAAGACGTTCTTTTCTGTCTTTTTTCAGCTTTTTCAGCAGCCGCCGCAACAGGCTGCTGTTTCATCAGTGGAGCAGAGAAAGCCGGCAGAGACAGCAGGAGGCGCAGCGAACGAGGGAGCAGCAGCTCTGCAACAAAGCTGCTCCTCCTCAGCTGCAATGGTCGCGCGGCCTTCCCTCAACACACTTTCTCAGCCCTTTCTGTCTGCAGTAGATTATTATTCTTCGGCGCGAAAGGTGAAAAAAGAGAGACCTTTGTACTCACGTCACCGCCGGCAGAATTAGTTTCCTGCCGAAGCCCCCCACAACTCTCCCTTCCTCTCCTTCGCAGCCCAGCACTGGCAGCACCGAAGCAGCGGCCGCCTTCGCAGCCCAGCAGTGATATTCCTCTCAAGCGACAACAGCAGCAACAGCGTTTGAAGCAGCAGCGGCAGCAGCACTAGCCAGCAACAGCAGCGCCAAGACCGTTAGCTGCAGCAGCGGCAGCAGCAACAGTAGCAGCAGCAAATTCTGCGTGTGAAGAAGCGGTGTTTCTTGATGATATGTATGAGAGAGGCGCGGACACGGTGGAGAAATCAAAAATTTCATCAGCTTTTTGCTGTCCTTCTCCTGCAGATACACCTTCATCGACACTTCTCTCTAAGTAGCAGCACCAGCAGCTTTCTTCCACGTGGAGTCTTAATGCGGCGGTCACGCTTACTCCGCTGCGCGTCATACATGGTTGCTGCAATCACGAGCGCACATACGAGGAATCAGCGGAGCTGTGTGACCCACATGTTTACATATCTACTGACAATATACAGCGTGGCCAGGTTTGACAAAAGTACGTATGTACTTACACATATTAATGCATACGTGTGTGTCCCCGTCTCTCCGTCTGTGCAGATAGGAGCAGACAGCTACTAGAGGCTGGGCAGCAGCAACTGCTCGCGTCTACATTCGTCGTCACCAAGGACGACTCCCCAGATAAAACAGGAGCAGCGTAGCCCATACAAACTATTCTGCTGGAGTAAAAATACAGTTTTTCGTCTTCAATGTTTGTATATACACATATTCATCCACACATGTACACCCCGTATATATGCACATAGGAAGACAAAGCGCAAGGGGATAGGAAGACAAGGGGATAGAAGCGGCTTCTTTTTCTGCATATGCAGTCTCCCATCGCAGCAGAACACTCGCTTTCCTGAAGTGACAAAAGGACACTCTAGTCTCTGCACCGGATGGAGAACAGAATTTTCTCGACGGCTGGAAGACGTTATTGTATGAGAAAAGGAGGAAGGGACGTCATCCCCTGCATGAAGAATTGTTTCCACAAAAGTGTACTTGTCTCTGCGGAGAAATCCGACCACAGCAAAACTCCTCCTCCACGCGCGCTCTAGTTTACGGCTACTGGTTTTTCGCCAGCTGCGACGACGAGAAGAGAGGAAGCTCCTGCGTCGCCGAGTGGGAGAGAAGAGCGAGATCGAAAAAGAAGAACGAGGTGCAAGAAGAAGTGCAGAAGAAAACCGACATAAAAACCTACGGGGCGGGAGAGGAGACACACAAGAGAGATGTCTTCCCTTCTACAGTTGAAGGTTAAAGAAAAAGTAAATTAGCAGCGCGGCCGAAGAGACGCCGCACTGCGCCGGCTGGGAGTGAAGAAGAGAGCAGCACACACCAGCAGCAAGGAAATGCTGATGTAAAGCATTAGACTACTCTGTGGTGGAGGCAGAATAACACAGAAAAAAATATCGATACCGGCAGCTGGGAAGGAGTGAGTCGTCGAGGACTCGCAGTGTCGAAGTGAAGAATAATCAAGCAAAGAGGGGGACAGCTATGGAAGAGTTGTCTGGGTAGAGTGAGCGACGCGATGAAGAAAGCACGAAAGGATTGTGTTGAGCAATAAACAACTGCCTGACGGAAGGGGACTACGGCATAGGGAGAGGAAGCTGCCGAAGGAAAGCGAGGTAACCATATCAGTGCGTCGTGAGTGGTAGGAAGTCACCAAAAAAGACGGAAAAATTTGTCCCAAAAAAGGTGCTAAAAGGAGGTAGCAGGCGGGTGCGGAAAAACAAATGCCGCGAAGGGGAGGCACGACACAAGCGCCGCCGACAGAGGGCATAGGAAGATGTACTGCCCGCGTGGTAAGGACACACCACGCGAACAGGAAGAAAAGAACAACTATTGGAAGAGATCTAAGAAACACACGGTGCGGCTTTGCACGAACAGGAGCCGAAAAGCGAGAAGAGCGAGCAGGACCGCCGCTTTTGCTGTAGAAAAAGCAGTCAAACAGTACGAGGGGGGAGTGATCAACACAAGCTCTTCATACGACAACATGCACGTGTACGTGGAGAAGCACCAAAGTACACAAGGAAAGAAAGCAGCGCAGAATGCCGACGAGAGGCTCACGAAGAACACTCGCTCGCGGCGCGGCAGGTGTCGGAAGAATCGTCGACACTTCTGCGCGTCGGCATCAATAACCACCAGCTGCCAACGTACAACTAAAGTAACGAGATATTTTTCCTACACGTGATACTCTTCCTACACGTGCGCCGGCGTAAACGTCAAATTTTCGTCGTAGGCTTTGACGCGCGAAGTCGCAGAAACACCAGGGGTTCGCCCTGCGGCACGCGGAAGGGTACAAGGGCCGTTGCTTCACCCGAGATGCCTTCTTTCTGAAGTTGACATCCAGGCAGTGGCCTATGTCTCATCGCAATTTAATCACGTATCCTATGTGCCTGCTTGTTGCACACAGCTTTCGCAGCCGTACTGAGTCAACTTCTCCTTCAGCGCATAAATGGCGCACATTTCTGCCTGACGCGTGCCACGCACCCACAACATCATGTACGTGTAAAATATGTACATGTATACCCGTGTGTATATTTTAGGTTTGTATCACGTGGGATGTAGGTCGGATTATCGCTGCGGCAGACGGTTCGACGTAGAAAGAGAAGGATAAATGGGCGATGAACCCTGCCAGAGCCGGCGGCGCACTGTGCGAAAGCCCGTGTGCGGAGGTGCGGATGTTTTTTCTCAGATATGTAGCAGGGGGCCGTTTATGGAAGCGCGCGAATAACAACTGAGGGAAGCCGACTGAATACGTCGAATTATAAATATTCGCGTGTGTGTACACATACGTGGCAATGACTTAAGTAAATCTTGTACAGGGATAGGGAGAACAGTAATCGTGTGAACTTTCGTTCACGAGTGAAGAACGAGAAAGTCCCAGAGGTAGCACTGTAACACTGTAGACGCCACAGCTTCTGCAACGCCGTAAAAAACAGCTTTACGCCGGAAGGACAAAAGTACTTTGCAATTCAGGAAAGTGTCACACCTGCAGAATGGAAGAATCATCCTGTGGTTCCTGAGTGGTGTCCCCTTGTAAAAAACAAGATCGATCTGAAACATGGGTATTGCACATTGTGTGAGGGAAACTCTGGGACGACGGACTAGACTTACAATTCAACGATGGCGTAATTCTTGCACAAGAGACATCACCACGAACAATGAGCACTGCTCTAATGGGTCTTGCTCAAGGCTGGTGCAGTACAGGCCGCACGATGTGCTACATGCGACGCAGAAGAGACTAGTGTTCCCACCGCTGTATTTCACCACAAGGACGGCCAAGAAGCCGTGAGCAAAATTCAGAAACGACAAAAAACATTCAAATTGCACCGGGTTGGTCATAGCGTTGCATGCGTCGCAAGAGGGACATTAGTAATAAGTTTCGACGTTCCCCTGTGCACTTCTTCGTACACAACCGCGGCAAAGAGACAAGTAGCCTTCAAGATCACGCGGCGGAACCGCAGAAAAAAGATGTGATAGAGAACCGTCCCATTCAGGCAACAAGGACGGAGAAGGACAGGATGTAGGAAACGAGGGAAAAACAAGGACAATAGCACAGCGAAGGAAATGGAGGAAGGGAAGACAAGTCAATCAGTGAGACGACCCACGCTGCCCCTCTGGCTGGAAGCGGAAGTGACTCCACTCAACTCCTCATTTCCTGTAAGGCAGCAAGTTGTTGCTGTTAGTAAATTCTTACGCTAGACTAGACACAGCAACAACGTGTTGCTGGTATAGAAAGCAGCTTCTTTGCCACGCACACTGGCGGGGCAGCATCACATGATCGACGACTACATCTTTTCTGCAGCGCGAGCAAAGAGGGAACAGACGACAAAAGGCGGGATGTAAAGGGGAGAAGTGAAAGGGGAAAAACAACGAATAAGGAGTATGAGAAGAAAGACAACATCTGTGTGGAATGCAAGAGCCAACTTTCGAAATGCAACCGCTGCCCGCAATACATGGCACACGAGTTGACGCCGTGCGGCACGCGGTGGCAACTCAAGAAACGAGCAGCAACAACGATGCGGGCGCAAGCTGCACAGCTGGTTTAGTAAAACAAGAAATTGCTGGTAAGTTGGAAGTGGAAATAAACATAGCAACGAAGCAGCGGACGCGTAAACGAATTTGTGGACGACGGAAATCTAAAATGGACAGCAGTGGCGCAACAACGGGAAGCAGAAGCGATTTCCCGTCGTGAACCGTGTTTGACAGCGGGAATAAAGTCTTACACAGCACTTAACGGGACAGGATCTTGTATCCGTGTCTGTCTGCCCCAAGACAAACAGCGAAGAGAAGCTGTTTATTAATTCCTCCGAGAATACATACATATGTACACGTGTGTATCTTTACGTTTAAGTCGTCCGATAGAGTGTATGCCGCCGTCCTCACGAGAGGCGCGTCAACTAATAAAGTGCTCTGAGATGAGCATCGTTGCACACGGATGCTCAGTTACACCGTATACGTACATAGAGATCTATGTACACAAATGCCAACATACGAGTATATTCTGCCTACAAATGCTGGGCCATCTGGGCCACAGCTAGTTGTGTGCAGTTAAGCTTAGAAGCCTCTGCACATCGAAAGCTCACGACGAGGCAGAAGTACTCGTCAATACATACACACATGTACAGGTGTACGTACAAGCATGTGTATATGTGCGTGCACAGCAGTAATGTATGTTTTTCGACATGAAAGCAATATGCATTTAGGATGTTCACGTATATGCAGTAATATAACATACACACATGTACAGGTGTGCACACAAGCATATATATATGTACGTGAACAATAACAATGTATGTTTTCCGGCATACAAGCAATACGCATTAAGAATGTTCACGTATGTGCAGTGATATAAACGTGCTTGCGGTGGGAGAGCCTGTACGTACACCCGAATCGGCGGTCCCACCAGTCCGTCACAAAGCTGGGTCGCACCTCCATCCGACCATTTAGTTTGAGAGAACAGTGGATGTAATCAGCTATACGTACGTATAATTATTCATAGCGCAGATGGTGGCAGCCGTGTACACGGAGTCGCTCAGTAAATAACCTACGGTGACTACAGATAGAGACAGGCCTTTTTTAGTTGCGGTTAAACTTGTCTGCTGCCTTCCAGGTGTACACGTACACAGAGACTACCAGTCTTTTTCGCGCACTTTTCTTCTCTGGGGGGCGTGAAATGATATGAAGAGGCGAGAGGCGGAGGAGATGCAATGTTTTGGATCAATACTCCATTATTTACGGGAGACAAAATGATCGTGCACCTGCGTACGTATTCCCGTCAATCGATCTTGGACTACACTTAAGTGTACATATACGTGTACACAAACAGAAACCTGAACAACGATGATGCTCGTTAATCTCACTCTGCTGTTGGAGGGCGTGCAGCAGCTGAGGTACGTGAAGCTGCTGAGAGGATTGGGTACATCGAGTGATGAGTGCGATGTGGTGCAAGAGAGTCCGACTTTGATACGTGTAAGCCGAAAGCATAATCTGCGCGCACACTAGTATCACCGTGCAGCTAGACACATGTGTTGATAACTACGAAAGTTGATGTGACGCTGCTGTAGATGTATGAAGTGACTTACAAGTAGTTTTACCTATACTCCTTCACCTTAACAATACATGCTTTTACACACATAATGCGACGAACTCAAGCGCAACTACAGCTCCTTCGCATGGATACGTGGGCGCCCACTTTATTGAAATACAGATGGATCTACGGAAGTGTATTGATACGTGACTTAGCAGAAGCGTCCGTTAATTTGCACGAGTTCACTCGATCTCCTCTGTAATTGAGCTAAGAAAACAAAAATTCCATCACAGTACACGCACACGAACGCCACCAAACTCCTCAGGTTAAAGGGGCAACGCCGAGTAATGACGCACTGGGAAGTCTACGTGTGTGGTCCTAAGAGCCCGCGTCATTTTTTAACAGTCGCGTTCTTTACCACACAAAATTCTTGTATCCATGGTGGTGGACACGAGCACGTACGCAGCACCAACTCCATCTGTCGTCTGTAGCGAATCGACCACTTAAACAAGTCTCACTACCGCAAAAAGGTGTGCTTCCGGTGTTTGTAGCGCATGAAAGGTAAAGGCAGGCATCTCTGCGCCCGTTAACTACATAAAACTATGTGCAAGAAGCGAGCGTTCTGTTGCCAGCCTAGTAGGTCTATCGCAAGGCGAGGTATTAATCGCCCCTTTACTTTGATATTCGAGCACTGTATTCTTTCGTTGGTCAGGTACTCGGCAAATGGTAATTGGTACCAGCGCTCTATGTGCAAGTGATGTGCAGAGAGCGAATGGATGACTATATGAGGGACCCTTTTTCTCTGTCGGAAACCAACGAAACATACACAAAAGTAGACGGTGTATATATATATATATATATATATATACTA
>KL647288.1:2783849-2847100 GCA_000727475.1 Sarcocystis neurona | reverse complement strand
GTATATATATATATATATATATATATATACCGTCTATGGGTGGACGTGTGTGCGCTCTTCAGTGTGAACGTACATATACGTGTAGGGGGAGGTGGAACGAGCATGACACATTCAGATACGTTTCTTTTAGCGGGAAACAGTCCTTTGCTGAAGGCGAACGAGGAGTCACGAAGTGGTAGGCAGTGACTGAAAAGAATGAGAGACGGCTGAACACACAAACAGGTGATGGGTTGAGGGTGAAACAACTACACAAGTGGAGGTACTCGTATACGCCTGCGCATGTTTGTTTGTGTAGACGGGTTTGTAGCAAGCAAGATCTTGTGGTTATTAACCAACACCGAAAGAGTTATACGTGTGAGGTAGGGGAACGGAAAGTGCGCGTATTTCGTTATTGCCCAGATAGCTGTCCGTCTGCGAGCCCGCAGTAAAATGGAAATTGTCTACTAGTCCTCCCAACCTGCGAAAGAGGAGATCTCTTGGTCAGAAGCAGGAAAGTAAGAAGTGACTCTGTGCCCACGTGTGACCTCATCTGCGTACTTGGACAAAGCCACACGCATACACGTGCACATTTATGTTTGCGAGTAGCATTCTATTAAACGTTGTGTCCACAACTGCCTGCGCACATATTTAATCACGACCATCTTTCCGTGCTTCAAATGGCCTACGCGACCACGTACTAACTGCCGTGTTGCAGTGTGTGACCCATTAATTCAAATATAATTGGGAGGAAACGCAGAGCGTCAAGTAATTTGAAGAACGATGCCCTACGTATGGAAGTAAGTAGGGGAAAAAAGTGGAGCTGTGAACAATTACAAACACCATTCCTTTCCTCCATACGCGAGGATATTATATGTTTTTGTTAGTACGGAGAAGAAGACTGAATACGTGCGCTACATACAAACAAAGAAAGATCGTCTTTTCCCCATTGTAATAGGATGTAGGCATGTGTGTCCCCAAACCCACAAGTACAGCTAAACAATTATTTGTTACTTTTCCATGAGTTCCCTTCTGCGCCGTGACAACCGTCTTCAGTAAGTTATCACAGGCAACGTTGTGCATACATATATATATATATCTATATACACGCATACACACGTACACACATATATACATACATACATACATGCATACATACATACATACATGCATACATACATACATACACACATACATACATACATACATAGATACACACATACGTATACACATATATACGTACACCCTCCGCCGCAGGTCACTTCCTGCAGAGATGTACACGGTGGCCTTACAAGCTGTGTGAAATACGGAATATCCGCTATTTTTGAGGCTTGATAAAGCATGTGCAAACCCACCACGCCGTAGTTTTTTCCAGGGCGGGATTAAATGTACCTTTCCCTCACCCAGACTAGCAACGAAGTGCGTACGTCACAACTGCGCGTGGGGTGTCCCTATGCTTAAAGCGTTCACTGATACTACTGCTATTCCCACTGTTACGATAAGTGCTTCTGTGACTGCTTGTAGTACTACACCTACTATTACTTTTAGCACTTCTACTATAATCCCGGGGTTCAGGACCCTCCTTTTTACTGTCACGCCTATCGGTTCTTCAGTTATCAGCGTAATGCCTCCATTAGCGTCGTCTACCGCCGTCAGCACAACTAATGCTAAAGCTAGGTTCTCCCTGTATCAGTACTCCTACTAGTGTTCTACAGCTACTACTACTACTACTCCTACTACTACTACTACTATTGACACTACCACTACTACTACTGCTACTGCTACTACTACTAAGTTTCCGATGTTTACTCTCCTGTCACCAGTACCAGTGCTGCTGCTTCCTTAGTATAATATCAGCTACTGCAATTACTACAACTCCCACCACCAGCACTACTAGCCCCTCAATAGCATTACTGCTACAAGATTATCGACGACTTTACGGCCTCTACCACTATTACTACTCCTACCACTACCACGACGATGACTTCCACTACTGTCATTACGCATAAGAGGTGCACTCCTACTCTAACTATTGAAACTATTTCCACTACTGTGTGCCCACTACTACCACGACTACCATT
Organism: Sarcocystis neurona; assembly: GCA_000727475.1. Taxonomy (NCBI): domain Eukaryota; phylum Apicomplexa; class Conoidasida; order Eucoccidiorida; family Sarcocystidae; genus Sarcocystis; species Sarcocystis neurona. The sequence continues at coordinate 2,845,043 of KL647288.1, read as the reverse complement.
TTTAATATTGCCACTACCACAACACACGACCTCCTTTCCCTCGTCCTTCTCCTGGTGGTGGAGATGGGATGGACTGGGAGATGGCAAGTGAAAGTCACAAGAGTCTACTTGATTTTGGCGAATTTCTAGTTGTTAGAGAGCAGGTGAGGGATTTTTCTGAAAGGAACTGAATCAGCGTGACACAGGGAACGGCTACTGATTTGCTGCTTAACTCCAGAGAGGTACCGCTCTCAGTTTAGTCAAGGCATTTCATCGTTTGCGTGATAGTGACACAACTACAAAAGGAGCGGGGAGAGAACAGTTCAACTTCTACAGCAAACCTCGCGCATGGAGCCGCTGCAGAAGACAACCGGATGTTATTGTCAACCAGGGAGAACAGTACTTGACCAGAACAACAACAAGTGGTAACCACACCTATCTGCTGGAAGTGTCACGTCGTCAGCAGACGTCAGACCCCAGCGCGTGCGTACACATCTGATGTTGACTGAGGCTTCGTAAAGATGCGCCGTCAAGTACACTCGCACGTGTGGAGACGTGCATACATGTTTGTGCTCCGGTGTATGGAATAGTGAAGCTTGCAAGTCTACAGATGTACGTGTATGTATACGAGTGTATATGGAAATATACGCCTATGTGCCTACATCAGTACACCCACACACGTACGTGCATACACACGTACATTATATGTATATATATACATATACCGGGAGAGAGGGGTGACATGTATATGTATATATGGATACCAGAAGATACGGAGATATGCACATTACAGAGCTCTCTCCTTCTCTTTCTCTCTGCACACAGACGCATACCTACACACATATGTATCCATATATACGTCTGTAGGCACCGAGTTGTGTGTACACCAAGAACTGCAGAATCCGCGGCCCTAGTGCATGTTTCCACTTTTCTGTTCTTCAGCTGATGCTCTCTCTCTCTGCATACAGGTGCATAGATACACATATGTGTATCTATATGTGCCTGCGCAGTTACCGAGTTCTGTGTACACCAAGAAATGTAGAATCTGCGGCTCTAGCGCGTGTCACCACCTTTCTGTTCTTCTGCAAGTGTGTACGCACCTGTAGCTACAGGTGTTCAGCAACTCTGGATGCGGACAAACGTCGGAAGAAGCAACGTATCGGAGCAGCAGCGGAAGGTTTTTGCCGCAACAAGGAAGCATCGCTCAGAAAAAGCCACCTCATGTATGGAGCATTTGCTTAATTAATCAGTAGCTCTGGAACAAGGAAGCGCCACACTTCCGCACGCGTGGTGCGCTGCTCGAGTAGTTGTCACTCATGCGATGCTCGTTCTCCGCCCAGAAAAACGAGCTTTCATGTAGCACTGCCACAAGCTACAGAGCTTGCAAGCTCCTCCTGCTTCAAAATAGCACACAGCGGTGTTCCAACGTATACACACCTTCATGTACATGTGCGTTCACACACATGTGCATATGTATATATGTGTGTGTATACTTATGTGTAGGTATCTACCTGTATATCTGTCGGTACAGAAATATATGCACGCATCAGTGGTGCCACGTACGTCCGTATGCATATGCATACGCATCGTATGGATGCAGACAGAACTGGTTAAACTGACATATATGTACATATATTTTCAAGACGGCGGGGGAGGTATCTGCACACATACATATATACCTGTACATGCATGTGTGTACATACGGTGCAAGCACCAATGCAGCTCCTTACTTATATGTAGACGAACAGAGGTGCATTCACACAGCACGCACGTAGTAAATACATACAAGTTAAACACATATACACATACGGTGCCCACAGGGGTGCTTCTTCTATGTACACATATACACATATATATATAAATATGTGCATATATATCTGTATATATATATATACATACATACATATACGTATATCACGCAGTACAACCCAATACTGCTCATTACATCCACACATGTGCACATACGTATATACATAGATCTTTACACGAACTTTTTTTGTCTATAGAAAGAGATTTACACTTTCACCCACAGGGGATAATGTCATGAATTTCTTTGAAAGTTGGGAAGCACTTACTGCGTGCAGAAGAGAAAAGAGTTCGAAGTGCCTGTCCGCTGTCTGCCCAGGAAGTCTGGTTGTTGTACGTCGTCGCTTCGCGTTTACTAGCGCACAGAAGTACACGGATCTTTTGAGGCTACGTATGTTTTACCTGCAATTTCAGGTGCCTCACGTTGACGCTAAATTGTTAGATGTGTTTCTTTTCATAATTTTGTCAAGTCGAGACTCCGTCACCTTCTCGCAGCTCTTGTTGGTGCGACGCTGCCTTAGCGCCGATCTGCAGCCACCAGCCTTCCTCAAAAGGTGTCGGTGTAATGCTTCACTGCGCGCAGACAACCCCAACAAGAGCGGCAGCAATTTGACAGGACGGGCGGCGGGTCTGACAGCAGCAGCAGCGGATCTTCGAGCAGAAGAGGAGATTCTGGCATCACAGAAAACAGAGGCAGCCGCCAACTCGCAGTCGCTGACACTATCAGAACATGAGGAGAGCGCGGCGCAGAAGACGAAAGGCCAGCAGCAGGAGATTCTGGCGCATCCAAAGAGACTGAAGCAGCAGACGACGTTCCGCAGCACCAGAACATACGGCGGCGTTGCAGAAGAAATTCACGCGATCGAAGAGCGAGAGTCCTGCAGGAGACGTAATGTAAGCAAGAGAAACCGCAGCAGAAGAAGAGGGCAGCAGCAGCGGGCTCTACGGCAGCAGCAGCAGCAGCACGCTCTGCAGCAGCAGCAGTAGGCTTTGCGGCAGCAGGAGCAGTAGGCTTCGCAGCAGCAGCAGCGGAGCGGCAGCCGCAGTGACACAAGAAATCAGAAAGGCGGCAGTAGCAGTAGCAGGTCAAACCGAGAGACGCAGACCACATGCGGCAGAGCAGCACGAATTGAGCCCACGCCGTCGTGTCGTCGCGACTTTGGAGACCGCGGAATTGCACGCAGCAATTAGTAGCGGCAAAAACACGAGGAAAAGGGAGTGCCGTTCCCAAACGTAGGTGAACAATAGGTTCCGTAGTTCGGTCGGTGAATCTCCTTCCCTCAACAGGCACTTGCCCTGTTCTCTCGTCTATACGGACGATCAAATCTACACGTATGAATGGTTGTATCGCATATACAGATGTGTGTATATGAGTGAAATTCGGAGCCAGAATCTGCTTTCTTTGCTAACTGGCCGTAATCTTTTTCTCGTCCTGTTCCTTCATTTCTTCTGCTTCACCCTAAAATCTTCTTTCCCTCGCCGTTTACGTTGCAACCGTCGCAGCAGGGTCCCCTCTCTAGAGAATCCTGTTTACTCTTGCATCTGTCTCTCTGTCCTTCTCTCTCTCTGCGCCCGCACCCACACAAGCATGTGACACACGTACAGCAAAAAAGAGGGCAATTCATTTCCTGGCTATAGGGAGGCGGCGGTTTCTTTTAGTTCTCTAGATTCCCGCCTTCTCCTCAGGCTGAGCCGGACGCTTGACGTACCTCCGCTGTCCCTCTGTGTGCTTCGGATTGATCACTAGGCCTCCTCGCTCTATAACTTGCTTTTGGTAGACTTTTTCCATGTCACGCACGACTCCGTACTTCTGCGTAAACGCTTTATCTTCTTCTTCTTCTCCTTTTTCCTTTTGCAGCTGCTCCTCGCGTGCTTCTGTTTCCTCCACGTTCTGCCGGAAGAGCTTTTGGTGCGACGCTTCGCCTCTCCGCCTGCGGCTGCTGCCGCTGCTTGTCCATGCGCCCTGCTTTGCAGGAGCAGCTGCCGCCAGGTGCGCGTCCTCAGGTTCCCTTCTCTGCTGCTCGACAGCTGCCGCTGCTCCTTCTTCGGTCCCGCGCTGCTGCTGCTGCTTCTCCCCAATAGCCGCCTCCATCAATTGTTGCTGCTGCTGCTGCTCGAGATGTTGCACTTGCTGCCGGGGCTTTGTCTTCTCTGGCCGTCGCTGAAGCGGCGGCGGCCTCGGTGTTTCTCGCAGCTGTGGCTGCTGGGGGGCAACTGATGGACGCCGCCGTTGTTCTCGTTTTTTGTGTCCCTCTGCATGCACAACGGCTGCTTCAATAGTTTTCGACGTTTCAGATTTCGCCGCTGAGCCTTTTTTCTTGTAGAGCTCGTGCAAATCTGGCAGTTTCGCCTGAAGCAGGCCAGAGAGCTGCATGCGGCAGGTGGGAGACTCCGGACGACTTTCTGTCTCGGAAAGCAAATCTGCTGCTGCCTCGTCCATCCCCACATGCGCCGTCCCGTCGCTCCTCCTTGACCCTGCGTCAGACTCAGCAACTTCTCGTCCGTCTCCCCACGCTCTGCTCTCCTCCTCCGCCTCCCTTGTGTGTCGCTGCTGCCGCAGCAGCCGCTCGCCTTGCTGCTGCTCCTGCTTTTGCTGCTGCTGCTGCTGCTTTTGCTGCTGCCGTCGCGCCGAGCGCTCCTTGGAGTGGGCACCGTACGCGTCTTGAGATAAGTCAACAAACTTCGGGTACAGAATATTTCGGGTCAGAAGGTAGTCGTCCGTCTGCAGAAAAATAAACAAACTGCATGAAGCGATTCATGAGAAAGGAAAGACACACAGGCACATATCCGACTGCGTCGCGGTAACTAAGACCCCCAAACGTGCACGTGGCGAAGCACGAGATAAAAACGTGCAGTGTACGTACACCCTGAAGGTGCAGAGACACCCAACTGCGTGCCTCTTGGCAGGGCACGAATTCACCCAGCTCCCCCTTGCGCGTCCACTGCACGGAGGAACACACCATTCTTCGTTGACAGCCCACGTGGAAAACGATAAGAAGCGACGTGGAGAGAAACAGTCACCTTCGTCGAAGAACAGGCACTTCTATTCAACGCAGGATCCGACGCAGAGTAAATAAGGGGAACCTTGCACACAGGGAGGGTCCTTCCGTACAACTGGAGACAGACACTTTAACGGAAAAAGTAAAACATGGCTTACCTGCCGCCATGCACTCCTCAGCTGCTGCGCGCGCATCTGGGCTTGCTGCACCTCACGAAGATCGATACCTTGCAACGTGCTGCCTTTATCGTCGAGTCCGACTCGAAAATGTTTCTGAATTATTAAATCTTCCTCTGTCATTCTCTCATCGTCGTCTGTGTCGTTTTCCTCCGCAGCAGCTGTATCTCCACCAAATATTGTCGCAGCGTCTTCTTGATGTGCTGCTGCTTCTTCTGCTTCTCCTTTTCCAGCTGCTCTGCCTTCTTCTCCTCTGCCGGTGGTGGCTACGGCCCACGCACCTACTTCCAGCTTCTCTCTGTTCAAAAGAAAGTCTTTTTGGCCCATCTCTCCTCGTGCACTCCCTCTTGCGGGTGCGACTGCTGTTGCTCGTCTGGTTACTTCTGTCCCTGCTACAGCGTCTGCTTCTCCTCCTTCTTCAACAGGTGGCTCTGCTGCCGCTACAGCAGCCGATAACAACCGTCCACCTGAGCGCCCTTTCGTCGCCCCCCCTGCTCTTTCTGTCGCTGCTAGCTTGGCGACTCCTCCTCCTGTACCAGGTGCTGCTGCTCCTGCTCGTGCGACTGGCTCTGCTGCTGCTGCTCCTGCGGTACTTTCTTGTGAGTATGCTTCGATCTTCGGTGTCGTCGTTCTTGCGAGCGCCTCTGCCGCAGCTGCAGCTGCTGGGGTCCCAGGCAGTCGCGCAGCTGGTCTGCTGTTTCTTCCCCTTTGTCGAGTCTCGAGGCGTCCCGGCTTCACCTGAACAATCAATGGCTGCGTTAAAAAGCTTTCAGAAAGACAAGTTTCCTTCAGAGCCTGGGCCTCGTCTGAGTACTGCAGCATTTCTGCTCCACCGTAGCTGTGTAGATCTATCGAAGAAAGCAGAGGCAGCACGCACGTCTCGGTTGGCTCTCCCGTTGCACCTGCAAGAGCAGCGGGGGTCGCCGTTGCCGCTGCAGCAGTAGCATCGCCTCCAGCAGTCGGCATGGCGGTAGCAGAGTTTTCCCCGTCTTTCGACTCCCCAAGAAGAGAAGCAGAAGCCGCAGCAGCAGCATTGGCAACAGCAGCAGCACCGGCAGCAGCAGCAACCGACGTGTGCTCCTGGCTCGCCGTCCTCTTGCCCGTGTCCCCCACCTTCGCAGTCGGCGGCCCCGCTGCGACAGCAGCAGCAAGCCCCAGACGACTTGTCTCAGGGGTAGCAGAATCAGCAGACGCCGAAGACGCAGCAGCCTTTGCAGCAGCGGCGGCCTTCGCAGCAGTAGACGGGGAGAAAGAACCACGTGAGAAGGCAGCAGGAGCGGGGAAGCCTTCGTTTTTAGCCTCAGCGTCTGAGCAGCAGGAAAAGAACAAAAAGCAGATGAAAGAAGATTGCTTCCCCCTGTTAATTGCAAAGGACTACCCTCTACAGCGGAAGCTCAACAGTCGGCCAGCAGGAACAGAAAGGCAAGAAACAACAGAAGCTGAGGGCGAGGAGACTTTAGCAGAAGAAGAAGAACAACGGAGAAATGAAGAGAAGACAGGAATACAAGAGAGAGACAGCGCGGAAGGGAGGGACGTCAGGACGCTGCAAGTGACGTAGAAAATAAAACAGGGAAGCAGTTCTCAGCAGCTCTACATGACACCGCCGAGCAGGCGCCGCTCATCCCTGCCACCCGGAAGTGCACAGAATTTTTTTCTCTTCCACACACCTACAGATACGTAACTATACACGTGCATATGGGTGAACTTATACCTGATGAGACGGGAATCCACACACAAATATACGTATATATATTTATATACGTGTAGATATATGTATATTTGATGAGACGGGAATTTCCGTAGGCATAGATACATATATACGGATATGTATATGTATATTCGATGAGACGGGACTGCATATATGCATATATATATATATATTTGTATATATGAACGTTTACGCGAGGAGAGGGGAATGCACAAACACACATAACTACGTATGTGAATTATATTCACACGTGATAAAGTGGGTCCGCATGCACAAACACACACATATATATGTGCATACAAGTACATATGTACATGAATTCGTGAACGTATACACTTCTGCTTGAAGAGACGGGAAGTCGGCACGGTAGAAACGCGTAGACGTGGAAGAGACGAAGACGTTCTGCAAGGCACAGGAAGCGCCAGAACGCACAGACACGCGCTCAAAAATAGTTGGTGGAAGTCACGAGACACAGATACTCAGTCGCCTGCATACGAATAAGTGGTCACCTACTAATAAAGGTCATATCCACCTCAATATAGGCACTTCACTCTCTATCCATCTCTCTCCCCTTCTTCCTCTCTACCTCTCTATATATAAATATATACATATATATACATATATATATACATATATATATATATGTGGACGTCAAGAGACAGAGGTCTCAGTCGCGGGCACACGAATAAGTGGCCGCCTGATGATACCGGGTTTGCCTGCAGTTCATTCTGTGTCTATCCCTCTCTTTCACTCCCTCCATACATATGTGGACAAAAAGGATTTTTCGTCCCTTTCTCTAATTGTCTTCGTATATATGCGTATCTGTAGAAGAAAAGGCAACTGCTAGAAACTCGAAAACGAGCAGGTGAAAGCCCCGCAGACGCTAAGACGCGCGCAGACATGTCTACAGAGAAAAACGCCGCGACGCGTCCCACCCAGATAAATAGATGTATATATAAGTATATCTATACACATATGTAGAGACGCGGATATACATTTGTATACTAACATATATATGTTTCATCTGTATCGTATGTGTATATATATTATATGTGTGTAGAGACATACATGTACAGTCGCAAGTATACACTTCTATACATATATATATAATATGTATTACCTGAATATATACCTATATATATACACGCCTAGACACATATGTAGAGACTCAAATATGCATTTTTGTACATATATATTATATGTGTTATACATATATTACATATGCATGTATTCACATATATATATGTATAGATGCACATATATATATATTGTATGCATAGGTATATACATGTGTAGAGACGAGTCAGTGGGTGTGTGAACGAACGCTAAGAGAGGAGCGACGGCTGCATGCAGAGAAGCAGGACGCCAGTCTACGTAGAAATCGCACATGCGCGGGAACAGAAGGCGCATACGCTTCGCTGGTGGAGAGAATTTCTGCAGGAAGAGACCGCCCGTGGCAGGTGAGGAAAAAACAGTTTTGCTTCTGCCGAGGTCTACGTGTTGAGAGCTGCCATGCGCAGGTGCAAATCACCGGCGTTGCCCTTCCGTTGACGCGCAGTAGGAAACCGTCTCCGAGACTTCATCGGCAATGCGAACGCCCTGCACAAGTTCGTTCCTGTGTGCTTTGCACCTGTTCAGAAGTACACATCTTTCTCTTCTACATACGTAAACATGACTACACGTACAAATGTGTGTTGCTCTTTATACGTATATATACATATACATATATGTGTCACATATGCGCATATATATCTATATGTATATGTAAGTGTAACCATATATATATATATATATATCCCTCTGTATCCATATGTGTGCCGGTATATATATATGTATTCAGATATAAACGTGTATATATGTCTGTGTACCCGTATGTGGACGTGTGCCCATACATATGCATCCACATATATATATATATATATATATATATATGCTTGTATATGTGTGTACGTATGAGCACATATATATGTATATATACACGTGCATGCCTATGTGTATGCCTCTGCATATTTGTATGTATACGTATCCACATATATGTGTATATATGCGTGCATCTATGTATATGTGTCCATGTCTTTATACGTGTATATATGTATACGTACCTATATAAAGAGATGGAAGAGAAATAGTCCGTTTACACACACCTGCCTCTACTGCCTTCTGCGGCTCGGTGGAACTGCATGCGGATCGTCTGAGTGCGTGTCTCCATACAAAAAATGTGTGCGTGCATGCGTGTGTATACTCGTCTATCGTCTGCAATGTATACCACAGTCGGCGCCCAACAGTAGAGGAATATGTACACGTATGGGTCAGCACCTAGTGCCCAACGCAGAGAAATACACACCCGTATAACGCACGCTCAAAACAGCCTCTACATGAATTCATATACCTTTAGACGTCAGCATGTAAGGCGGAGCATACACATATATATGTACGTCACGCGCGACATCAATCAATATATATACATACACATATGCATGCAGGGGGAATAATAGGGACGAAGGACAGCGCCGAGATTGATAGAGGCGTCCTGGGGCAGGAGGACCTGCGCGTGCGCGCGTGTCTCACACGACGATTTTCTATCGTTCTTCCCTTGAGTTCCCTTCCCTTACTTTTTGCCGGTTCTGCACTTCTTCTCGAACCGTTCTCTTGCTTCTTCTCCTCTTCCTCTCCCCTTTAATCCCTGCATGTCTTTCCTGTTAGACTACGCGTTTCCGTTTCTGTTTTCTGCGTTGCTTTTTCTCTTCTGGAGCTTCTCCCATCCGGTGCTGCGGGTCCGTTATCATCTTTTATCTCTTGGTACACTCTTCTTCTTTCTCCTCTTTTTCTCTTCTTCTTCGTCTTCGGTTTCCCTTCTCCGGACTCCTCCTCCGCCTCCTCTGCTTTCCCTTCTCTTACTTTGTCTTTTACATCTTTTTTCTTCTCTCTGTCTCGCTCTCTGTGGACTCACCACCACCATTGAGCGTGACGTAGCGCACGTGTGAGAAGCGAGGCTTCGTTCGAACTTCTTCAGCTGCCACAAGTTTTCCTTCCTCTGCCATGCAGAGGTGCAACTCCAGACTCATGTCTTCTTGGCCTTTTCCTGCTGTCGCTGCTCGGAGACGAGGCTCGGTACCACCTCCTGATTCGTTTTCCTCTTTTTCTTCTCCTCTTCGCTGCGTTCCTGCGTCGTCGTGCCATACGAATTGAGAAATGGACACGTGCGTACTACTCCCCGCATGCGGAGATCGCGGGAGGCAGCAAGACGGTGACGCCAGCAGCAGCAGCAGAGAGAGCAGCGGCAGCAGGACGCAGTAGCAAACTCGTGGCAGAGGGGACGGCAGCAGGAGAAACAGCAGCAGCAGCAGAACCGCGCAAGCAGGCACAGCAGAAGGACGAAGGAGGCGGAGGAGCAGCGGCAGGACGCAGCGACGGTACCAGAAGCGGTGACCCGCCGGACAGTCGGACGCAGCAGAAGCAGGAGCAGGCGTGACCGCTCAGCTCAGGAAAGAGGACGTGGCCGTGCGCCACAGAAGCTGACGCAGCAGCACTCGATGCAGCAACAACAGAGCTGCAGGAAGCAGCAGCGCAGCAGGCGGCAGCAGCAGCGCAGCAGGCGGCAGGGCAGCAGGCCGCAGGGCAGCCGGCAGCAGCGCAGCAGAACGACACGGTGCAGCACCAGTGGGGTGCAACAAGAAGGACGCGGTAAAGAGCGACAGGAAATTGCACAGGAGCAAATGCAGCGACATGAGGAGCCCTGCAGCACCAGTCTACACATACACACACACACATATATATATGGAAAGAGAGAGAGGGAGCAGCAGCAGTATACACATGCCCATACAACACCGACACATATGAATATGTACACACACATATATATTATAGAGCAGCAGCAGTATCCAGATGCAAATACAGCACCGATACACGTGTATGTATGTATACATGCATGCATACGTATATGCATACATACATACATACATGCGTACATACATACGTATACATAGAGCAGCAGCAGTATCCCCATGCCCATACAACAGCGATTCACATGTAGACATGTATACACACACATGTAAAGATGCGTAGCGGCAGTCGCTCCCGCGCCTGTCTATATATATATATATACACACGTATACGTAGGCGCGGTCTTCCAGAGGGCCGCTGCCAACACCGGGAAAAACAGAGACACAGGTGCAGGCATGTGGTGTTCAAAAGTTGATCGTGGAAAACCAAGTAGATGTACAGGGAGAAAGAAGCATATATTTGCCTGCAAGGTGGCGTCTTTGTACTGCAGTCTTCTCTACTCCAAGCCCACGCGTCTGCCTCTTTTTGTCTCGTCCCTGCTTTGCATGCACCAGAGAAAGCGGCGCCGCTTCTTCAAAATCTTCTCAGAGGGGGCGTGTAGAAGTCTACGCATGCACGCGCGCCGACTGTGTATAAACGTAGAGACTCGCTTTTACGCAGACGGCAGCAGCAAGTGTTCGTTCTCACAAATTTCTCTCTCTCTCTCTGCCAACCTCTTTTGGGAAAGGTCGGCATGCCTCTGCTACCCGCTGCATCATCGTCAGAGAGCTGCTGCAGCCAGTTTCGTACACATGCGTGGCCCCGCTTGGTTCCTGTGCGTTGCTGCCGGTCGCGCGTGGTGTACTCTTCTGCAGTCTTTCAGAGAAAAAGAACTGCTTCCCAGATGCCGTCGACGCGCTGCTCCCCAGCCGTCTCATCTCCAGGCAGCAGTGGCAGCACCAACAACAAAAACTCGACTACCTGCGTTTCTCCCTCTCTCTGCCTGTCTTTTTGTCTTTCAGTCTCTTCTTTTCCCTCCCCCTATTTCTGTTCTGTCTCAATCTCTGTCTGAGCACGTGTACCCCGCGTCCACGCGTCTCGTCGATTCCTCCGTCATCTCTTCAGACTGCGTCACCACGGCTTTCGTTGATTTCCTTTCCTCCGCAGCCGCCTGTTAAGAATTCTTGCTGCTGCTGCTGCACCAGCTACCCTTCTTCAAGAAGTGGGGAAAGAGAGCAGGGGATCATTTTATCTTTTTATTCGCTTGCTGCTGCTGCATGCGTCGCCACGCACCCACGAAACAACGGCAGCACGGGCGGCTGCGCCCCCAGCGGTACACAGTCGACGGGGAAGCTCAGCGGCAGTCCCCGGGTTTCAGCAGTGACTCGAAGACGTACCAGTGGCACAAACGCCTTACCCGGGAAGGTAGGAACCTTTTCTCTTGCCTCCGCAGCCGAAGAAAAAGACGCGTGACCAGCGGACGCCCCGCTCTCGTCTGACAACTCCCGACGCGCCGCCTGGTGCAACAGAAAACGCACAGTCGAAGCGAGTAATGCCACTTGACAAGCCCTGCGGCTTTCTTCGACCAAACGCAGCTCTGGCTGCTACTGCTGTTGTTGCTGCCGCTACTGGTGTTGTTGCTGCCGCTGCTGCTGTTGCTTTTGCTGCTCTGGCCGCTGCCACGCTGATGCCTGCTGCTGTTGCTCACGCAGTGCTGCTGCTGCTGTGAACGCAGAGCTGTCGCTGCTGTGGATATGACGCTGCGTCGTTTCTCCTGTACTCAGCAACGCTGGCAGGCAAGCATCCCGATCCGCCCCAGCGACACCGCCAGATAGTCGCGCAGCTGCTGCAGCATGTGGCCAGCCTGGCAGCTCTTCATATAACGTGCGGCCCCCACCCCTGCTGCTCGTTCTTCTTTTTCTGCTGCTGCTGTTGCTACAGCACTGGTGGCCTCTTGTCCTCCGATGTCGACGCGGTCGCCCTCTCTCTCTCCTCCAACGAATCCTGCGACGCGACGACCCGCGCCCTGTTCCTCTTCTACACAAATGATACACGCTGTCCGTTAGACGCGAATATATGCATATATATATACACATATATGTTATATATATACATACACACATGGACATACCGTTCCTATATATACTGCTACAACCACGCACGTCACTACATATATATATATATATATATGACAGGTATATATATAGATCTACATACGTGCATACATATATATATATATATACAAGAGGAGAACTGTACATACATACATATATATATATATATATACACATACGTGCATCCATGCATATGTCATTATATACAGATATTTGTGACTACGTGACCGAGTCGAGAATTACGGCCAAACTGCCGTGGACCCTCCCTCTTTACTTGAAAGAAATGGCAGGAGTACGTCTTTTTTTTCTTCTTCCCTTCCTTCACGTGTAACAGTTATATTCAGCGCATGCATCCCTCTCTCCAGCGGTGTCTTCGCGTACCTTCCACCGTTCGAACAGAGCGACATCAAGCTCCTCGTTGCTGCTTAAGTCCTTCACCCGCAGCCGCCTGGGCGTGCGTCTTCCTGCTGCTGTTTCTCTTCTTTCTGTTGCTGCCTCTCTTGTTCCTGCTGCTGTTGCTCTTGCTCCTGCTGTTGCTTCTCTTCCTCCTGCTGCTGCTTTGTCCCGGTTCTTCTGCAGCTCCTTCCCCTGAACAAAAAACAGCGACGGCGCATGCCATCATCAAGTCTTGCCCACCACGCGTGCAGCTGGCTGGGTCATCCTGCGGCAGCTTTTTGCATGCACACGACCTTCCACAGGTAATGTGGGGCTAAATTCTTCCCGTGGGAGGGTGCCAATATTCTGCGGCGGGGCCTCGCAGCTGTGCGTGGATGCGGCTGCGTCGCCCTGCGGACTTCCCTTCGAACGCAGGCGACGTCTTCCCCGCCAGAAGATGACGGAGCAGCAGCACCTCGCTCCAGAAGCGAAGCAGCAGCGATGTTTTGAGGAACTGCTGCCCGCTGTGCAAGAAGAACCAGCAACAGCAGCGGTGGCGGCTTGAAGCAGCAGCAGCGGCACTTTTTAAGAAGAAAAAGAACAAGCAGCAGTAGCAGCAACGGCGTGTTGGAGCAGCAGCAGCAAGCGCCACCCGGTGCAGGGACGTGCTGCTGCAAAGGTGGGCTGCTACAAAACATTTGCGCGGGTGGGAAGAGAACGCTTCGTAGTCTGCACGACGACCCTTCGCGTCCTGGGTGGGACAGAAAGATGAAAACGAAGAAGACGGAAGAGAGAGAAAGGAAGACGAGGGAAGGCACGAGCAGGGAAAAGAGACAAAAAGACAGCAGGGTGGACGGGAAGAAGAAGAGACAAGAAAGAAGAGAATAGAAGGGAGCAGAGAAGGGACGCAAAGAAAGCAGAGAGGAGAAGTGTGAGTGAGTGACCCACGAGAGTGCGTACGGGGTGCTGCTACGCATACCAGTTGCCGCAGCTGCGCTATCGCCAACGGCTCCTGCACTTCCTGCTGCAACTTCAGGCGTGTGGCTACTCGCGCCGGAGAAAAAATATCCATTTCTTTCCACTGTTGCCTCTCCTGCTTCCGTTGCTCTCCGTGAAGCGCTTCATCGAGCGTCGCGGCCGCTGCGGCAGCGTCGTCTTCTTCTTCTTCGTTTGCTGCTGCTTCTTCTCCGGGTGCTGCTGCTGCAGCGTCGCCGTCTGGTCGGTCGGGAACAGGCGTCTCTCTCCGCTTCTCTCGCAGCGTGCGGCTCTCTTCGTCCGCCTCCTTGGCGCCTAAAAGAGCCGTCCACACATGCACGAGCACTCGCTACGTCTTCGCGCTGCTGCCGGAGAGACTCTCCCCACCAGGTCGCTGTGCTACAACGGGACGGTGTATTTGCTGCTGCCACCTCAGTCGCCTACAGAGACAGAGTGCGGAAGACTCCTATATATATACATACACGCACAGATGTACGTATTCGTGCATGCGCGGAGCATGTTGCAGGTTCGTACACGTTTAAGCAGAAGGAAGGCAGGTAACATTTTTCTCCGTAGACCTGGGCGCAGACATATATATGTATACATTCAGGGACACATGTGTGTGTATACCCGTGAAGGAAGTGACCACACAGACACATTACTCATGGAATTATGCATGCAGGTAGATGCGGGAAGTAAACAGAGAGATACGCATTTATAGAGAGACATAAAGAGACAAAATTCGAGACAGAGAGGTATATATGTTGGCACACGAGGGGAAGAAACTTCTGCGTTGTTATGCGCCGTCAGACGTGGAGAGGCAGCACTCGCTTCTCTACACGCAGGTCGGTCGCTGTTCATGTGCTTCTTCTTTTGCATACATACAAGGAAACATATACACCTATATTTGTCTATATCCACATTCGTGCCCCTCTCCCCCTATGTGTATATATGTATATGTATGAATATCTATATGTACATATTACCAGGGGAAGCATGCAGAGAGAGACTAGCTCGTGATATAAATGCACGATGGTTTACGCACACACACACACACACATGTTCGCATGCAAGTCCCTGCAGTCCACAGGCTCCAGCAGGTGTTGATGTTTCTACACATAAGCAGTTGCATGCGCACATATACGCTGTATACATATATATATACATATGTATATGTGTATGTATATATATACACATCTATATGTTTATATATATATATAGGTATATTCGTGCGTACGCCTCGTTGCCGTCCCTCTGTGACGCGATCTCCGCACGAACTGCTCCTGCCGTCTTCTCAAGCTACTGATGTCCAGGCTGGTTTCCGCAGGGGGCCATACGTATATATATATATACATATATATATATGTATATATGTCTATTTAGCCACGTCTATGCGCAGGAGTAGATATACTGTAAAAGAGTATACGAAAGATGAAAAATCGTATATTTTTCAACTGAGTAGAGGTGTGCGTCCATGTGTCTACATACACCTACACGTTGGCACCTACGAAGATGATTGGGTGTCTGTACACCTGAACACGTGCAACGCTCGTCCACGCGTACGTGGGTGTAGACGTGGAGGCATGAGTCTGGGTGTAACTGTCCACGTAAGGGTGTGTGTGTGTCTGCCGCCGCTGCTCTTGTTGCTGTTATTCTTCCTTCTTCTTTTCTCTTCAGTTTCTGCTGCTCTGCTGCTGCCGTGTGGGCCTGACGAGTTGCAGGGCTGCAGTGATAGCAGTTCCTGTCGTGCTGCGTCTGCACGCATTACGAAGAAAACAGGGCGTGTCCCTTCCTTCCCCCCTCCCCCCCCCTCTCCTGCTGCTGCCTTTTTCTCCGCGCGTCCTCTCTGCGTTCTTTTCCTTTTTCGCTCCGCACTGCAGCCGGCTGTTCCACGTGGCAAACGCGTCTCGTCTCTCGCTGCTCCTACTTCCTTCTCTCCGTGCTGCTATTGCTGCTGCTGCTGCTGCTCGCCTTCTCTTTTTTCCCGTCTCTCTTGTCCTTCCGACTTTCCAGAAGAGGCCGCCACTGCATGCGGCTGCTCACCGAAGCTTTGCGTCAAACGTCGCTGGGCGTCGTGTGGGGTGTCTCTCGCAGTTCTTTCCTGCAGTTCCTCTGCATCATCGCACTGCGCCGCTGTCCGCTTCGTTAGATGGCCATGTACAACCGGCTGCCAACGACACCCCTGCGTATCGGCGCCACGCGTGGGCTGCTGCTCTAGCTGCTCGAACTGCTGCTGCTTGAGCTGGAGCTGCACCTCCTGCTGCTGCTTGATCACCTGCTGTTCCTGCTGCTGCCGCGGCAGGACGTCCTCAGCAAGAAGCGCCGTGCGACGCGGAGCAGGGCGCAGCCACTTGTCCATACCCCCGGTGACATTCCGTCCCAAGCCTTGTCGCTGCTGCTGCCGCGGCTCTTGCTGCTGCTGCTGCTCCTCGAGCTGTCGGTCAAATTCGAGGAGCTGCTTTCGGGCTCCGGCGTGCAGACGCATCGGTCTCCGTTGGCTCCCGCTGGAGCACTGCGTACACAAGCCGCGCATGCACTAGCGCTATGCTACTAATTGTCCTCTTCGTATTCAGATACATACACATATATCTCTTTAATTATATATATATACATACGTAATCAGGTGTTTACATATCTACATGTACATATATATATATATATGTACGGATCACTGTATGTGCATGTACGGTATATACATATATATGTTTATATCTATATATATATATATATGTACATGCACTGGTCGTTCTGTACGTAAGTAGGCGTACACGTGTACATATCTATATGTATAGCGGAGTATACGTTCGTACATAGGAAGGAATCTTTCCGCACTTTTTCACGAACAAATACACATCTATATGAGGGGCTTATGCTACGTGTGTGTATATATACCTCTATAGGAAGGTAAAGATATGGAAAAGGGAGAGCAAGAAAGAGAGGTAGTGACGCGTAGTCAGCTGGGGAGGCAGACACACAGGCAGATGGACACGTAGAAAAGGTCAAGCTTTACGCTGCTATCAGCACGTATATACATATGTATATTAATATATATATAGAGAGCAGGAGATTCAGCTAGACAGGGGCACACGTAGACAGGTAGATAGACAGAAGCATGAATAAATGGACAGGCAGATAGGTGGATAGATATCTGCGAGGTTACACGCAGATATATATGTATATATATACAGAGAGGAAAAGCTGGTGGTAGAGAGAAACTCGAGGATAGGTAGGTAGAAGACCGGTAAATAACTGAGGAGATAGATGAATAGATGGACAACGGCGACTGTGTACGCACAAAAACATGTGTACAAAGAGAGGGACGGAAAGCTAGTCATAGAAGAATACTTGTAGACAGGTAGACAGACACACGCATAGATACATGGATAGGTAAACTGACAGATAGGTATGTGCGACCTTACATGCGCGGATATATCTATATATACAGAGAGAGATCGAGAGATAGAAAGGTGGTGCTGCAGAGAGACTCATAGATAGGTAGGCAGACAGACACATGGATTGGTGGAAGATAGGTGTCTTCGGCGCGTCGGAAGTGAAGAGACGCGTATTTGCTACATGTGTGTATAGAGTGTGTGTAAATATATGCTGCGCATAGACGCGTGTGACATCTATCAGGATGTGCAGCAGTGCTGCACAGGAGTGGTGTGGCTGATGGATACGCGCTCCTGCCTTCACGCAGAGATACGTCGACTTGACCCGGTGCAGAGAGCGGCAGCTGCTGCTTCGCTGCTGTTGCTGACGCTACTGCTGCTCCCGCGGCTCCGAATGGTGGTGCGACTGCTATTGCTGCAGCTGCTGCTGCGATTGGTGCTCCTGTGGCTCCTGCTGCTGCTCCCGTTGGTGTTCCGGCTGCCCGTGCTTTTGTTGATGCTGCGAGTGCCCTTGCCGGCGCCCCTACTGCTGCACCCGCCAACATCAGTGCTGCCGCTGCTCTTCCCGCCGCTTCTGTCGCTACTACTGGTCTTCCTCTCGCTGCTGTTTGTATTGCCGCTGTTACTGCTACCGCGCTGTTGCTGCTACCGGTGTTGCTGTCGCTGCTGCTGCTGTTAATGCTGTTGCTGCCGCTGCTGTCGCTGCCGCTGCTGTGGCTGCCGCTGCTGTCGCTGCCGCTGCTGTTGCTGTTCCTGCTGTCGCTGGTGCTGCTGTTGTCGCTGTTGCTGCCGCTGCTGTTGCTGTAGCAGGTGCTTTGCTGACGCGAAGGTGAGAAGCCGTTCGGAGAACGTACCTGGTCTTGATCTTGTTGTTCGTCGCTGATTTGATGCAGTTGAATTGCAGAAAGAGAATCTGATGAGAAATCAACGGCCTTCCAAATCTTCGCCACTCGCTGCTGCATCTCAAAAAGGTCGCGCACGCTGAGGTGTCCGTACACCGCAACGCCCCTCATATTCTGCACCGCAGTGTCAAACCGCATGCAAAAAAAATTCTGCCACATCATTTCCCTACACGCTAATACGACACTCCTTTACCACAAGCCCACACTAATGTGCGTATGTCTATCTATCTATCTGTCTACCTCTCTGTCTATCTCTCTCCACAGGTAGTAATATACAAGTCCACCTACGTATGTATGTATGTATCTATCTATCTATCTCTCTCTCTCTCTCTATATATATATATGTCCGGGCACATAATATACATATACGTCTCTCCCTCTATTTACCTCTTTGTCTATCAATCTCTCTCTATATACAGTAATATACAAATCCGTCTATGTATCAATCTATCTATCTATCTGTCCCTCTCTTTCTTTCTCTCTCTATATGTGTATGTGTCTGTGCGCATGTCCACATACGTACATATATATATATATATTTATATATTCTTTTACGTATACGCAGTTATACAGAGATCCACGTATATCACTTTACGTATCTACCAGCGCCTATCAGTTTCTCTCTATCCTTCTCTGTCCCTCTCTTTTTGTATGAAGTGTCGCTTCGGGAGAGTCCACACATGTACACAGGTATCTTACTTCTGTGTCTCCGACTCTTTTCTATGTCTCTCTTCCTCTGTATCTATCGCACTTTCCCCATATATATGTATACATATATGTTTGTAGAAGCAGGTCCATTCATATACATGTAGCCGTACACACACGATACAATGGTGATTATATCCTCATACAGAATACAGATCGCCCCTACCGCGCTACGACACTCACTTTCCTTCTTCTGGTTATACACATATATACATACATCCATATATTTATATATATATATATATGTATATGTATATATCTATGTCTGTATATATTTATTTATACATATAACTATTTATATATCTATGTGTGTATATGGACGGCGAAGTCTGAAGCGCCTGGGTATGCGCGTTTCTCTTCAGCGTCTGTGCAGGTGGGGGCTGCAGAAATGTTCTCCCGAAAGGCACGGGGAAAAATTAACTGCAGTCACCACGTCTGCAGAGAATACGTCTGCAGACAAACCAGGCAGCAACACGAAATGCAGACGTCCCTCCAGATGTGCGCGAGACACACACAGTCTAATATTGTATACACTCACACATTTATACATATATAGATATATGTGTATATATATAGACGGAGAGAGACACGTATATGTATACATAGAGATAGGTTGACAGACAGACAGATAAACACATATACGTATGTATCTCGTTACGCACAAACATGTACACATGCATATATGTGTACAGTACAGAGAGCAGGAAGGGATGAATGTACTCTTGTAGACAGGGTTGTTGACGAGTTGTGCAGATATCCACAGAGGCGGACACGGAAAGAATATAATACAGCAGAAGAAGGATTTTTGTGCGTCCCATACTCCTTCTCTGTGTGGCTCTCTGACTCTCTCTCTACACATATATATATATATATATACAGATGTCCACATATCGTTATGCCGACGTACGTGTACAAAAACATATATACACGTATTTACATATACATATATATATATATTTATATTTACGTACATATATATATATATATACACGACGACGTAAAGAGGACGCTGATGCAGAATTTGCATGTGTTATGTTTAAGACTCTGCGAGACGAGGTTCGGAGCAGAAGCAGCCGGTGCGTCTGTTTGCTGCTGCTGCGCTTCACGGCTGCTGCCGCGCGCGTGTTGCTGCTTTGTCTACGGCAGGGGGAACCGCTGCTACTGGCAAAGTACTTCTCCTCTCCTTCTGCGCTGTTGCCGCTGCTGCTGCAGTCAACGGCTGCGCCGCTCCTGTCACTCCTGTTGCGGCTGCCTGGGAAGATGCTGCCCCTTTGGGGCTGAGGTGGTTATTGTTGCTTGCTGCTCCACCTGCCGCGTGTTGCGGCTGCTGCTGATGTGGGGTGCTCGTCCTGCTGTAGCCGCGGCAACCCTTTTTTCGCTAAACTGTTGCTGCAGCTTCTGATTCCTTTCGCTTACGTTCGGGTCGACGTCCAGGAGCGGGTGCTTCTGCATCTCAGAAACGGAGGCAGGCCGCTCCGGCTTGTAGCCTCCCCTTGCTGCAGGCAGCAACGCCGACGAGACACTACGCTCCTCCTGCAATTGCAGCAGCAGCAGCAACACACAGAACAGCAACACCACGTGGGGAGCAGTGCCAGGTAGTGGAGCAGCAGCAGCAATCACGTAGCGGAGCAGCAGCACTAGCAAAACTAGCTAGCGGAGCAGCAGCAGCAGCACTATGTAGCACAGCAGCAGCAACACCAAGCAGAGTAGCACGAGCAGCGCCAGGTAGCGCAGCAGCAGCAGTAGCGACACCAGATAGCGCAACACCAGCAGCAATACGGGTAGCGCGCAGCAGCAGCAGTAGCAACAACAGCTGGCACGGCGCAACAGCAGCAATACGGTGCGGACCAAGAACAGCACCAGCAAGAGAGGTAGGTTGAGCGGCGGTCCCGGCAGCGCGAAGACAGCCAGAGCAGCAACAGCAGCAGCGTGGGGGTTGCAGCTGCAGCAGCAACCAGAAGTCCAGCAGAAGCCGAAGAAGCAGCACAAACAAGTAAAGCAGCTAAAGGAGCAGAAAGAGATAAAGCCGCGGAACCACGAGTGCGACATCGGCAGGGCAGGTGGGGACACCGCAGGCGAGGAGCAGCAGCACCAGCCTACTCTAGGGGAGGAAACTCTGAAGTAAACAGTAGGAGATACAAGGAAGCTCTCTTTTCTCTGTCTCTCTCTGCCGTGGACTTCTTTTCCTCGGTGTACCTGCTTCCTTTCCTCTTCCGGGCCATCTTTTTCTTCGACCGGCGAGACATCGAAAACCGGGGTCTGCTTCGTGCCGTGCTGCGCGCGGCTGCAACATTTTTGCATGCGCAGAGAGGGAGAAAGATTTTTCAACCAGTGTGCAGAGCCTCTCTCCGTCTGAGCGTGAATAGCGTCCACACCTTCTTTCCTTCATAATTTCTGCTATATACCCAAGAGAGAGAGACACGGTCTGCGAGAAGTGTACCTCCACTTTTGGAAAGCTGCACCCAGGTGAACAGTCCACCTTTTCCTCGCTGTTCTTCGCAACGTGGAGGCCAGCGTGTTTGAAGCTCCTTCGTCTGTTCTGCAGAATAAAGGGAAAGATTCTCTCTGGCCAGTTTCTTCTACGAGCACACAGTTGTGGAGAACGGGGGGGGTTTCTCTGTCGCCTTTTCTGAACGTGATGAAGAAATAAATGAACTTTTTCCTCGCTCTGTCTCTTCCTCGTTTCATGGACACAAAACGCCGATCTTGTCCCTGCTCGTGTGTTGTCTTCGTCGTCACACAGAAGCATCGCGGACTACTCAGTTCCTACATTTGCGCAGCCTGCAGCAGCCCCCCGCATGCATGCGCGGCGCGCAGCAAGTCCACGGGCATCTTCGTCTCAGCCTCTGGGCCTCCCCCTCCCTCTCATACGTGGTTTCTACGCCTGTGTCCACTTGCCCCCCTTCCCCAGCCGCTTTTCTGTTCTCACTTGCTGTCTCTCTACAAACTTTGAAGATTGGTCCAAAAAGCCCACGCAGAGCGCAGACACACATTCTCGCTTCTCCTCTGCTGCTGCGTGCGCAGACGGACACAGCCAGAGGGGCGGGCCTTCTTCCACGCCTGTCCTTCCGGCCGCGAAGGAATTTTGTTGCCAGCAGTCTCCCTGTCTCTCCGCTACGTGCGGAACTGCTGCAGGCAGGCAGCAGAATCTCAAGTCGCGGCAGCAGAGAAAAGCCGTGCTCGTCTCGCACGGGGAGAAGCGGCTTCTCGGGGAAGGAGGAAGAAAGAGAGAGAAACGGCTGACAAGAAGAGGCATGCGCAGCAGGTTATCGGTGAAAGCAGCAGCACGTTTCGGTAGCGGTCTCCTCACCGTCACTTCTTCCGAAAGAAGGAGGCCGCTGCCGCCGCGGCGCACCGACCAAGGAGAAGAAAACGAGGCGTTTCGCGCCTTCCCTGTCTCGTCTCTCCGTGGCGTTTCTCTCTTGTGCCCCCAGTCAGTCTCCCTGCCCGGGCGTACCTCCCCTTCTCCTTCACGTGAACAGCTGCTGCCAAGCGCGCCTCCCCACATATTAATGCGCGAGTTCCCCGCACCAGCAACGCTTCCACCTTGCGTGTACCTGTGAAGCGATGACGTGTTAATGAATCTTCTGCGGAAGCGCCGGAGTGTGTAGACTACAACCTTCTTGCCAACTTGGCCGGGGGAGACTGCCTTCTCCTCTTGCGCAGAACCGACTTCTGCAGCAGATCGTCCCTTCCTCGCGTAGACGAAAAATTTCCTTCCTGCTCCCTTCTCTCTCTCTCTGTACAGCGGCACGCGAGGCTGCTCCACAGAGGCCACTTCTTCTGCTGTTCGCAAAGCTACGCTGAAAGTGGCCGAAGCCTCCCTCCCCTGCTCTTCTTCTTCTTCGACCTCCAGGCGCTCGCGCGGTGGCTTCCCTGCGCCGTCCTCTCCTCTAAGTTGCTTGCGCTCCTCAAAAAAGCAGCGTTCTTCTCTAATTTTCCGCCCGCTGCATGCCTTGCCAGACGCTTCTTCTCTCGCGTGCACCACTTGAATGCATTCCCCAGAAAATCTTCCTCCCTCCGTTTGTTGTTTCCTGCGTGTGCTTCCACACGCCTCTCTTCGCATCCACACGGGCCACGCCCAAGCGTGAAGAGTCTTCAACAGGTTAGAAAAATGTCGCTGTGTTTGCAGCGCCCAGAAGCGGTCACCCTGCGCTGCGGGGGACCCGAACAAGTAGCGGTGGGATGGTGGGGGGACGCAGCAAGAAATACTACCCATGCGCTTCTTGAACAAGTACGTATATGTGGAAGAACTGGGGCCTTCTGCTGCGCAGACACCCAAGAGAGGCTGTCCGTGCGTTCTGCTCGTGTGCGTCGCACTCGACAAATGCGGACGCTCCACCCTTCCTCTTCTCTTTCTCCTCTCCTTTATCTCCTTTTCTGCTTCTTTTCATCTTGTTCTTCTGTTCCTGTCCTTCTTTTTCCTTGCCTGCCGGTGGCTATGGCAGCGGACGGTTACCTTGCTGAACCCACGCCTTTTGTGTTCGCGCGCGGGTTCCGCAAGGAGACGTTTCTCGCTGTTTTGCGCCGTTCTTCGTCTCCCCCGGCAGGCAGGCACACGTATGCCAAGGAAGTCCCCTGCTCTTGCACCAACTCGTTCCTTTCCATACTGTTCCACCACAACTTTTCCCTCGAGTGCTCACTTTTCTCTTCCTCCCCGGGAAACGCAGCTCGGCAACAAATTCCACTCTACGTGAATGCAGAAGAAACAGGTCCCCCGTGCTTCAAGCTGCACCCAGTATTTCTGTTTCTCTTTCGTCTTCTTCTTCTCATCTGCGTCTTCGTGGCCTGCAGCTTCGTCGTCCTTTTCTTCACCTTGGTGTGCCTCGGCCAACTCTGCTGCTGCTTCTTTTCCGTTCCCTCTTCTTCTTTTCTTCGTCGACTTCTCCTGTGCCGTGGAGTCCCCGTAGACCTTCTCCCCTGTTCTGCGCTTTCTTGTCTCTCTGCTGCTACTTCTCCTGCGTTTTCCTCCACTTCTTTCCCGTCCACTTCTTCTGCGTCGTTTTGCAACAAGTGCTCATTCTCCGTTTCTCTAGCTACCTCTTCTTCTTTCCCTCCTCTTCTGCTCACTTAAGTTTCCTTTTGCCGAACTTTCTCGTCCTCTGCGTTCTCTCAGCCGCAACGTATACAGCGTGGAGAGATGTACGGCCGTGCACTCATACTGCAGACACAGCGCACAGCTTCTGCTTCTTTTCCTTTTCTCTCTCTCTCTCTCAGGTACCACGAATTGTTCGAAATGAGACCCCTGCCCTTTTCTCTGATAGTATACTTGTATGTGTATAGTCCTGGAGAGCTCTCTCAGCAGGTGCGTGAATGTGTGCGGACGCCTGGCTCCACGCGTCTACTATTCGTACGTCCACGAGCCCCCAGTGACTCCCTCATACACACACACAGAGACGCAACAGAGAGCCACATACGTGGATGAAGGGACGAGAATCTCCCCGCCCTCTCCGCCTCACGCCAGGGTGTGGAGCCTGACGCTTGACGAAGCGTTGAGGAAGTTGCAAAGCAGGCCTGTGGCATTCTCTGTTTTCGTCACTCACGCGGCGCAGCAAACCTCTCTCTTTGTATCTCTCTGTCTCGGGCGATGCTCGAGTTATATACGCATGTACGCACATCCACAGACAGACAGGCAGAGAGAGAGAGAGAGCGAGACTCTGAAAGGGTAGGTGTGGCGTTGGCTGCGCAGCTTCAGGTGTACGTACACTCGAGCGGGAGGTGTACGAGCTATACGTGTGAACCCACGTCGACAGACAGAGAGACACCGATTCCGAAGACGGGGCACGAGTGTGGCTGCGCACTTGCGGTGTACGTACACCGGAAGTCTTTTGACGCACTTGATGTAAAACTGGTAGGCGAGATTGAAGCGAGCCACCCGCTGGGAGAAACGGAAGCGCGTTGCGGGCATCCACGCGAAGCGCCGCTGTATTGGCAGGTCGTCAAGTGAAGGCAGCTGCGCGTTTGCTTCCTCAGACGACTCCTACACGTGCAGCAGCAGTAGCAGCATCGCCGCGGGAGAAGCAAAACTTCGAAAAGTCGAGGAATGCGGTTCAGAGAGGTAGGGGAACACAGACAACAGACTGCAGGACCGAAGAGTCCAAGCGGACAGTCGCACAGAGATACTTCCACGGAGAAGACATCCTGCCTGTGGAAACAGTGAACAAAGCGATATCTACAAGTACATATGTATGCGTGTGTGTGTGCACGTATGTGTGTGTGTATGTATGTGTGTGTGTGTATGTATGTGTGTGTGTATGTATGTGTGTGTGTATGTATGTGTGTGTGTATGTATGTGTGTGTGTATGTATGTGTGTGTGTATGTATGTGTGTGTGTATGTATGTGTGTGTGTGTATGTATGTGTGTGTGTATGTATGTGTATATATATATGTATATATATATAGTGTCTCTGTGTGTGTGTGTCTGTGTGTCTGTGTGTCTGTGTGTGTTTGTATGTGTATCTGTATTCGTATGTGTGTACGTCTGTGTATGCGTGTCCGTTTGTGTGCGTATGTGTGTCTGGTTGTTTGCCTCTATGTCTATCTGTCTATCTGCCAGGCCGTTTGTCGCCTCTGTCTGTGTGTGTGTCTATGTGTCTGTTTGTGTGTCTCTCCGTGTGCGTCTGCCCCTCTGTTTCTCTGCCTTTCCGTTTCTCTGCCTCTCTCCCTGTATGTCGGGGGGCGTGGCCCTGTACGCGTGTGAGTCTCTGTCTGCATGTCTGGCTGTGTGTCTATCTGCAGGTGTGGGCGTGTCTCTCTGCCTGTCCGCTTGTCGCCTCTGTCTCCCCGTGTCTCTCCGTGTCTCTGTATGTGGGTGGGCGTGTGCCTGTGTCTCTCTGCCTGTCTCTCTGTCTGCCTATTTGTCTGCCCATTTGTCTGCCCATTTGTCTGCCTCTGTTTCCCTCTTTGTGTGTCTCCCTCTTTGTGTGTCTCCCTCTGTGTGTGTCTCCCTCTGTGTGTGTCTCCCCCTCTGTGTCTAGGTCTTCCCCCTCTGTTTGCCTGCCCGTGTGTCTCTGTCTGTGTGCCTCTGTGTGTGTGGTGCGTATGTGTTGCAGACGGAGGTTCACACATTTTCAAATTCGAGTCTTCCATGCAGTCACTTACCAGAGGAGCCAAATATCTGAGACGCGCGCATGTATGTCTGTCTCTCTACCTGCGCGTGAATCTATATGCGTGGTTAAATACGTGTACACGCAATTCTATTCACACATAGACACCCGCACATGTGTGCCTATCTTTCTTTGTGTAGACGCATGCTGTGGGGTGCCCCGCACAACCCGTATGTTATGCCAGTATCACCATACATATATATATATATATATATATATATGTACGTGGAGCCTATACACACATGCGGGGTGGATCTATAAGAAAGTAAGCGATATTGAAGCAGATCAATGTAACGTCACAGACACACACATATACATATATATGTGCATATGTCCGCCTGCACAGGCGTATATGTGCGTATTTATACAGATATAGAGGTACATAGAGATACACATTTCCAATCGTATATATATATATATATATATATGTATTGATATGTGTGCACGCATGCCTGCAGACAGACGCATATGTATACAAATGCATATGTGTGTTGCATACAGAAATAGTAGCATACCAGCGACCGGACGAGACGCGTGAGAGGCTCCCCGTCGTTTTCTGCGGTGGAGGAAGAGCAGCCGCTGTCATCCGCAGCACCTGCGGTGGCGGTGTTGCTGCTGCCGACACGGTCGGTCTGAGACCGCCCAGGCTGCGGAGTGGGGGGAAAAAGGTTTTTGCTGCTCGCTTTCTCCCGTCCGCTCTCCTCAGCGAACAGCGGCGTCTCAGGCTCCGCGACCCACACGAAATTGCTTTCCATCGCTGCAGCGCTGCTCGCCTCATCTTCTTCGTCCTACGGGCCCACGCACGCACGCGCGCAGAAGAAATATCGCGCATTTGTTCCTCAGTCATTTGCTTGCGGGCAAATGTATTTCTGTTTGTTTCCTTTCAATTCCAGCACAAGCGAGCCCAGAAGGCGTCATACATATGTGAGGGAGTCCTCGAGCATTTCTACGTAATCACGTCCAGCTTCCGCACAAATACACGGACAACGCGCGTCAGTACATACGTATTTGCTCTCTCTCCATATATCTATATATATATTTATGTGCACGTGCAGGTAGATGTTGATATAGAAGTAGGTTCTGTAGAAAAATTTATGGACTACGCACGTCAGTATATGTGTCTTCTCTCCTCACATGTACACATATATATAGACCTAAATACATGCGTACAGCTGCACACATATATTGATACGAACAGGTTCTGTAGGAAATTTGTATGGACCGCGCTCGTCAGCATGCGTTTTTCTTCTCTTCTCATACATATATATATCTATTTATGTGTGTACGCATGTACGTAATTATTCGCATATATATACATATATATATATCCATATATAGATGGAGAAATAGAAATGGAGTAGAGACATACCCCTTCTATACACAAACATTTACATATATGTATCTGCGGATACGTACAAATATACGTATACGTGTCTACATACGCCTAGATATATAGACACACGTATCTACGTATATTTACTTACACCGTGTATATACGTTTGTAGAGAAACGGGGACGCAGCAGCATATACAGAAATCGAGGCAGCCTTTCAATTGACGCTCGCTGTGGGAAGTGTTAGCGTGGGCAGAATATAAACGCATGCTTCCAAATAAAAGGGAGTACCCGTACATGCGTGCCTATACACCTTTTCCCACGTATTTCCACACAAAAAACGCATACACGCATATATGCATGCATACCTGTATACACATATATTAAATGGAGTCATATAGACTTCCGCGTGCGCATCTTCCCATATAAATATTTACTTACACGCTACGCCTACGTACCTGGATATGCGTGTAATGTGTTCTGTCTACACGGATATACATGCACACATATACACCCGTAAGTATACATATGTACATATGTATTCGCACTCATATATACATATGTATAGTCACACATACACATAGATACACTGGATTATGTAGAGCATGTCCACATAAACAGACACATACATATACACACATATATATAAATACCCATCCATATATACACAAATATACACATATATATACATATATATTCACACAGACAAGTAGACATGATATATAGAGTCGCATATATATACATGTATAGACATATATATATATATATATATATGTACGACTATATACGTCATGTCTACTTGTATAGACACATGAGTGTGCACACGAATACACATGTATACACACAAGTGTACACATACGCATACATATTTACATTATGCACAAATTAAGTATGTAGGTGAAGGGATACTGGATGTGCGAAGAAACGTAGATCTAAAAGAAGAAGAAGAAGGAGGAAAAGGGGAGAGTAGCACCTACCGCAGCAGCAAGCGCTTGATATTTAAGCTGCTGTCGCTGAAATTTCGTCAGACGCATGTTCTGCGGGATGGGCGTGACGGACTCCCGTATCCATCCAGGCAGCTTCAGCGCCTGCAACACGGCGACGACTCATCAGATGCACTTCCTGCTTCTCTCGTCTTCTTCCTTTCATCTCCTCCATTTCTTCTTCTTTTTTTCTCTCTGGCACTCAATCCACGTATGTTGGTACACACCTTTCTACCTGTATATACATATATATATACATATATGTATGTATACGTCTCTACATGTACGTGTGGGCAGAAAGCTGTACCAGCAGGGAGAGAAGCATCCGCTGCCGACCTCTCCTATTCTTCCTTTCCCTTTCTCTGTGGCTATCTCTCTCTTTTTCTCTCGCCCTCCCTACAGACACGTACATACATATACATGTATACTACCCATACATATATATATATGCGGACACGAATTTTTATGAGTGGGGAGGGAAGGACCACCCCCTGTTTCTCTTCCCTTTTCTCTCTCTCTGTCATTCTCTTTTTTTCTCTCTTTTTCACTCCAGACATGTAGATACATATATACATACATGTGTACACACATGTGCAAGTAGTATAATGACACATGCAGATCCATGTGTATATGGCCGTGGATAAAAAATGGACTTTCACGGAGAGAGAAGCATCCGCTGCTGGCTTCTCTCTTCTTCTCTCTCGCTGTCTCTTGGCCTGCGGATAGACAGCAGTTTAGTACAACAGCACTCCTGTTATATAAGAAGCCAGACGACGCCTGGTGTAGGTACACCCGTGCTCTACTCAGAACGGTCGCTCCGTTACATGCATATACACGCATACATATCGATCTCTGAAGGGAAGCCAAATACATACACATATGGAAATACACATTTACATATGTATATGGGAGGTACATTTTTCTCTTCCTCTTCCGCTTTCTCTCTCCCTCTCTCGGTGTATCTGTTTGTCTCTGCGAAAGGGTGGCTTGTACGCATACATATATACACATGTACACACACATATATACCGCCAGCCTACACACGTCTACAGATGTAAGCCATAGAGTCACACTACAATCGCCTACAAATATTATACATATACACGTGTAGCAGATACACTATACTGTACACCTCTGTGCGTGGTCGTACACTCTAGGCACATGTGAGCCATATATTCACGCTAGGTATGCATGCATATATATATGTATATGTATGTATATATATACATATATCTATGTCTCGGCGTGTGCGCCGCATCCGGTCTACTGCACCATACGTGTATGCACGTGCACGTGAGCAATATACATATGTAAACCATAAAGCCATGCGAGACACGCATATATATAAATAGAGAGAGAGAGATATGTAAACATACATACACACAGCTACGGTACACTGCATGCGCATGCACGTGGACGTGAGCCCACATAGAATTACGCGAGCTACACATATATATATATATATGAAAACATACATAAAGACAGCTACGCTATAGGGCAATGTGTGTGTTTGTATATATGTATATATATATATATATATGTATTGGTGAGGGCGACAAAAACAGGCGTGTTTTTGACGGGGAAGCAGCCATTTTCTGTCCATCGAATGAGACGCAGTTTTCTTCACTTGACGCGTGGAGAACATGAAATTTACTTTGAAGCGCGACGGCGTCACTTTCTCCAAATACCACACGCATGCCCCCCTACGCATCTCTCGCCGTTCGCATTGACTTCAACAAACTGCTGAGGAGCGCTCAGAGAAGAAAAAACGGAGAGAAAGGAAGAGAAAAAGGAAGCGAGAAAGGAGGAAAGATACAGAAAAAGCGTCGCTCAGAAAAAGAAGTGCCTGTGCACACGGGATCCGCTGCTGTGTCACACCTCATATACTACGAGACCCACACGCAAGCTCTGTGCTACTCATACATATATACATATATATACATACAAACATATATGTATCTATTGATGTGTACAGATACACATATATGTAGACAAGCGCGTCTCCACGTATATGTCTATACGAATCTGCTTTTATAAATCGGGGCGAGCTATAACATATACACACATATACATATATATACGTATATGGCATACTATGTGTGTAACAGAAGCACGCTCTCCAACGTACACACATACGTACATACATATATATATATATATATATACATATGTAGAAAATTGTATGAAGAGGTAGATGCCGTTAAATCAACACGGGTCTTCATACTGAGTATATATATACATATATACACGTACATATGTATACACACATATATATGTATACATGCAGTGGCAGGTCGAAGTACGTAAGGAAGGTGCGCAGACCGGCTGCTACAGGGGAAGTGGCGCAGCTGTTCGAAAGATATCTTTTGGCAGGAAGAGGAGGGAAATGAGGAACAGAGAAGGCAGAGAAAGAGATGTTACTCGGGCTTCTTTGAGTCTTCGCTTCAGCTCCGAGTGTCTTTGCTGGCCGTCTAAAATGAACTTGCGGAAGGCCGCGAGTGACAGAGGATTGTACTCCACCTGTCCAAACAGAAAAGGCCAGGAAAAGATAAACACGCGAGAGAAAGAAAAGAAAACATCAGGAGAAAGGAGGATAGGGAGAAGTGAATAGAAAGGACAGAGTCAAAAAGGCATGCAATGGGAGAAGGTGAAGGACGAAGGGAAGAACAGAAATGCGCAGGGACGAAACGGGAGATCGGAAACGAAAAGTAGCAGAGAAGGCAGAGGACGGAAGGCAAAAAGAGGAAGAAGTAGAAAGGAAGCCAAAACACCGTTTTTTCTTCGAGCCGCTATGGGTGTGTGCATGAACTGCGGAGAAGAAGACGGGGCTACAACAGGCGGAGAGCCATTCGTCAACTGCATGCATGAACACGTAGAAGTAGTATGTTCCAGGCACGAAGACTGCTGCTGCGAGCAGCGTTCTGCAGAAGAGAGAGAAGAAGGGAAACGGTTTCGAGTTGTTGCAGTTGAGTCGTATTTTCCTTGGAGAGAAAAGCGAGCGTCAACCACGCGCCTCGGGCACAAAACTCCCGGAAGGAGGAAGAACGCAGAAATCCACTTTTTAGGACGTAACGACAAAAACGCCAGTCCAGACAGACTCGCGGCTTCACGTCTGCTACTGTTACTGCTGCTTTTGCTGCTGATATGGCTGCTCCGGCAGTCGGCGACACACGGCTGTTGTTCTTTGCCTTACTGCTAGAGCTTCTGCCGCTGCTGCTGCTGCAGCGTTGTTGCTGCCGCGTTGTTGCACATGCTGCTGCTGCCTCCGGGATCCTGCTGCGGCTGCTGAGGCACAGCTGCTGCTGCTTCCATTGTCGCCAGCGCAGGCGTTCCGGCTGCTGGTGTCTCATTCTTGCTGCTGCCTCGTGTGCTACTGTAGCTGCTGCTGCCCCGTGTGCTGCTGTAGCTGCTCCTGCCTCGTGTGCTACTGTAGCTGCTGCTGCCTCGTGTGCTGCTGTAGCTGCTGCTGCCTCGTGTGCTGCTGTAGCTGCTGCTGCCTCGTGTGCTGCTGTTGCTGCTGCCTGTCGCTGTTGCTGCTGCCTTTCGTTGTTGCTGCTGGTGCCGCCTCGTGTGCTGCTGCTGCTGCTTTATGTGCTGCTGCTGCTGCCGCCTCTGTGCTGCAGCTCGCTTCTGCGTGCTGCGGTTCCTGGGGTGCTGCAGACGCGTGTCGCTGGGTTGCTGGTGGGGGGCGGGGTCCGCGTTATTGCTCCTGCTGCTGTTGTTCTTTTGCTGTTGCTTCTCTTCCAGCTGCTGCGCTCCTGGTCCTGCTGCTGTTGCTGTCGGCGTCCTGCTGCTGTGTCGCTGCTGCCCGCATTCGCGCGCTGCTGCTTCGCTGCGGCGGCGGCTCCCAGCTGCCTCTGCGGCCTGCTGCGGCCGCTCTCCTCACCTCCTCGTGCGCAGACGCAGCAGCAGCACGTGCTGCAGCAGCGTCTACTGTCTCCGCTGCTGCGTCGCCTAGTGACCCCGCCTGCTGTGTTAGCCGGAGCTGCGGCGGCGTCTGCTGCTGCGGCTGGAGCAGCTGCTGCTGAAACGCTGCAGCGATTCGCTTTGCCACGTAGATCCCCATCAGCAAATCGTTCGCATTCATCGTCGAAGGCAGCAAGGAAACGCAAAATTTACGGCTTTGCTCCGTCCGCTCGTCATTCTCTTCCCACTGCGTCCTGCTGCTCACTCCTCGTGTATACAAGCGACACACCTAGTAAACAAAAAAGGGGAACAGTACGTGTACCCCTCTCTTCTTACACACGTACATATTTTCGTCTATTCACTCACATATACATACATTCGTCTTCACGTGTACACTTGTTTTTTCTCTCCACATATGTATGGATACATATATACATATATGCGGATGCACGTACACCGCTCGTACGGTCCCTTATATATAACCCTAGATGTATACGCACATATACATAGATATATCACATGAGTCTATTCCTGTCACGTAGGCCAGTGTATATATCCAGGGCATGCACACACCTTCTGACACCTCCTACACGCATAAACTCAGACAGGCCACATGCATCCCTTCTCCCAATATCCTCTTATACATGCATATATATATATGTATGTAAATGTACAGATGCGCTATATACACGTCCGTACACAAAAAGAGAGAGAGAGAGAAAGAGACGGAGAAACAAGACCGTGGCATGTGTGTCTGTGTGTGTGTACTGCTTCCAGCAGTTGCGTAAGTATATACGTCTCTCTCTCTCTCTCTATATATATATATATATGTATACTCTCAGTATCCTCCCAATATACTCTGATACACATATATATATATATATATGTATATGTACATACAGAGATAGACTATATACAAGTTCGTACAGATAAAGAGAGTGAGAGAAACAGACGCACAACATTGTATGTATGTACGTAGATGTATGTATGTATATGTATGTATGTATATGTATGTATGTATATGTATGTATGTATATGTATGTATGTATGTATGTATGTACGTATGTATGTATGTATGTGTGTGCTCGTTCCCGCAGCTGCACCAGTATACATATATATATAAATACAACAGCAGTAACAGAGGGTCGTCCACAGCAGTGTCCTTGTATGTGTCGATCTCCACAGGCCGGCTGCAGAGACGCATACGGCTCCGAAGTGACGAGGACGTGAATCGACGTCCGAGCAGAATCTGCTGCTGCAAGTCCCTTCTGAGAGGCACTTTCGAAAACGGACGCCTCCTCTCTCACACACATACACACAGACGCATGCGTCACCGCCTGTAGCAACGTACACACACATATATATGAGCGAGAAGACGCGTACGTGGAGGCAGAGGAAGCAGCAGGGAGAAGCGAAAAAAAGGGGAGAGGAGCAGAAGATGAAAGGAGAGGAAAAAAAGAGGACGGAAGACCGAGGAAGATGTAGAGGAGAAGACGGATGAAACGGGACGCAAAGAAGACGAGGAGAATGCCGGAGAAGGACCACCTGCCAGACACGGGGACAACGTCGCCCAACAGCAGCAGAAGAAAAGGGAGGGACACGGGGAGAAAATGCACGAAAGGGGGGAGAACTTCACCATGTGCTGGCCAAGAAGGATGTAGAGGACATCGAGCGTCGTAGCTGCTCGTCCGAAGCGAAGAGGCGGCATGCGGAATCGCGGGCACCGTCCCCTCTTCACGCAGCCTCTACACACCTGAAGAAGAACAGAGAAATCGCGATGCCAAGCAAATATTAATATTCAGTGCTGACTTTCGACTCGGCAAGGAGCTCTTCACCCAACATCTACAAAGATGCAACACAATTATTCAATACAGTCAATATACGTGTACACACGTACATACACACACACACATGCATACATATACATATATACATATACATACATACAGATGTATCTATCTATCTATCCATACGTATATATATATTTATACATTGAACTTTGTGTAGGTATGTAGCAATGCACGTGTGAAGACAACAGCTACACATATACTGAAAAAGACACTTTCGGTATCAGCAATATATACATACATACATGAATACGTAAATCGATGCATATGCAGAGACCCACATACATATATATATATATATATATATATTGATACGTGTGTATACGATCTACGCATATATATATATATATCCATACCGATACTATATATATGTATATATATGTGCTTGTAGCACGCAAGTCAGAGACGTGTATAGAGAAGATTGGCGGCACTTTCGTTGAGGCGGGGGATAAATATGAGGCAGACGTATGGCGGGGAGAGGCAGCCATTCGCAAAGAGAGGCCGAAGGAGAGGAGAAAGTGGACAAGACGGCAGCAAGACGTCTCTCGACCGCAGCCGAGTTTTTCACGTCGTCCACATGCAGCCATTCAAAATTTCTTCGCTCTTCCTTTAAGGTGACATGCTTCCATCATACAGAAAGAATAAACTTATGCGTACACAAGTATATACACGTAGACGAAACTCGGGACATCGAGAAGAGTATTTTGGACGTGGTCGCATGCAAGGACGACAGAAGGAGAAGAAGAAGAGAAGTCTCGAAGGTCTACAGCTATGACAAACCGAAAACAGATCTACTATCCAGGTGGAATGCATACCACACAACGCTTCTCCTAGAACGTCAGTATCGAAGAAAAGGACATCTTCATCGTAAAGTTCATGGTTGGTTTACAGAGTATATATGTACCCTTGTCCATGTACACAAGCACACACACATACATATATATAGTCGAATAAACATACATATATATGTATATGTGAGTCTCTTGTGCACAACGAAGAAACGTACGCCATCAGTTTATACTTTACTGAAGCTATGGAGAAGTCAGTACACCTATATATGTGCGAAGAATAAACACACTTGTAGAAACACGGATGTTCACACATATGCCCATCTATTATATATGTGTATCTACAACTTTGGAATTCGTCAACATATATGAACATAAGCGCGTGGTCCTCAAAGAAAATAAATACACCTGCGCAAATAGACATACGTGTACATACATATACATATATATGTCACTTTGCGTGAAGTTTACGTGCACGTATATACGTAGATCTACACATATATACGTATATATGTATATATATACACATACGGATCACATACACCTGCCTAAAGAGAGATTCACATATCTAGTTATCAATCTATATAAATATGCACCTACATATACACATAGACCTACACAAAGATTACATATACGTAGGTACACACATATATATGTATATATGGGTACATAAGGATTTCATAGACCTGAGCAAGTAGAGGTACACCTATCTATATGTATATAACGGTGCATACAGGCTACACACACCTGCATCCATACATATACATATATACGTATATGTGTACAAAGATTACATACAACCGCATCAGCAGGGTTACCCACATTTCTCTCTCTATATGTATATGTTTGTATACACATATCG
The DNA here is from genome assembly GCA_000727475.1 of Sarcocystis neurona. NCBI lineage: Eukaryota > Apicomplexa > Conoidasida > Eucoccidiorida > Sarcocystidae > Sarcocystis > Sarcocystis neurona. The sequence continues at coordinate 2,809,329 of KL647288.1, read as the reverse complement.
GTAATTTCTTGAAAAGCAATCCACCAGACAAACGACCATATACAAATGGATGTGCAAGTACACAGTTGGTTGGCCTTACGTAGGGAAAACGTACAACAACGTATGTACTGATAAATTACACACATATATATACACGCACACACATATGTATTATGTGTATATACTTTGTGTCTACACATGCGTACATTTATATATGTACGAACATAATATATATGCGAGTATACGCACGCGCATGGGATCAACTCTGTAGAAGGGTGATTGGTCGAGAGTGTACGCGGTGGGCAGTAGAAGGAAAGAAAAAAAAGCAGATATCCATTTTTCACGGGGGACGACTTCTCTCGAGACAAACGCGAAACTTTGGAAGAGAAACGAGCCCTTCCGTATAGACCTCTCTGCAGAGAAGACGTGTGAAGAGGGAAGAGGAGACGTCTCGCCACAAAAATGTGGAGGGCGACCGCCAAGTGCGGAGGAGTCCACCGATGGGCGAAGAACGGAGAAATGCCCTGCCTGTCGACTTCGTAATAAGTGACCGATGTGCATGTGGAGCGTCACCTCGACCCAGGCAAATAAGACGAAACGAAGAAGACAGAGAGGACGGGACCGAAGCGGACAGCAGAAGATAGAGGGGAAGCGAAGAGAGACACACACGGAGGGAGACGGAGACACGGAGACAGACAGGGAGACACGAAGAGACGCAGAGGAGGCACACGGGAGGGGGGGCCGAAGGAGAGAAGCCGACGGAGAGCGGAAGAAAACGGGGAGAAGACAGAGGGGGAGCGAGCGGCAGAGGCGTGAGGCGGGTGGCCCGGGGGTGGCGGCGGTGTCGCGGCAGCGGAAAAGTCGGGCGACTGCAACTTTCCGCAGCAGCGCGGAAGTTCACAGGGGAAAAGGGCCAAAATACTTGGGCTTCTGCACAAGTGGAGACAGCACAGAGACGGAGAATTAAACGGAGAAGTGTTGTGGCCAGACACATGCACAGAGACACACGAAGGGAAAAAGCACAAGAGAGAGAGAATTATGGAAAGGAGGTGCAGCCAAATATGTACAGGCTGAGAAAGACAGAGAAGAACTCGCAGAGAGCGTGTGGCCAGGGAGGGAGAGGGAGAGGGCAGCAACTCCGAAAACAGAGAGAAGTTCACAAAGACCCGAAGCGGCAGAGCGAAGCACGCCGCCAGACAACGCCGGAGAGAAAGCAAAGAGGAAAAAGAAGAGGGCACGCTGAGAGAGAAAAGAGAGAGGGACACGAGACAGGGAAAGTGGACTGAGAAAGGGGAAAGATATAGAGAGAGAAAAGGGAGAAAAAAGAGAGACAAGGGAAACACAGCGAGACAGGATAGAAGAGAGACGGAGAGACAGCAACGAGAGAGAGAAATAGTAGGAGGGAGAAACGCGACAGAAGAAAGAGGGAGGAAACGAAGCGAGACAGCCCCAGGTGGAAGCAAGTGGAAGTCCTTTCCTATCTGCATGCAGGAGAGAGAGACAAAACTTTACTTGCGTCTCGGGAATCTGCAGCTCCTGTCGCAGCGTCTTGGCTGCTTCACGAATGCGCGACGCGCTGCCGTGAGAGAGAGGCACCAGCTGCCGGTGGCTGCAGCAGCAGCAACAGCAGCAGCAACAGCAGCAGCAACAGCAGCAGCAGCAGCAACAGCAGCAGCAGCAACAGCAGCAGCAGCAGCAACAGCAGCAGCAGCAACAGCAGCAGCAGCAACAGCAGCAGCAGCAACAGCAGCAGCAGAAAAACGGGAGACGCATGCAGGAGGGGAGCCGTGGCGCATGCATGTCTTCTTCGTCGTCGACAAAACAGCGGTGACTCGGCAAGAGGAGGATAAGACGCAGCGACAGCGAGACAGACAGAGAAAAGGAAGGAGACCGGAGGATACAGAGAGAGGAAGACACAGAGAGGGACGAAGACAAAAAGGGAAATCCAAAGAAGTGTAGAGAGAGTAGAGGAAGAGCGAAGAAGGTGAACAGAGAGAGGGATGGTCGGGGGACACCGGGAGACAGAAACGAAGGCGGTGAGAAAGGGAAGAAAACCAGCGGAGATAGCAGCGAGAGACGACGATAAAGAGGGACAGAGATGGACGGGACAAAAAGAAAGACAGCGAGACAGAGGACCCCCCATAGAGAGAAAGGCGGCTCGGCAGAGAGAGAGGAAGATATCGAGAGAGGGAGATGCATGCAGAGAAACAAAGACGTATAGGGAGAGACGAAGACAGAGAGAGAGGAGGATGGAGAGCAGGAAGCAGGTGAAGAGACCGACGAAAACGTCGCCGTAGGCAAAGGTGAAGAGGAGGCGCGCAGAAAACGCCTGCAGCAGCAGCAGCAGAAGCCTGCGCGTTCGGTGGCCTCAAGTGAACTGTTGAAGAAAGGAAGGAAAATTTTGTCCACGAGGACAAGACGTTCCTCCGGGGGTGAATTTGCTTCTAGACAAACAAAAGAAACTGCAGAGAAAGGCGGGGCGCAGGCGTTTCTTCTCGACGAAGCAAACACCGGCAGCACGTCTCGTTTTCTCCCCAGCAGGAGCAGCAGCAGCGGAGAAAGAACTGGCGCTGCAGAGGAAGCGAGAGAAGTGTCGAAGGGACGTCTGGGCGGTGGAAACTGCGTCGGGAAAGGAGAGAAACACGGAGAGAGAAGAACGCGGGGACGTGCACCTCTCTTTTGGTCGAGTTCGGGAGCAGAGCAGACGCATGCAGGCGTTCGAGGGGTCCCTCTAGAAGTAGAAGAAATACCTACGGAGAAGATCAACAGCGGGATACGGGACGTGTCTTCATCGAAGTGCAGCAGCAAGAAAAAGGAAGAACTACAAAGAACGACACGAGTACGTCTAGCGAATAGTCGGGCACACGCATGCACGCATACAAACAGAGAAGTACCAGCAACAGAGAACCAGACCGACATTCATAAAAAACGAGAAGGAAAGACATCTTCCAATATCTTTATTCATGAGAACGGCGTCCACACAATTCCATATATATATATATATATTTGCAAATGATTATGTGAGGAAGACACCGGCGTCTACTCAAAAATATATGTATATACATATATATGTATTGTAGGCTATTCCATACATCTATCCACCTCTCTCTCTATATATTATACATACACATATATATATATATATATATATTGTAGGCTATTATATATATATGTGCAGTGTGGCACTGGCGGCCCTGCCTCGGGTGACCGCGTCCCTGTGTTCCTTTCCCGCGTTGCTTCGCCTTCTCTTCACGTCCATATATTTCTTCCGCGGTGCCCCCCTCTCTGCAAAAACTTCCCTTCGCCATCAACAGCGTGGCCACAAGGCGTCACCTTTCTTCGTTCTATCGCCTCGTCTTTTTGCTGCTGCGTACGACCCACCAAGTCTACAGTACATACACGTGTATATACAGAGGGGTCTGCCTTACGTGTAATATACACATACCGGTGTGCGTACATCGAAGAGCCGATGACTTACATATATATATATATATATATGTATATATATATATGTATACGAGGTAGCCCACAATACACACATATACGGGTGTATGTAGAAGGGGCTGCAATACACATATATATAAGCCCACAACACACACACACACACACATACGTATGTGTATATACAGAATAGTCTAGAATAGCAACGGGGACATATATGTGTAGAATAGTGTCCAGAAGATATACGCATACATATATATGTCTAGAATGGCTTCAAGGACACAGTTACGTCTACGGATGTGCTGCTCTGGGCAGCGGAGAAGTCCACACTTTTTTATATGTGGAAGGCTCTGGGCGTCGTGAAGAGGAAAATGAAGGAAATGCGAGGAATGTTCGACTGAGAGAAACTGACAGCTTCCTGCTCTGAAGCACGACCGGGCACTCCATCGCCGCAAGCGTCTGCACCGCAGCAGCAAATTTCGCGTCTGCCTCCATCAACGGCTGCAGCGGGACCGCGGCAGCGATCAGGGAGAACTGCTCTCTCATCTGCAGGCCAAGCAGCGACAGCAGCAGCAACAATAAAACGTCCCTGCGCCGCTTATAAAGAACGAGATCCATATATATACATATTATAATAGGGCACACTGCACGTACGAAACACACGTATATATATGTACACCAGGCACTTTGTACTCACATATACGGTGCAGATAAAGATACACGCACAGATATGTATACGCCTGCGTATATTCATATATATGTACGCATCTACATATACATAGTCGTACAGACATACGTTTATACACGCCCGTCTACACATATGTACATATATATTAATATGCATATATATATATATATAGACATGCTTATACTCGGTTAGAGACGTCCGTCTACATATATATGTATATACAAATATGGATATATATATTTATATATATGCCGACATGCTTGCAGTCGGCTACACATCTCTCTCTCTCTCTCTATATATATATATATAATTCTATGTACACATACACACACATATCTCCCCACATTTGTATCTATATTTGTATACATATATATATATAAATATTAATATTCATATGTAAATATACAATTGCATATATATATATATATATGAATATGTATATATATCTACATATATATACGAATATTTATATATATATCTCTCTCTATATATATTAATATCTATACATATATATATATATGTTCAAATACATATATATATATGTATGTAAAAGAAATGTAGGGGCAGATCGATGAAGAGAGAAAAGGCTCACAGCCGTGCGCTTAAGTTCTTTGGTTTTCCACTTTTCCCATCGCGGGATCGGCTTCTGCAAGCCACGTCCTTTCGATATTTGTGTTGGCTCTTCTTTCTCGGTCGCTTGTTCTTCTTCGGTTTGTATGTCTCTCTCTTCTGCATGTCCTGACGCTCCGGCTTCTTCCGCTGTTTCTCTTGCTGCCGCTGATATTTCCGCTTCTGCGTTCTTCACCGCTGCTGTCCTTCCTGCTGTCGCTGCTGTCCCTCCTTCTCCTCGTCGTCGTCCGCCATCAACACCAGCAGCCCCTTCTGCTGCTGCTGCCATTTCTGCTGCTGCTGCTGCCATTTCTGCTGCTGCTGTCCTTCCTTTTCCTTCTCCTCCCATGACGCCTGCTGCTGCTTCTGAGCAGTTGGCCTTCCACGTGACTTGTGTTGCTGCTTCTACATTCGTTCTTGTGGGGTTTTGCTTGCGTTCTAGGGCTGCTCGGCAAAGCTGCTGCACGGCTGCTTGCAGCTGCTGCGCCAGGGCAGCGCGTTCCTCAGCTTCTGCCGCCTCCAGCAGTTGCAACATTTCCTCCTCTTCTTCCTTCTGCTGCTGGTGCTCCTGCTGCTGCTGCAGTGGCAACGACGACGCAGCAAACTCTCGTCGATTCACCGACTCTTTCCTCTCCCCCTCCACGACCGACAGATCCCACACATCGACGGTGTCGCCAATTTCTTCTTCCCCTTCCTGCTGCTGCTGCTGCGTCTGCGTCTCAACTGCATGTCCCACCAGCTTCCCGTCTTCTTCAGCAAACCCCACACGTCTGCCTGCTTCTTCGCCTTCTCTGCTGCTGCCTCTTGTCGTCCTGGACATGCTGTGACTGTTCAAAATGCTGCCGCGCCTGCTGCTGCTGCTCCTCGGCGCGACGCTGTTAGAGTAGCTGTTGTGCGCAGCGCAGCTGCTGCTCCCGCTGAAACTCCTGTTACTCCTCTTCCTGCACGGGATCACCCCCCTGCCGGTGCTGCTGCTGCTGTTGCTGCAGCCGCTGCTATTGGAGCTGATGCTGTTGCTGCTGCTGGTGCTGCTGCTACTGCTGGTGGCTTCCCCTGCGCTGGCCGACTGGCTGCAGCTCTTCTCCTCGCAGCTTTCCTCCGCACTCCGGCGCCTCGCCAACCGCAAGGTACTGCTACATCTTCTGCTGCTTCCACCACTGCTCGAGTAGCCACCATGACAGAGCAAGCAGCTGGTCCTGCTGCTGCCGCATCTGCGACTGCTGCTGCTCACGCTGCTGCTGACCACGCCGCTGCTGCTCACGCCGCTGCTGCTGCTTCTGCTGCTGTTGCTGACTTTGTTGCTTCTGCCGCTGCTGCTCAGAGTCCCATTTTCGGCGGTGCACCTGTCGGTGTAGCTGCTGCTGTAGCTCCTGCTGCGCTTGCGGAAAACAGCGTTCCCGATTCTGTTTACGTCTCCACGCGAAGACGCTCCAGCAGCAAATAACTTCCTGCAGGGCGCCACGACGCACGCAGCAGGAGCTGCAGCAGGGCGCGGTGTGAAGCCCACGGTAGGCGGGAGGTGAACTATTCGTGCGTCCTCGGCAGCAGACGACGTGGCAGTAGCGGGCCAGACAGCAGCAGCTCCAGGAGAAGCACGAGCAGCGCACGGTGCGACAGCAGCAGACGCAGCAGCAGCAGATCCAGCAGCGGCAGCAGACACAATGGCAGGAGAAGCAAGACGCAGGGTGTGTGGGGATGGGCAGGAAAAGGAGCGCCGCTGCAGCGGCAGTGGAGTGGCAGCAGCAGTCGCCGGTCGTGTGCATGCGAGGAGACGAAGGAAAGGCGCACGAAACGCCGAAGAGATATGTGACGACCAGAGAGCATTTGAGGTGTACAGACACCCCAGAGCCTTCCGCACAACAAGCGACGATGCCCGTGTTGTCAAGAGATGCGCTGCGCCTGCAGTAGCAACCCAAGTAGCAGCAGCCCCAGCAGCAGCGTCATGCAAATCAGTGGCACCGTCTTTGACAGAACGAGCAGCAGCAGCAGCAGGAGCGGCTTCGAGCGTCCCAACAGCAGCACGGTGGTCGCCTGCAAAAGTACCAGCGGCAGTCTCAAAAGCTGCTGCAGCAGCTTCTGCCGTTGCAACGGCAGATTCAGTCGTTGCAGCAGCAGCAGCCGGTGCTGCCGTTGCAGCAGCGGTTTCTGCCGTTGCAGCAGTGGTTTCTGCCGTTGCAGCAGTGGTTTCTGCCGTTGCAGCAGCAGCATGAGGCGGAGCTGTTGAAAGGGCAGCACCGCTCACTGTTTTCCACGCAGCAGCATTTCTCTCACTGCATGCAGCAGCAGCGGCGTCCCTGACGAAAAACGGAGAATCAGCGTCATTTCCTGTTGCAGCAGCAGCAGCGGCCGCATTTCGTTTTGTAGCACCAAGGACCTCTGCGATCCAACTGTTTATGGCGGCTGCCTCAGAGAAGACCCGCTGTCCTGCCAGTTTTGCAGGCTCAGTTTCGCCTGCCGCTGCGGCTGTTACGGCTACTGTTGTTGCTGCTGGCGTTGTTCTCACTGCTGCCGCTGCTGCTGCTGCTGTTTTTGATCTGGCTCGTCTTCCTCTTGCTGCTGCGGGATTTGCGGCTGCTGTTGCTGCTGTTGCAGAAGTGTACCTGAGGCGGGTGCGACTTGCCGCTGCTGCTGCATATCGCGAGCAATGCGTCTGAAACACACACGTAAATCTCCTTGCTGTTCCTGTTGCTGCCGTCGCTGCTGTTGCTGCTGGCGTTACTGCTTCTGCTACTGCTGCTGTTGCTGCTCTTGTTGCTGCCGGTGTTGCTGCTGCTGTTGCTGCCGGTGTTGCTTCTGCTGCTGCTGTTGCTGCTGCTGTTCCGTTCGTTCTGCGAATAAGAGAGCACCTGAAGGGGACCGAGCAACAGGAAATCTCCCGCTGCAGCGAAGAGACACTGGACGAGGTCTCCTGTGAATCGGCAGCAGCGACTTGAAATTTGTCCCCCGGAGGACAAGGACCACGGGAAGAAGGAAACGACAGAAAAGTAGAACAACACGAAGAAGAGGAAGAAGGAGAAGTAGCGTGAGGTGCTGCTCTTCGAGGAGCCGTCTCGAGGAGCGGTTGTCGTAGTTTTTGTGAAGAAGAAGAGAGGACAGGCCGCAGAGAAAGGAGTCTTCTGGGTCTTCTGTCTACTGCAGCAAGGAGACCCAGTTGCTGCTGCCTGCCGAAGAAGGGGCTGCTGCAGCTGCCTGCCGTAGCTGCGGCTGCTGCTGCCCCTCTCTGCGGCACGCAAGTGCGCAAAAGCAACGCGCGGAAGCACCAGCAGCAAGAAGAAAAAGAAGGAAGGCGCAGCGGTGCTGCTGCTGATACTCCTGGTGCCGGTGCTGCTCCTGCAGTTTTCCCCCCCCCGCCTTCGCCTTCGTCCTCAACAAAAGCAGCTGCTGCAGCAGCAGCGGTACTTGCCATCTTCGGTGGTGCTGCTGCTTCGGCAAATGCGTCCCTCCGCTCTTGCGGCAGCTGCTCCGGCTGCTGCAGCGCAGGCGGGAGCTTGGGAGACAGCCTCAGCAGCGGGGACCGGAACGACAACGCCGGCAGGAGAGCGACCGCGGGAGAAACCGCGGCGGCACAACTGCAGCACTTGCAGCAGCGGCGCCACCCTCAACAGAAGCAGCAGTGTTAACAGGAGCAGCAGCAGGACTTGCACCAGCAGCAGCAGGACTTGCACCAGCAGCAGCAGGACTTGCACCAGCAGCAGCGGGACTTGCTACAGCAGCAGCAGGACTTGCAACAGCAGCAGCAGCGGCCGTACTTCCATGTGTTGCAGCAGCAGCAGCACCAACGGCAGCGCTGTCCTCAGCACAGGCAGCAGGCTCTACAGTCGCAGCAGCAGGAGCCTTAGCAGCACCGACGGACGTGGAGCAGCGGCAGAACTGAGGGACAGCAGCAGAAAAAACTGCTGCATCAGCAGCGTTGGCAATTACGGCTGCAGCACCCACAACTAATATCGCTCGTGAACCAGCGTCTCAAGTTGAGCCAGGAGCAGCCACAGCAGCAAATATTGAGCCGAGAGCAGCCACAGCACCAAAGATTGAAGCAGGAGCATCAGGGACGAACTGCGCGCGGCAGTGAGGATGACCGAGGAAGGCGGCGGAGCCACTCGTTAGTTTTAGACGCAGCGACTGCGGTATACGTACACCAGAGAGGAGCGAAGAGCAGCAAACGGCTGTCGAGGAAAGGACAAAGTGACGCAAATAGCGACAAGTAGACCTGCTGCAGAGTTACGCGCTGCAACGCAGAGCAGTGAGTAAGGGGCAAAACAGCAACCCCGGCCGAGAGACGTAAAAGGAGCATGCCCAGCAGCAGCAGTGGAAAAGCCGCAGCGGGAAAGCAGCAGCGGGAAAACAGCAGCGGGAAAGCAGCAGCGGGAAAACAGCAGCTGGGCAGCAGCAGCTGACGCCGATCTCTCTCTGTTTCTCACCAGGCACGTCGACGTGTGGCCCTGCCGGTTTATCTGCGCGAACACGCCTTCGTGTGTGTGTTAGTATGAAGTTTTTGTCTTCGCAAGGACTGCGCTACAAACGAGCCAGCAGTCAAGTCAACCGGATACTACTACGCGCACACACAGGCGGCCAAGTAGGAGTAAGACGGAGAGATGCATAGATCGAGGGAGTTTGTAAAGTTTTGCGGGGACAGGAAGATGCTTCAAAGAAGGTGCACAGGCATGCACGCCACGGCAGCGAGGAGGAAATGTCTCTCTCGCTTGCGTGTGCTGTGCTGCTCGAGCAGCCAAGGGGCCTCTCGGCAACAAGACACCAGCAGCTGCTGTGTGGTGGGGTCGTTCCTTTCTGCTGTGTGTGACTACGTGGACCCACCAAAGGAAGGCACTGCAACAGATTTCTTCTGCATAACGTATAAATAATCGTCGACCATCGAGACGGCGTCGCCTGTTATTGTCGGTGGTGTAAACCGTTGCTGCTGCTGCTCCTGCTCCTGCGTGTCTGCTCTTGCCGCCGGTGTTGTTGCTGCTGCTGCTGTTGCAGCTGCTGTTGGGGCTGCTGTTGCGGCTGCTCCTGTGCTATGACACTCACTGCTCTTGCTGCAAAGAGGGCGCTGCTGCTACCGCGTTAGCTTCCATATCGAGGCGCTGCCACTGCGCATGCGTAGTGCCTGCCATGCGACTGTGGAATGCCGAGACTGCATGCTGAGTGTTTCAGCAGCAGCTGCAGCAACTGCGATACAGAGAGACACCGCGTTGTTAGCGCGCTGGTAAAGACACTGAGAGTATCCGTCTTTCTTTTTGCTCGCGGATTTCCCTTCTTCGTGTCCCCTTCTCGTTTCTTCTTCTTCTCGACAGGAGGACAATCTGGCAGTGGGCAAGGCTCTCTGCCACGTGTAGTACCACACAAGTGCTCCTCCGCTTGGCCGCCAGCGCTGCTCCTGCCGTTGCTGCCGGATAACTTCTCTCTCTTACTTTGACCCCTCTGTCGTCCTTGCTGCTGCTGGTTGTCCCGTTTGACTTGGGAGGGGTCGATGCAGCAGCGGCAGCAGCCTCTGTAGCCGCGCGCGGGGCAGCGGGGAAGTCGAGCCGCGTCCGCAGCAGCTGCTGCGGGAGGGAAAATTGTATGCGGCAGTGGCGCAGCAGCATTTTTGACTCTTCTTCATGAAAAGCAGCGACACGGCGATACCCTACTTCCTCCTGGGCCTTCTGCGCCTGGCTTTGCTGTGAGGCCGGCGGGAAACTCGCAGACGCGCAGGAACCATAACGCGGAGCGAAAGAGTACTGCAGAGCACGCGTTTCCACTAGACACACCTCCGCTGCTCGTACATAAAATCAGCTGTCTATATGAGGAGGGAAAGGCGAATGTATGTATACATACGGACCTGCGTACATATATATATATATGTATATGTTTCTCTGTGTATATATGTACGCATGTACACTCACCTAGTACAATCCGTTCAGTGAAAATCTGGGCGGCGTCGAGTTTCGCTGGTTGTCTGTGAGGAGCTCGTTTTGCCGTTTAGCTGCGGGGAAGGTGCAGTACTGTTGTAATGTTGGTGTGTATTGCTGCTGCTGTTGCTTCTGCAGTTGCTGCAGCTGCTATTCTTGCAGCTATCTAGCTGCTGCAGTGCTTACATCACTGTCGCGTTCTCCTGCCATTCCCTCGTCTGCTCCTTTTAACTCTCCCATCCTTCCCGTCTTTCTCTCCTGCTTCGTGTTATCCCGTGCCGGCCTGTGCAATTCTCCCTTTTCTTTGCGCATTGCCAGTGTTCCCTCTTCATGGAGGAGACTACAGGTTATTCGGCTGCGGCCACCGCAGGAGCGGCCCCGGCGTTCCGTCGCAGCAGCAATCCAGCAGCAGCGGCGGCAGCATCCGCTAACAAGCAGAGACAGCAGAAGAAGAAGCAGAGACGTCCATCGTCGAACTGCAGGGGCGTCAGTGCGGGGAGCAGCGCGGCGGTCTCTGGCCTCAGCAGGGGGTTTCCCAGCAGCAGCAGCAGCAACGGAGACGCACGTGCGGCAACGGGAGACGCAGGCAGACGCGCAGCAGGTGCCGCAGATGCAGCACGAGGACATTTTCGAGCGAGGTCGAAGGGCTTGGCCGATCCTCGTTTTGCTGCGCACGCAGACAGACGCTTCCTGTTGGACGCGATTTTGAAGAAGAAGCAGCAGCAGCGGCCGCAGCAGCCACTTGAGGACGGCGCGCAGGATGGTGTGGGGAAGAAGACAGAGAAGCAGGGGAGAGCAGGGGAGGGTCGCAGCAGCGAAGGCGCGACGACAGTTGCCGCAGCAGCTGCAGGGGGTTCGAACAGCAGCAGCAAGCCAAGCAGCAGCAGCAGTAGTAATTTAGGCAGCAGCAGCAGCAGCAAATCAAGCAACAGCAGCATGCCAAGCAGCAGCTTTTGGGGAGCAGAGCTGTTTAAAAATGCGGAGTGGGCGGCAGACGAGCGGTTCAGCCGGCTGTTTACTGACGAAGCGTTTGCCGCTGGGGGAGGGAGCGGCGTCGTTGACAAATATGGAAGAAAGACGCCGCTTTCGTCGAAGACGAAGAAGAAGAAGCAGCCACAGCACCGCGAGGAAGCGAAGAACGGGCTTCTCGCGGCTGCAGCAGGAACAGCAGCACCGGCAGAAGACAAGGGAGCGAAGGAGCTGCCGCAGCAGCAGGAGGAGGAAAAGAAGAGAAAGAAGGGAACGGAGAGGCAAGAGCAGCAGGAGAGCGAGATGAAGAAAAAGAAGAAAAGGGAAAAGAAGACGCAGCAGCAGTCTCCCCAGCAGCAGCAGCAGTGTCGACCGCAGGCGTCGAAGCCGCTACACCGGACCCAGCAGCAGCAGCAACAGCAGCAGGAAACACCTGCGCTGCAGAAGCCGGGGAAGGCAGGTACACATGCTGCAGCAGCAAGACGGAGAGGAAAAGAAAAAGCAGCAGCAGCAGCAGAGCAGGAAGAGGTGGAGAAGGAGGAGAAGAAATGTGCTGCGTTGGCCGCAGCAGCAGCAGTAAGAGGGAAGCACGAAGGAGAACGCCGAGCAGCAGCAAAACATCGTGGACACGGAGAAGAAGAAGAAACAGCCTGTGCTGCTGCAGCTCGGCGGGAAGCAGATGCGTCTCTCGCCGCAGCTTCTGAGACTGAAAATGCCGACTCTTCATTTTCTTCTTCTTCTTCTGACGACGATGACGAAGAGGAAGACGAGGAAAACCACACGGCAGAAGACTCCGGGCCACCTCTTGTGCTGGTGAGTGAAACCCGCCGAATCGAAAAGACATCTTCAAACGTTTCAGGCGGCAGCAAAATCCTCGACTCGAACACTTCCACATATATATATATATACGTATATGGCGCCATAGGTGCGGCTACATATATACAAAGAGTCACATATATATATAGACAGAGATGGTCTTACCGAGGAATGAATATACGTGTATATATATATGTGCGCGTATATGTGTATATATATGTAGAGGAAGATAAATTTATATATGTGTGTATACGCGTTTATATATGTGTCTACACATTTGTACATATCGTGTGAATGTTTCTGAACCTGCCGACGTGTATCTCTTCGTCCTGTACACCGTTTATCGCAGCCGGGCGCAGGGTGGCCATTCTCCTACTCCTATATACATATATATGTAGGGGGTGTCACGTGTACACACAAGGAATGCTATATATATATGTATGTGTAAGAAATGCTATATGCATACGACAGGAATGCTATGTGTGTGTGTATATATATATTAATGTACACGCGCACTCATGGAGTGGTACGTATACATGTATATATATATATATATATGCAAGGAGTGATATGTATGTACGTGTGTACACATATGTATATATATATGTACATATATGCAAGGAGTGATATGTATGTATTTATGTATGTATGTGTGTATGTATGTATGTACGTATGTATGTATGTATGTACACATACATGTATACATACACACAAGGACTGCTATATATATATATATACAAATATATGTGTGTATATATATATACACAAGGAGTCGTGTGCGTGTATATGTGTACGTATTTGTAGGTGGATATAATTTTCCGGTGGTCGTATGTGTGTGACGTGGCCCGCCTGCGTCCCTGTGTGTGTGTCTGCATGCGTTTGACACACACACATGCGTCGAAAGAGGAAGAGAGTGGGCGTATATTTTTTCTCGTCGTTGGAGGAGATGTGATGAGGAGCGCGTGTGGGCAGGTGTGGGGTGGTGGGCCTGTGGTGGTGGTGACAGGGCGAGGAAGTTACTCGGCGACTAGCGGTCGTGGGGCTGGAGTGGGAGAACGTGTCTGCGGAAGAGCTGCTGCTGCTCTTTCAGTCGCTGCAGCGCGGCCTCCAGGTGCAGCCGTCAGCGGCAGGACCCGCAGCAGCGGGCTCGCGTAAAACGGAAGAAGAAGAAGGGAAGGCTGCCTGCGGTGGTGCTGCTGCTTGCATTATCGAAGAAGTCGCCATTTATCCGTCGGAACTCGGCGTGCAGCGCACCGCCCTCGAAGCCGCCCGGGGCCCGTCCATCGTACGTCCTTCCGCCTCCGCGCATGCAGTCCGCTTCCTTTCCCTTCCTTCTTCGGTGGTCTTCTCTTCTCTTCGGCGCGTTCCTCTCCGCCTCTTCTTGGCTTTCTCCGCCTGTATATGAATAGGCATGCGTGTATACTCATATACGCCGTAGGATACCTGCTGCATGCCGGTTACACCTCTTTACGTCCTATTCATCTCCCTGCTGCCTGACGAGACCCAAGGCGTTGTCTACGTATATATTATACGTGTGTACATATGTGTGCACATACATATATATATATGTGTAGACGTGCTGTACCTACCTGTGCTACGTCCTCGTCTATTTCACCTCTCCTCTCTGCCGGTTTCTTCGCGTAGTAAATTGTGCGGATATATATATTTGGAGGTGTAGAGTACCTGCGTGTGCTGCTCACTCATCCGTCCCTATTTGCCGTCTTGTCTTCCTGTCGCCGCTTCTAGGAGTACATATATATATTTATGTAGATAGGGAGATAGATAGACACACGTGTTATAGCTGCGTGTGCTGCATTCTCATTTCTGTCCCTCCCCGGATGATCTACTCTTGTGTATATAAACATATATACAAGTTTTATATATATGTTATAGCTGGTGCATGCTGCCGACATTGCGGCGTCGCTATGAGAATGAGTGCGTGTACGTAGACAGGTACACAAACTTCGGAGAAAGACGTGTACGCACCTATCAATCTATCTGTGTACATATATACACACATATAAGTATACATATATATATATGTACATATTGCACGCGTATGCGCGCACATATATATATATATATACATCTGTGTGTGCATGTCTCTTTGCGTATGTTCAGATGTGTATGTATTGCTGTGCTGTGCTCCCTGGGTATCTAGTGAAAGTGTGTGTAGGCGCACATGTAAAAGTCTCTTACTGCAGAGGATATGTCCCTCTGTCTCTGTGTCTCTCTCTCTCTGTCTCTGTCTCTATGTGTGTGCATATAAGTGTGTTCTGGAAAGCTGCTTGTAGTGGACGTGCAACGCGCTGCTGCTTTGCCAGCTGCCGTGTGCCTCACACTGCTGCGTCTTCTTCGGGGTTGGTGGACGCGTTGTTCTTGCTGCTGCTGGTGCTGCTACGTGGTTACCTGCTGCTGCTGCTGCGTGGTTACCTGCTGCAGGTACTCCTGCTACGACTGCCTTCTCTCTGCCGCTGCTACTGCTTCTCCTGCTTTTCTGTTGCTGTTTCTGTTGCTGCTGCTACTGCGCGACGGTGCTAGCGCCGGCGTTGTTCTGCTGTTGCTGTGACGAGACTACTTTCAACGGTGGGGTGTGCGTTGTGTCTTGGGACTGCTGACGGCGCATGCAGGACTGGGCAGCGATTGAAGGAGGCGGGGGACGCTCAGCAGGCAGTCAGAAGAAGAGTCGGACTGCAGCAGCAGCCCGAGAGCAGCAGCAGCAGGCCGCATCGGCAGAGCAACAAGACGAAGAAAAAGGAGACCTTGACGAATATGAAGAAGACGAAGAAGAAGAAGACGAGGAATCCGAGAAAGAAGAAGAAGAGGGAAATTGCTGGGGTGATGAAGACGACGAAGGGGATGATTTGATGAAGCCAACAGCGGAGGAGGAACGCCGCTACAACGAGGCGCTGCGGAAATATCAAAAAGAGCGATCAAGGTAGCTGCGCTGCTTCTACTCTTGCTGCTGCTGCTGTTTCTTCTGTTACTGCTGCTGCTGTCTCTTCTGTTACTGCTGCTGCTGTTTCTGCTGTTGCTGCTGCTGTTGCTGCCGCTGCTGCTGTTGCTGCGGCTGCTGCTGCTCCTGCTGCTGGCGCCGCAATTGCTCCTGCCGCTGCTGCTGTTACTGCTGCTGGCGCCGCAGTCGCTCCTGCTGCTGTTGCTGCTGCGTCTTGTATGAGTGTGGAAGTGTTTCCGTCTGAGACTCGCGAATATTCCTGCACATTCCCTCACTTTCTATAAACGCCTACATAAAGTGTCGCTCACTCTACATATACATATTGACTGTGATGAATGATAACTCATTCGGTACTTATTCGCATATATATATATATATATGTAACGACGTCCTTCTCCCTCTCTATACATATGCATGTATATACATATGTGTGTATCTGTTTACTTGTGCTTTGGGTATACGTCTAACAAGTTTTACAAAACAGGTGCCCACACATATATACGTACATGTGTATCTATACGTGTCTCTTTCTCTCTATATATATATGCGTACCGTCCGTACATGTACGTAGACATATGTGTGAATACTTGAAGGCGAAAGGCAGGGAGAAGTATTGGACGGCAGAAGGACGGCTTTTGGTCCTCGTCGCGTCCTTCCTTTTCCGCATGATTTTCTTCTTGTCTGCCCTCTGTGGCCCTCTCTTCGTCTCCGTCTCCGCTCTCCTCTTCTTCGCCTTTCCCGTCTCTCTGCGTGCCTTCAACGTCCCCTCCGTCTCCCTTTCGCCGATGGCCGCTTCCCGCTTCTCGGGCACTTCGACGTCCCCCATCTGCCGGTCTCCAACTTCCTTCGTCTCGTCTCTTTCATCGCGTCTCCGTCTCCGTGTCTCCCTGCGTGTCTCCCTGTGTGTCTGCGCGTCTCCCCGCTGCTTCTGTCCGTCTCTGCGGCGTGTCGTTTTGTGGTCTTTTCGTTCGTTTGCTGCCGTCTCGCTCACTTCGTCGACGCGCGGCGAGAACTTTTTGGGACGAAGAAATTCTTCCGAAGAAGCCTCCTTTTGTTGGGGTGGGGGACTTGCGCGCGTGCAGCTACTTCTACGCGATCCTAACCTTCAACACGCCGGCCGCGGCGAAGCTGTTCTACGACGAGTTCGACGGCTACGACTTAGTAAGCGCCAGATGGACAGAAAGTCTTTCTGCTGCCGCTTTCTTCTCCGGTTCTACCAATCTTTCACTGTGTATGTGTGTGTGTATGGGTGTGTCTGTCTTTTCTCTCATGTGTATATACGTCAGTGTCTAATGAACGAACTCTACACCTCTGCCCCATCTACGCAGAGCCCTCTACACAGTGTCTATCTGTACATATGCACATACTTCTTTTCTGCTTCTTCGTCGCCCTCCTTGCGAGTTAAACGGACATGAGACAGACACACACACGTGTGTGTATTTGTGTGTATTTGTGTATACGTGTACATATGTGGACGTTTTCTTCTTGTCTGTAGAAGGTAGTGGGTGAAATTCTGTGATCCACCAATCTGTCTATCTGTCTCTATATAGGGGCGCATGTAGAATTCGTCTCCTTGAGAACAGACGGAATGCGACTGTACGTACTTTATCCATACCTACATATGTCGCTTCACACGTGTGCACGAATGTGTACATACGGACGCTTTTTTTTTCCTGCGTCGCCTTCTCTTCCGTGGTGTGCTGCTGCGTCAGCGTCACACAGTCGGGGTTTCTTGGGGAGAACGTCTTGTGTGGCGGGGCACACACACAAAAGCAACAGACGACACGCGTAAAGGAAAGAGAAAGCTGCGCCTGCCTGCCCGATATCTTCGTCGTAGGCGGTGGGAAGTGTCTCTCGGCGCGAGGCGGCATACGCCCCCATCTTCCGCTGCTGCGAGTCTGCTTCACGTCTTCAAAACGGGGGAGCCGTCCTGTGTTGCGTCGCTAGGAGTAGTCGCTCGACCGAACCTTTCTTCTACCTTGCCTGTGAAAAACCCGTATTCACGTCGGAGGGGACACATGTGGACGTCCCACGCCGTGTGTAGCAACCAAAATAAAATAACGTATGTGTGGGGTTTCGCTGCAGAAATAACAGCAGCAACTCGGGTCGGACGACGGTGAAGGGGACACAAAGCGGCGGTCCTTCCTGGTGGACCTGCACGCGTTTTGCATTTGCGTTTTCTCGTTTTCCCTCGGTGTTGCTGTGATGCTGCCAGCCGAACCTGCTGCTCTACAAACTCGTGGAATACGAATATACCACCTCACACACACACACACACTTGTATATGCCGCGCACACCGCGGCGGCCTGCATGCGTATCACACACCTATTTTTATCCGTGTAGGATGTCCTCGTGTATGTATACGTGCATGCCAGAATATGTGCATATCTATATACATGATACGTGTGTGTACATCACACCCACATATATACGGCCTCGGTTGTTGAAACTGACCTATACTTTGTGTTGCGCTGTCGCGTTTGTAGGTATATTAGATATGCGCATGTGTATATACGTATGCATATATACACACGTGTGAATAGACTGACAGATACTCAGAGGCAGATGGGCTGCGTGTATAAAATGGACGTATTTCCATCCATATATTATGTCATCATGTGTGTATGTGTGTACACACATATACATATACACACACACACACACACACAGACAGTTGTATATATGTACACACACACCTGTGTATACGCGTGTATATATATATATATATATGTACGTATACTTATGTGTGGAACATATTGAGGCTTGTATGTGTATATATGTTCCCCGATGATACGTCTGTATGAGAAGAGGTCCGCCTGGAGGCCGGCGAGAGAGAAGGGGCTGTGGCTTCGCACGGGTCTTCGCGCGCGTCTCTTTTTTTCCTCGTCAGCGGGACGTCAATTCTTCCTGGCCTTCTCTGCTGCGTTGTAGAGGCACATTCTTCTGCAGAGGCTGTCCACACGCAGATGCGTACATTCCTTTTCCTCGCAGCCTTCTCAACTGTAAAGAGGGAAAGGACACCACGAGGAGATCTCCACGCACATGTCTTTCTATAGATCTCCACGTATATATATGTTGGAAAACAGAGACGTTGATAGAGACACAGAGGGAAGGAAGGGGACGGGCCATCTTCCCAGTCGGCGTCAAATTGGCTTCTCTTACTGTATCTCGCCGTCTCCCTCTCTATCTGTGGACATCTATATATATGTGTGTCTCGCAGTTAGCGTCTAGATTATCTGTGTATAAGTTTATATATATATATATATATATGTGTGTATATATGTATGTATATGTAGAGCGAGGAAGAGGGAGGGAGTAGCTCGCGTTTCTTAGTATGTACGTTTGTCATGTATATCCATATGCATATATGTAGCGGCTCGCTATCCGGGTTACTGAGTAGGCGTGCACATAGAGAGAGGCACCCGCCTTCCCATCAAGCCTATACGTTGTGTATATATATGTATATGTGTATGTGTGAGGCCCCTGGTTATCGGAGTTAGTCTACGTATTAGAGATATATCTTGTTACACGTATATGTGTTTATATTCTCAGCTAGTGTCTATTTGATATGGATGTGTAGAGAGGGAAATGCCCGCTTTCTGAGTTCGTGAAGACCGACGGGTGGCTGACCTGCTGCTGCTGCAGCTGCTGTCGCCCCTCACTTTTGCTGCGACTGCTGCTACATCTCTTGGCACCCGCCTGCCCCAGGTCATGCCATTTCGCCTCGTTCTCCCTGTGATGCTGCGTCTCTCTCTTTCTCTACCTTTCCCCTTCTTGGCTTGTTGCGTTTGCTGCTGCTCCTGCTGCGGTCACTCCTTCCTCTCCTGCGACCGCTGTTGCTGCTGCTACAGCTACAAGTGCACGTCCTGTTGCGGCTTCTGCTGTTGCTGTTGGTGCTGGCCCTGCTGCTGTTGCTGCTGGGTTGCTGTTGCTGCAGTGGCCATCGTCGTTTTGCAGGTGCGGGTGTGCTGCAGTTATCGCCGTGACTTGCTGCTGCTTCTCTCCCAGTTGCTGCTGCCCTGTTTTTCCTTCACAGATGCAGCTGCTGCTGTCTGTCTGCAGTTCCTGCTGCTTCTCTGCCGACTCTTTGTGCCCCCACTCTGTGCGATGCACCTGCCGTTGTGTTGCTGCTGCTGCTGCAGCCACTCGCCCTCGACGGCCTCGACCTCCGCTTCGTGCCGGACGATTTGACGTTTCCCTACGCGCCGGTGTCGAAGTGCTCCATCTGCCAGACTGCAGCGGGAGCAGGAGAAGGAGCAGCAGGTGCAGCCGGGGGAGCAGCAGCAGCAGCACTGGTACATTATGAGCCGCCTGCAGCAGTTCTGAGCAATGCGTTGCGCCATACGCGAGTCAAGTGCACGTGGGACGAGACCCCGGCGCAGCGCACAAAGCTGCTAAGGAGAAAGTAAGAACGCGCCTTCTACTGCAGACGAAGAGGAAGAAGAGGCAGTGCCACAGGCGCAGCAGCTGCGGCGCGACCAAGTCCAGCAGCAGCAGCAGCAGAAGCAGCCGCAGCAGCAGCACCAGACGACGAACAGAAGCAGCGAACTGACGAAGAAGCAGCCGCTGCAGTAGGAGAGGAAGACGCAGCAGCGCAGCAGGTGAAGAAGCAGCAGGGGGGCAGCAAATGAAAAGGAAGCAGCGAGCCAGCAGGTGAAGAAGCAGCGGGGTAGCCGACAAAGCAGCAGCAGCAGGCTTGGGGGGCCCGGATGTTGTGGCAGCAGCAGGAGAGGAAGGAAGAAGTAGCAGCAGAGGCAGACGTAGTAGACGTAGCAGCCGCCGAAGAAGAAGACGAAGCGTAGCAGCAGCAGCAGGATGTGAAGCAGCGACGGCAGCATCAGGGCGGGAGAAGAGGCAGCAGCAGCAGTAGCAGAAGAAGGAGGAAGAGCAGCTGTGAAGCAAAAAGCAGCAGCGGCGTCAGTTCGGCAGGCAAAAAGAAACAGCAGAAGGCGAGTTGCCAGTGGAAGCAGCAGGGCCACAGCAGCAACAAGGACTACGCACGCAGCAGCAACCGAGGAAGTAGTTTAGAACTGCGGGCTTAGAAATGCCTTTCCTTTATCAAATGAGGGAAAACAATTGTAGTGATTTCAACGTGGCGTTACTACCTTGTCGACGAAACAAGGGACAGCGGAAGAAGAAGACGCACAGCACGTCGCAGGAGCAGCAACCAGCAGCAGACGTCGCAGAGAAATAGCTAGGACTCGTATTTCCTCGCATGCGAGATGCGCGTGCCTAGCTTTCGACAAAGCAGCAGAAAAGTTCTTGAAGAAACGCCTTCTTCCGACACACGTGCAGCTCCTCTCCGCTCTCTGTTTCCTTGTCGTCGGAACTGCGTGGGTCTTCGCTGCCGCGGCGTCTCCGTCGCTGCTGCGGCTGAGCTGCTGCTCTGCCTGCCGGCGCGCGCCTGTTGTAGCACCGCATGCAGATACATCCACAGCAGTGACGTCTCACGCCGTGGATCTGCTGCAGCCGCAGGAGCTTTGCTCGCGTGTCCCTGCCGCTGCAGCAGCTGCTAGGAGATTCTCTTCATTGCTGCTGTGGTTTTCTTGTAGAGATTGAGGACTCCTGCTGCAGCTGCTGCCGCCACTTGTCTCTGCGATCCTGCTGCTGCCCCACACCTGACAGTGCGCCCTGGGAGCTATATGTGGGGGAGAGGGTGCTGTTGCTGCTGCGTGCTCGAACGACGACGATCTCCGCTGCTCTTGCTGCTGCACCTGCTCTCACTGCCGGTGCTTCTTTGTCTCCTGCTGCTGCTGCTGCTGTCGTTGCTCTTCTGGCGCTGCTGTAGCTGCTGCCACTGTCACTGCGGGGACTGCTGTAGCTCCTGCTGCTCTGCCTGCCAGTGCTGCGGTTCGTGCGGCGGCTGCCATGCTGCGGCTGTTTTACGTGCGGCCGTGGGTAGTATTTCTGCGTGTCGACAATGGCTGCTACAGCGTCTGCTGTGCCGGTGTGTGCTGCCGTATTTCTCCGGCTGCTGCAGCAGCTCGGTCGCGCTGCTGCTGCAACTCGACACCGCGCGCGCAGACTTCTGCTGCTGCTGCTGCTCAACAGATGCACACGTTGCTTATGCTGCTGCTTCTCGAGTTGGCGTATGCAGCGCTCTGTGCTGCTGGTGCTGCTTCTTCGCGCAGATTTACTGAGAAGGAGCTGCACGAGATTGACCTGCAGGCGTATCTGGCGTCATCCTCCTCCTCGTCCTCTGAAGAAGAAGAGGATGCGACGGGAAAGTGGACTTGCTCCGCTGCAGGAGCGAAGAAAACACGGTGGAAACTGTCGGAAGACAACTTGCAGGAGTATCGACGACAGCTCTTGGGTGTAAGACGCAAGCGCACGCGCTTTCGATCTCTCGCATGCGCAGCAGCAGCGATAGGAGGCAGAGCAGCAGCCGCTGCTGCAGCAGGCGCGGTGGAGCAGCAGCTGCAGCATCTGAGCGAGCGCCAGCTTCGCAGCAGCAGCAGCAGTTGCAAGAATCGAAGCAGAAGCTCTACCAGCTGCACTTGCAGCAGCTGCACTTGCAGCAGCAGCAGGAGCAGCAGCAGCAGGAGCAGCAGCGGCAGCGGGGACGGAAGCAGCAACGCTGCAGCAGAACTGTAGCGCGACGATACGTCCTGCTCAGAAGATGATGACAGTTCCACACTCTGTTGCTGCTGCCACCATCTGCGGCCCTTGCGCAGGCTGCAGCACATCTTTTTGTGGAATATATATATATATATGCACATATGCATATGTACTGATTGATTGGCTGGTGCGTGAGTACATATATATATATATATATACGTGTATGGGTAGATATAGTTGTGGATATTGCTGTGTGCACATGAGGAAAATTGTATCTGCCCCTTTCTTTCTCTTTCTTTCTTCGTCTACAAAATGTCGCTTCGTGCGCGTCTTCCTTCCTCTCTCTCGCTATCTTTCTACGTGTATATATATATACTGTGTGGGCACATACACATACACATATACATACAGTGTATGAGTATATACACATATATATATATATATATATATGCGGGCACATAGAGGTATACATGAATATATTTGTATATATGTATGAATGCATACAGATGTCTGTGTGTGAGTGTCGGTACAGATATACAGCGCCTGTATATCTCCGGACATATATATATATATATATGTATATGTGGATATATAGACACACATATATACATGTGTATATGTATATATGGAGAGAGAGAGACTGAGAGAGAATGTATGAGAGACGTCTATCCTCCTCATGTATTTTGCATCTTTATGTACATATAAATGTAACGGCATGCATGCAAATATATACTACTCTACATAGAGATACACATCTAATATGTGTACGGACTGTGTGTGGCGACGCGATGCACACGGGACCTGCAGGAGGCGGCAGATTTGGTTTCGACGAGCGGCAGCAGCGAAGAGGACGAAGAAGAGGAGGGAGGCGAAGCGGCGGAGAAGAGGAAGAGCCACGAACCGCTGCTGGCAGGGCAGAAGAGGCGGGCGAAGACAACGCACCAGCAGATGGCCGCAGGACGCGACGGACTTCAAATTTCCTTCGACGCCGACTTCGAGAATTTGTCTTCTCACGACGAAGAAGAAAATTCACTTCCGCCCTCTCTCACCGAAGAGTACGGCCAACCCTCTCTACTTGAATGAGCCGCACTTCACTATATCTATGTATGTGTGGGCGTCTGTGTGTGAGTTTGGACTCCTGTGTGGATATATATATATATATGTATGTATGCGTGTGTATGTGTACTTCACATATATGCGTATGCGGGTGTGTGTGTGTGTGTGTGTGAATGTGAATATATAAATGTCTACATGTATGTATGCATGTATAGGGGTGTATGGGTTTGGGTTTCTGTGTATGTTTATAGTTACGTATACATGTGTGTATGCGTATGCCTTTGTGTACAAATGTATATGTGTGTATATTTTATATCTATTAATGTGTGTATATGTCCTACATATATGAATGTACCTGTGTATTTGTGTGTATATATATATGTGGGTTTGTACCACGCTGCACGTATATACGTATAGATCTCTGAACGTGCGTGTATGTGTATTTCTCACCGTATCTCCTCGGTATTTCCAGGATGCCTTCGTAGGTAAATATCCTTGTGTGTGTATACGTATATACAAATACATGTTTCTGTGTGTCTATGTATGTATATCTTCATCTCTCTCTGTATATATATATATATATGTATATGTGGATATGTATATATATGTACCTGTATGTTGTATGTGCCCATATGTGTATTTCAATATGTGTATGCACATATATATGTATATGTATCAGCAGCTCCAACAGCAGAAGGAGCAATTATACCGGAGAGGAGCAGCAGTGGAAGCCAAGGCGTAACGTACTTTCTCGTCTACTCTATCTTTCTCCTTTTCTCGTTGACTTTCTTTCTGTCTGCCCGCTTTCTCCATAAATTACGTGGATGTGTGTCGCAGCCCCCACGTACACGAGCTGCGCACAAAACGAAGAGGAAGAGAAGTTCTCGCCAGCACTTTCGGTTCTACGAAAAGGAACTGCTGCTGAGAAAGCAGACACTTCTGTTGTTGCGTATATATATATATATGTTTGTATTGAAATTGACTGCAATACCCGTCCACGTTTCATATATATATATATATGTATATATGTATGGATGGATACCATAGATGCTACTACACTTGTGTGTATGTGTTAAATAGATACCCCATGTATTCGCCACGCAACTACCGTATATTTCTGTATTAAAATGTATAGATATATAAATATATATGACCTTGATCTGCATATGAATGTATGTACATGTATATGTATATCCTTCCGTACATATGAATATATAAGACATATCCATTAGTGGACATATTTGTACGACAACACGTGTATTCTACATACACAGTACATGTGATTCAACATATATATATATATGCTATAAGTCCATACATTGCACATATATATTTTTTAGATAATATATATATATATATTCATTCTACGTGCACACATTTTCATATTTATCTAGTATATACATATGATACATAATATAGGTATATATACATGTGTATATATATATATATAGTAAGGACATGTAAATATCTACTCTAGCCATACATATATATACATACGCATATATTCATAGATAGATAGGGAGATGAATAAATATGTATATCTCTCCACCATCTCTCTTTATATATGTATATGTGCTGCGTCACTGACCCTCTCGCTCTCTTTCAATATGTATATGTATATGAATGTATCCACTTTACTGTCTCTCTGTGTGCCTATACGTATACATTTCATATATTATATATATATGTATGTTTCACGTACATACATGTATACATATGTGTGCGTATATGTGTATGGAGTAGAATTTACTTTCGTATATGGTGAGTGTGGGCTCGGCGTGGCGAAGGAGGAGAGGTTTGATCCTTCGGCTGCTGCTCGTTGTGCGACGAGGTTATTTTTGCTGCGATAGAGAGAAGAAGAGACAGAGAAAGACAGAAAGGAAGAAGGAAAAGGGCAGATAGAGAGATGGACAAAAAAGAGAAGTTGGTTTCTTCAACGTTATTGTCAGAGTGAGGAATGTGCGCGTCGTGTGTCGTCTTTCCGTTCTCTCGCATTCCCTCGACCGACTAATTCTCTCCGTCTCTCTTCGTGTCTCCCTCTCTCTCTGTTTCCCTCCGTCTCCCTGTCTGTCTCCGTCTCTCCGTCTCTCTCTGTCTCCCTGTCTCTCTCTCTCCCTGTCTCCCCGCGTCTCTGTCTCCCCGTCTCTCTCTTTGTCCCCGCCTCTCTCCGTGTCCCTGCCTCCCCGTCTCTGTGCCCCCCTCTCTCTCTGTCTCTCTGTCCCCTCGTCTCTCCGTCTCCCCGTCTCCGTGCCTCTCTTTCTCTCTCTGTGCCTCCTCCTCCCCGTCTCCCCGTCTCTCTGTCTCCCCGTTTCTGTGTCTCCCTACCTCTCCGTCTCTCCATGTCTCTCTGTCTCCCTCCTTCTCCCCGCCTCCCTGTCTCCGCGCGTCTCTCCGTGTCCCTCCGTGGCCCCGTCTCCGCGTCTCCCTCTCTCCCTGCCTCTCCGTCTCTGGGCCTCCCTGTCTCTCTTCCTCTCCGCCTCTCTCTGTGCCTCCCCGTCTCCCTGTCTCTCTCTCTGT
>KL647288.1:2754029-2783499 GCA_000727475.1 Sarcocystis neurona | reverse complement strand
GTGCCTCCCTCTCTCTCTGTCTCCCCATCTCCCTGTCTCTCTGTCCCTTCGTCTCTCTGTCTCCCCGTCTCCGTGCCTCCCTACCTCTCCGTCTCCCCCTGTCTCTCCATCTCTCTCTGTGTCTCCCTGTCTCTCTCTGTATCTCCTTCTCCCCGTCTCCCCGTGTCTCTCCGTCTCCCTGTCTCCCTGTCTCTCTACCTCTTCGTCTCTCCCTGTCTCCTCGTCTCCCTGTCTCTCTGTCTCCCTACCTCTCCGTCTCTCTCTCTGTGTCTCTCTGTCCGTCTCACACCTGTGACGCTCTTTTCTTTCGAATGCCTTCCTTTTCGTCATCTTCGTATGTGCTCGCATGTGCGTTGTCGCATTGTCTCCTTTTTTTCTTCCTGTTCTCCTCCGTGTCTTCTCTTCTGCTTCTTCTCTATTCGGTCGAATCTCCCCTTCGTCTTGCCTTTCCTTCACTTCTTCGCCCCTTCTCGTGTTACACCCCTGCAGCTGCTCCCCCCGCCCCCGCCCCTCCCTTTGCAGGGTTCCTCTTTTTCTAGCCGAACCCAATCAGTTCTTCGTATAGACACCTGCACAGACATCTCTGCGGTGTATATACGTCGTGAGAACGAACTTCTCCGCTTTTGCTTCTTCCCTGCTATTCCGCGTTTCCTCTTCTTCTACTCCGCCGTCGCTCCGTCTTCGTCGTCGCTCGCCGTATCCTTCTCGTTTTCTCCCCTCAATCCTCATCACTTCTACTCTCGCCTTCTACGTTCCGACGCACGAACGCTGCTTGCACGACAATCCACCGTCTTTGCGTTGTCGGCGTGTATGTTCTTCGTCTCACTCTTCCTCTTCATCGCCCTCCCTATTTCTTCTTCGAAGTGACTCTCCTTCGCCGGTCTCCCCTTGTCTTCGTAGTGATGCTTCTTCGATTTCTGTTGTTTCGGTACTTCAGGGAAAGACAGGCGTGGTCTGCGTATGTGCGAAGACGACAGAAAGTGGAGAAGAGGCGACGGGCA
This sequence comes from Sarcocystis neurona, assembly GCA_000727475.1. Classification (NCBI taxonomy): domain Eukaryota; phylum Apicomplexa; class Conoidasida; order Eucoccidiorida; family Sarcocystidae; genus Sarcocystis; species Sarcocystis neurona. The sequence continues at coordinate 2,782,498 of KL647288.1, read as the reverse complement.
GCAGACGAGCGAAAGGTACACACCGACTTGTTTTCCGCTGCCCCTCTTCGTCTTCTTCTTCGTCCTCCTCTTCTTCGTCTTCCGTGACTTCTTGGCCTTTTCTATTTCGTGAAGCACGCTTTGTTCTGAGCACCAGCCGCTTCTTCCTGCTGCCTGCTGCTGCTTGCTGCTGCCCTGCTGATCCTCTCTCTTTTCCTCCGCGTCCTCTTCCTTCTCCTGCTTTTATCGTCTCGTCTCTCTTTCGTGTTTCTGTCCCCTAGATCTGCTCATTTCACTTCTTCCTTCTTCTTCCCGTCATTCCTAGACGTCTCCCTCGTCTCGCTTCCCACACGTTCACGTATGTTTGTGTGTGTGTGTGGTAATACATATGTGTGGATATTCATCCTCTATTGCACAGAGATCTGTGTATACGATAATGTATGTATGTGTCTTGAAAAGCGTATATCAGATAAATCTATGCGAGCGTATACATATATATAGAGAGAGAGAAAGTGACGTAGGTGAACAAAGATACGGATATCTGTCTTCATATGTATGAATAAAATCTGTCCATATACATATATATATACCTGTGTAAACACGCGCATATACTTGTGTGAGAAGTATATAGAGAAATATACGTATATCTATCTGTATATGTGTGTGGATAATATCTGCCCATATATATGTGTATGTATGTGTGAACGTGTGCATGTACACATTCGTATGTGTGTACGCATGCGTCTCTCTCTTTCCCTCTCTCTGCATGCAAACTTATCAGGTAAATTCACAGGAGCCCATCCGTGTATATAGAGTCAAACAGATGAATAAATATATACACGTGTGGCTATCTTTGAATCTATGAGTAAGAGAAATAGATAGGCAAACATACGCGTATGTGCATGTCTCCTACGTATGTGCAATACATGTGTCCGTGTGTATGTGTGAGCATACATAAGTTTGTATGTGTGTACGCATACCTTTCTCTCCTGCCCTCTACGTACAAATAAACATATATATATCCATATATATAGTAAGCCCATCGGTGTCTGTGTATATCCGTCCGCCTTGCTCTTTAGTTATCTGTGTCTATCTACACATACATATTATATATAGAGAGGGAGAGCGACGTCCTGGGAAGACCACCGTGCACGCACGCCCTCTTTTGTTCAACGTTTGTTCGTTTTCCGCGGTTTTTGCCGTGGGACAGTCCCCAGCCGCATGCGCGCTCGGGCGTGCGCCACGCGTTTTCTACTGCAGCAAGAAGAAGAGAAAGTGAAAGAAGAAAGGCAGAGACGAGCAAGGAGAAGACGAAGCAGAGTGTCAGTGTGTGGAGGGCGAAAATGTTCACTTGCAGGAGAACATAACGTATCCGACCGCTTCCTTCTTGTCGTCGAAGGAAACAGCAGCAGCATCTCGTCGAGGCCCCTCATTTTTGTCCGCATGCAGACGACACAACATTCGACACGAAGAGTCTCTTGTGAATCTGTGTCTCGCCTTTGCTGCTCTCCACCTCACCGTTTAACTGGCCTTATGTATGTGTGTGTGTGTGTCTCTCTCTCTACATACACATATATGTATATATATGTGTATACATACGTACGCACATAGGTATGCATATACGTCTGTGGGTATATATACGTATATGCGTATATATATATATATGTATGTGGATATAGATAGATAGATATAAGTGTAAACACAAGTATACATATATATGTGTATGGATTCATCTATATACACATGTGTGTACGTGTGCGTACATATAAATGTGTGGGTCTACATATATATATATATATACGTATACACGTGTGTATACGTATATGTGGGTGGGCTTGTTTGTTGTGTGGACGCCGCTGCTGCGTTTTACGTCTGCGCAACAACTTTTTTGAGGGAGTACGCAGGACGTGTCTTCGACGAAGAAGTATTTTCTTCTCTTTTCTTGATCATATCATCAAAAAGTAGACGTAGATTTCCCCGAAAAAGATGTCTCTCTGTCTAAACAGAACAACTCTCACACACGCCCGTTCGCATACATATATATATGTATAATTGAACAACGTTATATATATAGAGAGAGAGAGATAGATAGATAGATAGGTAGATAGATGAGTAAGTACCTATGTCTCTCTGTCTCTCTCTCTCTCTATATATATATATATATGTATGGCATGTGTGTGTGTAAGGGAGAACAAGTCTTCACCTCTTTTTTGGGAAAAAAGTGCCGGCCCACTTTGTAGAGACGGGGTGTGGAGCGCGCACTGCGTGCTGGGAGACGCTGCAACAGCAGCAGCACGCGCAAGACCAGCAGCAGCAGCAGCAACGGGCGAGAAGAAGAACGTCTTCGTGTGCCGGTGCTCTTTTGGCAGGACAACACTCGTACAAAACTTATGTGATAAATGGTCACTTTTTACACTTCAACAAGTGCACGTACACTCACGCAGGAGATGCTTCTCTATGTATGTCCCCCACGTTTTTAATTGCCCGAGATGCAAAAGCACAGCGGGGGATCATACACACATGTGGATGTGTCTATAAATGAGTACATATATATTCGTATATGTAAATGTGTAAATGTACGTATATATGCATATGTATGTGTGTATGCATATATATACGTGTATATGTATACGTATATGTACCTGTGTATGTATATATACACATGTGTACGTGTGTGTGAATACGTATATATATTCGTCTATGTAAATGTGTAAAAGATATACATATATATGTACATATGTAAGTATCTACATATATATATATGTATGTAAATGTGTAAAAGATATACACATATATGTACGTACGTAAGTATCTACATACATATATATATATATGTATATGTATCTACATGTAAGCATGTGTGTGTGTGTATTTATGAATACATGTAACTTCTGTGTGGAATGTAGAGGAGATAATATGGGAAGAGGTGTTTGTTTGTCTGCAAGAGAATTCCTTCGACAAGAAAATTTTTTAACGTCGTCAATCCGCGGCCCCACGACGTGAGGGTGACGTTGTGTACAGGCACTGCTGCATGAGACGCAGAAGGCCCGAGACGAAGAAGAAGAAGAAGAAGAGGAAGCGACAGCAGCAGCAGAAGAAGACGACGAAGAAAAAGAAGACGATGGCGAAGGGCAGCAGGGGCAGCAGCAGCAGGGGAGGCGCAAGAAGACGACGCAGAGAGAGACAGCAAGTCGGCTGCAAGAGGTGCAGAAGAGGAGAAGAAGAGGCGAGGCTGCGGGACCGGAGGAGGACTTGCAGTTGCCCAGGTCTTCCGCAGTTTCCAAACAAACCAAGCGGTCAAACGCCAAAGTAAAATTCCTTTTCTCGAAAAAATGCTCTCATAAATGAAGAACCAAAAACTTGCGCAGTGAAGAAGAAAAAGAGAAGAAGACGAGAAAATTTGTAGCTTCACGTCTTCGAAGAAGAGGAAATTTGTAGCTTCACGTCTTCCGTTTGAAACGACGAGGAAGTAGATGGCTTCCACACTTTTTCTCAGAAATATTTGCTGCTTTTCTTCTCTTCTCCTCTCCATACATATATGTGTATATCGATAGCAGCTTGCTTGTGCGAACGTGTACCGGCGTCTGTGTGTGTATCCGTCGCTCTCTCTTTCTGTCCTTCTCAGTTTCCCTCCATTTCTGCATGTCTGTGACGCTGTCTCTCTATCCTTTCCTCTCCATATATATCTTTCTGCGTGTCCGTGTATTTATCTTCCCGGCTATCCGTCCCCCTGTCCTCGTCTCTGTGTATGTGCGTGTGTAGATATTTCCGTCTTTTTGTCTCGCTGTGTCCCCCTGTCTCGCTCTGTGTGTGTATGTACGGTTTGTCGTGTCTCCGTCTCATCTTCGTTAGACCCAGGACCCTCTGTCTCTATTCGTTTCTCTCTGTATGTGTGTGTCTGTGTGTGTCTGCGTATATATGTTTGTGTGGGTAGGTGGTATGCGTGTGCGTCTCTTTTTTCTCTACATGTGTGTGTGCCTGTCCTTATATATATATATATATATTCATATGTGTCTGTGTGTGTATATGTACTGTGGTAAGAGAACTACGTATGTGGCCCATCTACCTCCTCCTTCTGTACATATTTAGGTGTGTGGCAATATGTGTGTACGTCTGTATGCATATATATATATATAGCTGTGTGCTTGTATATCTCTCTATTAATGTCTGTCTATTAAGGTATACATATATATCGCAAGAGAGAGAGAGAAGGTCTGCGTATATGTACATATGTGCTTCTATATAAATATATGTATACAGCTGTGTGTACATATATATATATATATATATGTATGTATATATATATACATACATATATATATATATGTAAGTACACACGTATATGTAGAAAGGTGTGTATCCTTGTGACCGTGAGAAACTGCATTTTCGAGGAAGTGTATTTCTTCTGCAGGCGGCGCCGGTTCGTAGAGCAGGGAAGAGGAGTACTTCAACTTCTTTCGCAGACTTGCGTATCTGTTCTCGTCATAAGATAAAATAAATATCGATGATACGTGCACATCCGTGCCCACGGGGACTTGCGTGTGTAGTAGATGAGTAGGCGGTGGGGAAGAACTTCGCAATTTTTTGTCTTCAAAAGGGAGAGAAGACGCCTGATTTCTTCCGTTTTTGCTCTGCAGCAGTTCCCTGCTTTTGGCGACTAGGGAGAAAATAGCTGTACCCCCGCTATATTATTCGTGTGCGGGCATTTATGTGTATATGGACACAGACAGACAGAGAGACAGAGAAGCAAAGAGAGAGGAAGAGGAAAAGAGAGGATGAGAGTTTTTTTTGCGGCTGCTGTGTAGTTGTCTGCATGTCCATGTGGCGATGTGGTGCTGCCGCTGCTGCTGCTGCATGGGTGCTGCTGCCTGTGTGCTGCTGCTGCGTGTGTGCTGCTGCTGCATGTGTGCTGCTGCTGGTGCTGCAGTTTCCGCTGTTCGACGTCAGCAGCGGCTCTGCTGCAGCGGATGAGGGAGAGTCGCCCGATGCAGGGAAGCCTCGTGCAGCTGCTGCTGCTTCTTCTACGTCGCGTGTTGCGAGTGCTGCGGAGCTGCAGCTGCTGACGCTTGAAGAGTCAGAGGTAATGAAAGGCGACGCCTTCTGCAAAGCTTTCTTGACTTCTCTTCCTGCGCATGCGCGTGTTGCTGCGTAGACAGCCCTGACGCAGTGTGGCTATAAAGTGGGAAAACGCCGTGGAAGTGGACGTGGAAGAAAGTAGACATAAAAGCGAGAAAGTGAGAGAAAGTGGAAAGAGAGGAAATACCCGGGAAGGGCGTGAGGTCTCGTCTCAGCGACGGCGTGTGGTCGTGTTCAGCTGCAGGACACGAGTAGCGAAGAGACGGCGGCACAGTCTGCTGCAAACACGGAAAACAAATAAATACACTTCTACCTTCCTAATGCAAATGTAATTCACAAATGTACGTGTATTTATATGATACTACGTATGTGGATGCGTTTTTGTATGTAGACGTATATGCGTATGTATATATATGTATGGACATGTGTATGTGTGTATATATATGTGAACAAAGGCACGTCTGTGTACGTATCTATTATACACATGTATATATATATGAACAAAGGCATGTCTATGTACGTATCTATTATACACATGGATGTGTATATATATATATATATATATATGTTTCGATGTCTATAAAAGGGCGAATGTACGTATGTACGTCTAGGTACGTCCGGAGTAGATGAGCCCGTTTTTGTCTTCTGTATGTACATATATGTACTTTTCCATCTGTCCCTCTCTCCTTCTGTGGATATGCGTGGGGATGATTTCTGTTTAAAAAATCCGTGGAAATGTTTGTGTGTGTATATGTGTGTGTGTGTGGAACAGGACACAGGCAGACATTTCGACTTGCGTGTCGATATGCAGCAGCTGCAGGAGCAGCAGCAGAATAAGAAAAAGAAGACCAGGAAGAGTCTTCTTCGAGCAGCAGATGCAGAAGTCGACGCTTCTGCTTCATTCCGCGTGAGACGTCTCTTCTGTCCTCCTCGACTTTCTCTTCTTCTTCGTCTTGCTGTCGGTTTTCTTCGCTTCTCCGTGCTTCAGCCGTCTTCTCGTGTACTTGCACGCGTGCGTTGCCCTCTCTCTCCGCCGACGTCTTCATGAAAAGACAAGCATTTATATATCTCTCTATTCCTATACAACATATATATAATGACATGTTTGCATATATATATTATACATATGTGTAGGGAGAGTGTATATATATGTATAGACATACTTGCGCTTGTACGTAGGGAATATATATATATATGTATATATGTAAATGTATGTATACATTTTGCGCATGTTCGCTTAGGGAATATATTGACGTGTTCGCAAATACATGTACGACATATATATATATACAGGAAGAGAGAGAGACATATTTGCAGATGTTGGGAATGCCTATACAAATATGTGTATATATATATATATTTGCATGTAGGTGTAGGGAGTGCGTATATATGTGTATATACGTGTATTGACATATTTGCGCACGTGCGTACGAAATATGTACATGCTGCAGCTCTAACCGCTTCGGCGGCTTCTGCTGCTGTTGCCCCAACCGTTGCCATTGCCGCAGCTGCTGCTGTTGCTGCTTCTGCTCCTGCAACTGCCATCATTTCTGTGCCATGCGGGCTCTGGCGTCCCTTCGCGGATGGTGGACCTGCATTCCGCCGGGCGTCCTAAATTGTTTAGGTTTCTCTTTTTTTCTTCGTGTCCCTCTCTGCAGCAGGGTTTGTTCTCAGACGCTGGTGTTCGCATGCAGTAATACATACATATATATGTGGTCGGATGTAGAACGCTCAATACGTATTCACATGTATATGTGTGCGCCCGCATATATATATATATATATATGTCGTCGTATATGTAACGCTCAATACATATATATATATATAATGTGTATGCATGGGCGCATATTTATATATATGTATATGGCTGTATATATAACACCCAGTGCGTGTGCGTGTATACATATATATATATATATATGTATATGTATATGGCCGCATATTTACATGTATATACATGTGTGGCGGTGTACGTCGGTCTTAGGAGGTAGACATGCATTTACGTTTTTTGATAGTACGTGGATTTGTTTTTATATGCGTCTGTGTCTTCGTGTATGTATCAACAAACGCAAGAGGTAGAATACACGTGTATTTACCCCTCTCGGTAGGTATGTACGCGTGGATGTGTGTACACATGAGGACTTCTTCTATACGTATGCCTCTCTCTATACACTTATACATATATACATATATATATGTGTATTTACAACGTACGTACGTGTATCTCTCTCTCTCTATATATACATATATATGTATATATATGTATATACACAACGTACATATGTGAATCTCTCTGTATACATATGCGGTTGTATTTTTGTGGGTCCTTTTGTATACACAGAGGAGAGCCTCACAGATGTGTATATGTGTGTTCGTGTGTGTGTCTCGTGTCTGTATACCAGCACGTGTTTTTACGCAGCATTTTCTCCTTCTTTTCGTTTCTTCATTTTCCTCTGCTGTTGGCCAGGTGGATGTAGCGGACACGCGATTTGCGAGGATTTTTACGGATCCGCAGTTCTCGATCGATCCAAGCGACCCGCAGTTCAAGGTACGTTTTACTCATCAACAGAGATCTCTCTATCTTTCTGCAGGAAGACACACATCTATAAAGACACAAACTTCTACCGAGAGGAGTCCACAGATGTACTTATGCACAGATATTAATACATTCATTCATACGTAAATATATTTGTGTACCTATGTACACATATATATACATACTCCTGAACAGATAGATACACGAGTGTACATATATGTATACATATTAGCTGAAAACATATCAGTATGTATATGCACGTATGTGTGCGTGTTATGTATATGCGTGTAACTTATACATATATATATGTGTGTATATACGTATGTGTATAATATCTATATATATGTGTATATATATGTGTATGTTTATTGGTATGTGTCTATTTGTACGTGTGTATGTATCTCTCGGTTGTAGTATGACGGTTGAGTGCGCTGTGATTGACTCAGTGCGGTGAACTTCTTGTTTTATAGGTATATGGTAGGATGTAGCAAGACGCATCATTTGCCGCTACCGACGCCTTTGTCTGCATTCACCTTTTTCTTCAAGAAGTAGATCTCACGAGTCACTTCTCCTCTCTCTTAATTTCTCCTTCCCGTTGGTCCTCTTCGTCCTGGCAGTCACCATGTATATATATATGAATATATATGAATATGTACATGTATACATATATATGTATACATGTATGTGTGTCCACATATATGTGCATGTGTGTATGGGAGTTTGTTTATCTCCTCTTCTCGTTTTTGCTCCTCTTCGTCCCATACTCATCTTGTCACTACTGCAGTGTCTTCTTTTTCTTTTCCGCCTATCTGTGTGCATCACTTCGAATTTCCCGTTTTCCGTCCCCCTGATCTACGTCAGCGTCCTTGTCTTTTTGCTTCCTTATCTTATTTTCTTCACATCTGTAAGTGAGTCTCTTTTCCTTTCGTCCCTTTCTCTTTGGAGAGCCAACGCGTCTCGTTTCCCGCCTTTCCCTTCTTCCCGTTACGGAAAAAGTGAATTTCCCGTTTCTTGCCTTCCCGCTGCGCGTGAAAGTCACTTTTTCTTTTACTCTTCCCACGGATAACCGCGGGTTCACGAAGCCGTGGCTCGCGGTCTGTCCTCGCCTCCTGCTGCAAATGCTGCTCTACTGCATTTTCTCGTGTATTCCTATTTTTTAGTCGTTCTTGCCACAGTACCGGAGCTGGTGGCGGTTGCAGTAGAGAGAGTCTCTTGTCCTCCTGTGGACGACGGGAAATTTATTTTTGTGCTTCCCCACCGAGCACCCATTCAACCCCCACGCCTGGTCTCACCGATCGGAGGCGGTTCGTTGTAGCAGCAGCCATTATAATTCCGAAGGAAAATGCTGTAACGGGACTTCTCTATATCTTCCGTGAAAACTTGTTCCACACACATGACCAGGAATTATACGAAGAAAACCGACTTCCTCGCAAAAAGCCGTAACAGCGGTGGACGAACATACACGCACCGGCAAGTCCACCGTGTAGACCTTCTGACGGAAGCGAGTCATTACACAGGTGCACACGTATAGATATATATATATATAGATAGATATAGATATATGTGTATATAGAGATGTATATATAGAGAGAGATAGAAGGAGTGGGAGGAAGATAGAAAGAGACTAAGAGAGACACGGCAGCACCTGTCCTTCGATGTCTTGCCTTTCCACGTCGCCTTCTAGACTGCGCGGTGTTTGGCTCGCGATCCCCTTGTCTGCCCACGGCGTCTTTTTCTCTGTGTGTTTCCCTCTCTTCTTTTCTTCCGCCTGGGGAATCTTTCTTTTCTGTGTTTTCCTTTTCTTGTTTTCTCGGAACGCTTCTCGTTTCGTTTTCCCTTTCCTCTGAATTCCCGTTCTCTTCCTTTGCGTCCCTCCGACTCCTCACCAGCGTCTTCTGCTTCGCTTTCACTTTTCCTGGGACCTTTTTCACACATCTGGCACTGTTGTGTGTCTGTGCCTGTTCTTTAATCCGCGCGTTTACTCCTTTTTCCTCGCTACATATTCTCTAGGTAGTCTCTTCTTCGTTCCTCCTCTGCTTTGCTCCTCCAGCGAACCCCTGCGACAGAAGAACTTCTACGAGAGAAACGGCTGCGCAGCGCGCAGCAGAAATTCAGGAGCTTCGCTACCTCTGCAACGCCAGCAGCATCTGCTGCTTTGTCGTCTTCATAAACGTTTTGACGGCAGATTTCTGTGGATTTCTCTTGGTGTGTTTTCTTCCGTTTCAGCCGGTTTTTGAGACGCTTGTTTCTGTCGACTAACTTGGGTCAGAAAAGTTTGTGCTGCATCGGTGAACCGGTGATTCGCTGCCGCATCCTCCGGTGAATTTCTTCTCTAAGAACAAACAAGTGTGAATCTCCGTGTTATTACTTTCATGTCTTGACGTGGAGTTGCTGTTCGAATGGAAGGTTCTAAATCTTGTCGCACGTAATTAAACACAGGGTCCTGCGTCGTCCACCCGATATAAGTATTGTCGCATATATATATATATATATATATGTATATATATGTTGTACCCAAATTTCTCTTGGATGTATACTTGTGTACGTTTTTGTGTACTTTTTTCTAATAGGCGAGAATATATATGTATATACATACACGTATATGTATATATATATATATATGTAGAGAGAGAGGCATTCTCCTGAATTTCTCTCTCTATTTATACGGATATTAAAATAAATATATATATATATCCATGTACGCGTACGTGTAGATATTACATGAATACGTATGTATGTATATATATATATATAAATGTGCGTATGGATATATCGGTATGCCACCTGCTACGTGGATGCGACGTGTGTGTATGTTACAAACGTCAAGGGAGACGTCGTTTTGTTTACGCAGGGAGTTGCGTTTCTCTGATACTATAACGTTCGTAAGAAGGATTCACTGGCAGCGTATCCACGTGTAACAATGTGTGATGGTGTTGGCCCCTTTGATTTGAGAATACATATTTCTTAGAAAACTTTTATTTTCTGCCCGTTGTCTGGTCGGTGGAACGGCATTCCGCTTGCAGCGAACAGCGCCCGCAGCTACGAATTGCTTCTTCTTTTGAACTAGCCAGTGGCATTACACACTTACATGGACCTGTAGACCTTTGGTCAGTTTTCTTGTAAGAAAACGTGTCGCGTGAATTGTTTGCACGTTCAGCATCGTTTTCACTTAAAAGAGATTTCTTCACTCTGAAATGGTAACAGAGTCGGCACATCGTCTTGCCCACGAGCAGCGCGCCGTGTTGAACCGGCAGTTCCGCTCGTACTATGTTGCTTCAGAGGCGCAGTATACCTGCACCCTTTTTGTGCAGAAGTGACAGAAATCTACTTTCTAAGGACTCGTTTGTTGTTTGTCGTGAATAGGAATTTTAAATTGAGACTCCTCTTCCGTCGGTGGAACTGGTGAAGAGGTCACAAGCACTTTTCACGTGCACCACGAGTAAAAATAACACAAACATCCGGACAGAGACTCGGAAGTTTCGGCTGCCTTCAGGAGGCACCACTCACCTAAATATGCGCCTACGGATATATCCGTTTACTACATATCCTTGAGTATAACTAACGCTTGCACATCGGGATGAAAGACATCTCGATCGCCGTCCACATCCATATACGAGGACACATACATACGCCAACATATACACCACTCCTCACCTGCACTCGCTTGTTGTATTATTTCAGTTATTGCTGCGCTGAGCTTGCGCAGACGCGTATTATAAGTAAGAAATTCTTCTGTGGAGAAAGAAACATCCACTTAGCAGCGCTGCTGCCAAACAAGTGGTCATGTCCGGAGACCAGCAATGAGGCACGCAGAGACGTACACGTAGTTACATGGTGCGAAGTTCTATACTGGTAAACTCGGTGAAATACGGATGTGTATGTGCAGGTAACTGCGTTTAAAGGAAAAACGAGGACCTTGTCACCTTTTCGTACCACATATGTGTAGGCGGAGATGGAGTGCGAGTCGTGACCGCGCGGGTGTACACCTACCTGACGATACACAGGAGCATTTGATAACATGCTTCTGCACTTATGCTACGTGCAGACATATAGAATTATGTATGTTAATATAGAGATGCGTGCTTTGTACAATACTCAGGAAGCACGAAAAATAGTATACACGCGGTAACAGCAGGTGTGGTATAACCGAAGAAAACATGCGCTGTGAATTATCATTCTGAGAAGCAGTGGGATAAACACATATTTAATCATATATTTAGAGATATATATACATATATATATACACGTTGACACCGCCGCGTATATACGTCTGAAGCGGAAATTCAAACTTTTCATTGTTCTTCGTAGACTACTAAGGTGTCTCTGCAGTTCTTGGAGGACACCGCACGACAGAAAAACCCCGTGACGTCCTCTGGACGTGTAGGCGCTGGTGTTTTCTTACACAACGACTTGCAGGAACACTGTTGAATGCTTGCGCTGAACCTTGCACATACACACGTATATGTTCCCACATTCTGTGTAAACTGTGTTTCGCAGTATGTTTCTTCCCTGAAAGAAAGGTCAAAATGAGCTTGCTATTCTTCTCACACTCGCGGACTCTAACACTCTCAATTTGTTATGCGGGCAGAAGGTTTCTTCGCACCACTCATATATATTCTTCCATTCAGTTGTACACGAGAGGCACGGCAGACCCAAGTAGTCGTCACCACTTATTAAACGTTAGGGGCCACAAATCTGTGTATATATGTGCTACCCGTATATACGTCCGTACGCACTCATAGGAGAGCCACGCGGATAAATACTTAAGCACCCACACACCAGCATCTAGGTGCTGTTCAGATATGAATTTGTATGCACAGAAGTTGATGGATATATATATATATATTATGCCTTTGTTAATGTGAGCGTGAAGTACTCCTAATAAATTATTGAGCAGCTACTGTTCAGCACGGCGACTTATTTCGGCGGCAGGACTTCGGATATACATATATATATATATAGAGAGAGAGAGAGAGATATTACATGCTTTTGTTAACATGAGCGTGAGGTACTACTAATAAATTACTGAGCGACTACCGTTCACTGCGGCGACATACGTCGGCGGCAGGACTATAGAGCTGCTTTGACCTTTCCCCCTCAAGACGTGGGCGTTTTGCAAGCATATACATCCGGTATTCAGACATACGTGCTTTGTATTACTATATATATTCGTACATGTGTGTATAAATATATATATATATATATAGATATTTACGGGTGATGCACAGGAAGTCGTACTCTCGTATGTGTGGAGGAAAAGTAGAGTTCCTCGAAACTGAGAGAATAATTTGCTGCAGTCTATTCCATCACCAGCACGTGGCAACGCAACTCCACTGCAAAGCGGTCGAGGACCTCCATTATTTTTGCTATACGGCGAATCGAAGACTACTCCTCTTCAAACTTACCCGCACTGCTCGTACATCCATCTTACGGAAGTACATTATTATGTTTCCTTTTTCACAAGTCTATCCGTGTACAATGATTATTAGCACACCGTCACTTTCACCCCTTCGATCATAAAGTAGTCGTAAACACACACCTTTGTTCTACCGGTTCGGCTCGTACATGCACCCGTTCAAAAGTCAAGTATTATATTTTCATTCCCGCCGAATGACCCATCCAGTGTGATTACTAGCACATCATTACTTTTACCTCTTGAACCATACAGTAAATCTTAACTGCTTCAAACACCGCAGTTTTACACACTGTGCGTGAGTTCACTTCTGTGCATGCTCCCCGTGTGCTCGGCTACCGATGTGAAATCGGAGACTAGCGAAACGTGCGCTAATCCAGAAAGTGAACGCACTTCATAATTTCCGCACGTAGTTTACTTCCTGTCGAATAACAACTTTTCAGTCGCTGTTGTCGGCGTGTGCATACACAACTCTTCCTGATGAAGAAAATCAAGCTGGATTTTCCTTGTTGCATTGCCTTCGTTATTTCCTGCACCGGGTACGTTTTTGTGTCCCCTGTCGAAACACTCGATGACGTGTACATGCCTCCTTCGTGCCAGCAACTTTGTCTGTGCGTTACCCCGTACAAGCCTTCGGTAGCGGCCTGTACCCCGACGCCTTGAGCACTCTTTCACTTCTACCCATGTCTACGCGTACACCGTATGTTTCCATTGCACGGGCAAAAGCACTTCAGTGAAGGTCAGAAACGTTTGAGTTAATACCCTTCAGCATCCACCAGTGTCTCTCCTACTCACATATTTCAGGTATACACGTGTGTATGCACGTGTACACACACATGTCTACTTACGTGTTCTTATATATTTGTGCTTGGACGGGTCAGACGCGTGTGTGTCTCTGTTCTTAGAATTTTGTGTTTTATTATCCGTGACACGAGGTGATTCCGAATAGTGGAAGACGTCTTTACAGGTAAACGCAGCCTCCACGTATTTTTTTTCATTTGTTATGTGACAAGTCTCTTGTAATTTTCCCTGTCTTTTCAACGAACACTCCAGTTACGGCTGTCACGCGCTTCACGCCTTGTAATCCGCATCCGGTCCAATTCTTCAAGAAGTTCTGAAAAAATGTTTAATTATCAAGAAAACTGTTCTGTGCACTTTGAATAGATCCTTCTTCCCCTTCGATCCTAATTACTCCATCTAGCTCTTCATCAGCACAGTGGAGTTCGTACAGTGTGGTGGACGCGTAATCAAGTTATTTCCACGAACTGGTAATTATAACACAAAAAGTAAAATCTGTCTTTGCACGCAGAGGAACAGGCTGTTCTTCGTCCTTTCCCGTATATGCCTGAGTTTCAATTTAAATAACTGCACTTTTCAATTTCCTGTCCCGGAGCCACAGCTATTGAGAGCTGCTCCTGCTGATGCTGCTGTTTCTTCCCCCCCCGTCTCAAACCACTAACTATGCTCGTGCGTATTACAACGTAGCGGTACCGGATCTTATCGTCATTTTTGCTACACCGTCGCTTCCTTCTGTCTGTCTCATCACACTAGGAGATAACGTCCGCGTGCTTTTCTCAATCTGACGACTTTGCGTGTTCATGAGCGGCTGCGACTTCTTGTCTCTCCTATCCTTGTGGCATCTTTTTAGTATCGCCTGTCCCTGTAAACCGACGACAGGGCGTATTCTGCTGCTGGTGGGGCTGCTGCTTCTTGTCCTTCCTCCCCAGCTCTCCGTGCATGTGCACCACTCCTGCCGAACAGAAATATTTCTCCATGTGCCCGTGCGGATCTTCTTGTCATGCGTCTTTCTTCTACGTTTCCTGACGCAGTGTTGTTTCAAACCGCAGGAGAAGCTGTTTTGCTGATGCTGCTGCTAGAACTCTGTCGGCCGACAGGCAGCATCTGATTGGCTCAAGCAGGAATTGACAAGGGGGTGCTTCTTTGCAGCCATGAGGCGGCAGACGAACTCAAGAAGCGAGGTTCTCTTTTTTATCCTTTCTTCGTATGTGTGTGCTTGTGTGATCCTCTCCGTTTCACGACGGGTCGCCGTCGCATCGACACTTTCTGCCGACGTCGTACGAGCTCAGCATGACCAGCCCAGATGTTCTTCCTCGCGATTTTTCGCGCCCCGGTGCCGCCTCTTGTCTGCTAACTCTCACTTGTCAGTGCGAATAAATGAAATGCTCTGTCCACCGTTTTCTCGACAAACTTCGGTTTCTCACGCGAACAATCTACCTCACTCTCCCACTGCAATGCCGTCTGTCAACGTCACGCAGGTGAACAACGACGGGAAAGAATTAGCCCCTGTAGCACGCAGGAGCTCGAGAAGACAGAGTAGAGAGAAGTTTCCCTCTCCCTCACAAGGTGACTTCCGCAGTAGAAGGGAACGCGGAATCCTCTGCATCTCTGCTGGTGCGTCGCTGCTGCAGCACCTTGGCCTGTTGAGGAGAGACGAAAGACGAGGAAAAGAAGAACGTTCTTCATCCTGTCGAGTGAGTCACTCAGAAAAATTCAACTCGTCTGTACCAGCCCTTCACAAAAGTAGCGCTTTGTCACCTGCTGTCTCGGATAAGCCTGAATTTAACGGCGGAAGGTTGAGTAGAACTTGTAAAGGAAATATCAATCATATTGCACTCTTCTCTGCACCAGAGTTGTCGCAGCGTAAACGGGTTTTTTCTTCCGGATCTCTCGCTACCGTTTTCAGCCGGTTTCTGCGTTATCTCCGGCATACCGGAAAGAGACTCCCTGTAGGTCCTGGTAATTCTTTGCTGTGCAGCACGCCACCGGACCGACATGCGCAAGCCGTAAAGCTGCTGAGCAGCAACAAAGATATCTTATTCTCCCTGTTGAGTTTCACACTTCGTGGCAGGCGCTATCGTGGGGCCAGCGGCTCCTCGAACTGTCGTAGAAAGTATCTTCTACCTCTGCATATTCCCTGCTTTGACGGTGATGCTCTTGTTAGTGATCGTTCGATATGCAGTAAGACAGAGTCACATGCACATCCTTCCGCTACGTCGATGAGGAGAAAAAACATTTCCGCACGCGACTACGTCGCCGGCGCCGTGCTGGAGAAACTTTTAGCGTCCAAAGGAGAAGGTGCCCCGTCGCCAACCCACGTGAAAAATGACGATTACCTGCTGTATGGGGTTCTTCGCATCACGGGGATGCCCTACTGCGTCAGAGTTGGAGAGGTATGGACGAAAGATTACGCAAGAGCGTTCTTCGTTGTAATTTCCCACTTTTGTTCGCTGACAGAACCACAGCGGGCAGTGATTAGATTGAGAACACAAGTTCTGGTGGGAAACGAGCAGTAGAGACAGAAGCAGCACTTGATGCAGTGGGACGAAATGAAAGTGACCGCACGTACAGGCGCAGCGGCGAACGGCTCAGCAAAGCAAATAAAAAGTACATTCATTTAGGTATACTCTCGTATGCTTGAGAAGAGGTTAACGTATACTAGAAAGTACGTTCACGTAGATGGACCATACTGTGCTTGAGAAGAGGTTAACGTATACTTTTCTCGGCGACGTCACCTTTCTTCAGTATTAGGTGTATTTCCGTGTTCTGCTCTATGAGGTACAGCGTACTGCTTTTCACTGGTGGGAAAACGTCAGCCGCGGATATTTGGAAATAGAAACTTTTCAGTTGCAACGGGTACATCAGTTAGCTTGCTATACATGTCTTTACCTTCCTTGGTTTTTATTTTGAAAACAGCAGCGTCAGAGGCACGGCCTCTGACGCAGGGTGCATCTACGTGCCTCTGACGCAGGGTGCATCCACGTAACGGTGATCAAATGCGTGTCCTTAGTTGCGCACTGCATTAGATTAACGTCCCGCACTTCTCTCGAACACTCTCCTGTGTGTATCCTTTCTCTGCCTCACAAATCACCCTGGCAGCCATGACTTCACGCTTCTCGTGTTTCCACTGGCTGACTAGGAAATTCCCTTCTTTTGCCCGCAAATTCTGAAGAGGGGTTGACATGCACTGCGACCTCAGCTCTTGTTCTCTCACATTCTCTTGTGCTGTTTCTTTGCAGATTCCTGGAGATGGCGATTGCCTTTTTACGGCACTAGCTGCTTGCCTCTGGTACAGTATGTTCGGTGCCCACCCTTCTCTTCGAACGCCTACCTTCAAAGACATGACATACAACTTGCGACAGGTATGGGAGCGAAAAAAAGTACCCGTTCTTTGGTCTGTCGGCTCACTTCTTTTTCGTCGTCTCCCCACAGTGCACATCTGGCGCCCATACCGCCCCAGAAAAGTTCACAAACTCGTACTCTTAGCCTAGAGCAGCTCCTTACGTAGTCCACGGTATATGTACATGTGTATTTACCTCTGGTAACGTATGACTAAGAAAACAGGAGCTCACCATATAATATATGTGTATATATATGTGTAAGTAGGTTAAAGTAACGATTTGAAATATAATAGTGTACAGCATTTACTTCAGCCTCAGACGAGAGCACTATGCAGAGCACAAACACATTAGCTGTGGTATCGCGATGACACGAACGAGCTTTACACAGCTCGATTTACACGCAGTAGGTATAGAAGGTCACAGTTTAGCGACAGGCAGAGCCGAAATCCTTTCAGCCCGCACTGTAAATTTAGCTGTGCGAAAAATTCAGTGTATAGAAAAACGTTTCTGTTAGGACAGAGTATGAGAAATGCACGGATGAACAAACATGAGGGCCGACGTCAGCGTGGTGGCAAGTGACGCCTTGCTGCATGCATCCCGGTAACCTCAAAACTGGGTAGCATATGTGTGGATATGTACATACTCCCATCGCGTGCGTATCTATATGTTTGTATATAATTATATATGTATATATAAACATGTACATACATACGCATACATCTATAGGTTTGTACTCAAATATTAATGCTTGTACGTAGGTAAACATTATATATATATATATAGGTAGATTCTCCAGCAGGGATGCGTTTGCCCCAGTTTGTCCATACGTGCGTGTTTCTGCAGGGTTCCACTTGCTGTTTGGTTCGACGCGTATTCCTACATCGCAGTGTGTGTTTCGAGCATGTGCCTATACACAGCGTGTGGGTTGACGTATCTATCTATAATACGCGCCCGTTTATTGCCTGATTTTGGCGACTTGTTTGCTTTCCAGCTGGCTGTAGATACACTGGAGCACCCTTCCGTTTCGTCGTTTACCTTGGAGGAAGACGAGGAAGTATCTCCGGCAGAGCTCGTTCGTAGCGCTAGTGAAACGTATGGCCTTTCATCTGTTGCTTACCTGAATCGGCTGCGGCTGCCTGGGGCATGGGGCGGTGGACCGGAAATCGTAGCACTTAGCCACGCGTTGAAGCGTACAATATGTGTGTACGAAATAGATTTCTCCTCGCAGGGGCAGAGCACAAATTCTTCCTCTTTTACAACTAGTTCTGTCCCAGATGCTGGAGTTCGCCAATCTACTGGACCCTCCTCACATCCAGGCGTAGCTCCAGTGACTGCAACGACAAGATCTGCTGTTGCTGAAACATGCTTAGTGACAAACGGACCACCTCAGAGAGTGCGTGCAGAGGCTCTCTGCAAGGGCAAGCCACTCAAACTGGTGGCATGTCTCGGTTACCCAAAAAACGTAGAAAACGAACCGCTGCATATATTATTTATCAGTTCAGCGGCAGGCTCCCTCACAAGTAGCTCGCCGACGTGTAATACAAATGGCGACCACTTCATGCCTCTCTTTCCCTGCTTATCTCAGTTTGAATGATTGTGCCCAGGGACGAGTCACACCAGCGCAGGTGTCGTCAAGTCAAATCTGTACGCTTCTACGTACACATGATAATTTCAGCGGCTCTCTGTGTGTGTCTGCTTGTTTACGCACGTGTCTTCGCCGGCCTCAACAGGTACAGCCGTATTAACTAGAAGTCCCTGTACATCGTAAGCGCGTTGTATGCGTCAGGCTTCTGTGCTTGTCTGCACTGTTGTAGAAGCTGTTTTTGTGATCTGCGGCGCGCTCCGCTATCACAAAAGTCTGAGGTTTTCTTCACTTCCGCCGTCTGCCGCTTGCCGCTATCTCCTGCTTCTTTTGT
This sequence comes from Sarcocystis neurona, assembly GCA_000727475.1. Lineage (NCBI taxonomy): Eukaryota > Apicomplexa > Conoidasida > Eucoccidiorida > Sarcocystidae > Sarcocystis > Sarcocystis neurona. The sequence goes on along the minus strand of KL647288.1, from coordinate 2,763,439 downwards.
TCTGTTTCGGCGCAACAGCATTCCGTTTTTCTCTCATAAGAGCTCGCGTCTTTCTTTTCTTCAATGTAGCAGCCCATTCTCTCTTCTGCAACATCCTCCGTTAACTCAGATGCTTTTTAGATGCGCGTCTCACACAGGTTCACCTTTCTCCAGTAAAACGATCCCGGAAAACAATCTCTTTCCGGTATAGCGAAGAGACGTTCATTATCTGCCTCCAGTCCGTGTGTTTCATCCTGTATAGCTGCTGCAAAAAAGAGAGGGTCTCAGTAGACTAACGCGTATTTGTAGAAGAGTCAAATCGAAGTATTTTTTCCTCACTGCTTCCTCCGTCTCCCGCGTCCAATTTCAATGGAACGGGCGACGATGTTACTGTCAGTGGAAGACGAGTTCTTTCGTTCTCCACCGATACCCGTCTATCTATGAGTAAAGCCGCACTACAAGTGTTGAAACTTTCGCGTTGCAGGTGGAATCGGCCGAGGTAGCTAGCGAAGTCTGATTGCTGCACTTGAACGTTCACAGAAGAAGCTGAAGCAGTAGTGACGAAAGAAGAAGAACAGGAAGCAGAAGAATAGGGAGCAGAAGGAGAAGCACATGTGGAAGCACGGGAAGAACTTGTTGTCTTGGACGCAGGTGGATGTGGTGTCGTTGCTGAAGATCCTGCCGCACGTCCCTCTGGTGAATGTCTTTGAGCGGAAGCTTGGTGTTCTGTGTTACCTGGAAATTGGTTGCATTGACTAGAAACTCGTGAGTGGCGAGTTTTGGCGGGAGGGAAGAAAGCTTCCAGTTTGCAAGAAACAGATGTTTGCTTGAATTTGTGTGCGCCGCTCATACGGTGAGAAGAAAGACGCCTTTGAGCAGTTGTGAAATTGCTAGCAGACACTAAGGTATACACCATTGTGTTCCTTTTGCGTTGTCAATTCACGTGGATTACCCGCATTGCGTGGTTTCCTGTGAAAAACCTTCAACCGGCATTGGCGGATGAATGTCTGAATCTGCGGGCTCCAGTGGGAGAGCTTGGAGCGTGGATACGCTCTTTGAAGATGGATTTATCACGAGTTGACTGTGGACTTGAACGTCCTGACGAATTGTCGGTCAAATACGTCACGTTAAATGTGGGACGAGGAAAAGAGAAAAAGATTTACCTGCACCTCGTCCCGTAGAATGGCAGTCTTTTTACTTATTCCCTCTGATTCTTGCCACTGCGGATTCACATGTCTAAGCTCTGCATGTCGGAGCCGCAGCGCCGTCAACTTCGCCTCCAGATTTTGGTTCTCGATTTCACTTTCTTTCACGCTCTCTTGTAATACCTGCACAAGAAAAGTAAAGTCCGAATTCTATTCTTTCTATCCACACTGAATGAACACACGGAGAGGTACTAGAGCAGAGCCAATATACCGGATAGACACAAGAGAAGAACCAGTTGTAAGCTGGTTGTCTGGGTGAAACGCACTCAAGATATAGAGCTTTGTGTATTCCCTCCAATTTTCCCCCTTACTCAGTTACACTATTACCACGGGGAATATCGGTGCAGGTAAGTGCACGTTAGCAGAGACGTATGTCCCCACGCAGAGCGTGACTTGGCCTACATACGTGTACATTGCTGAGAACAAGTTTACATTCCTCCACGCATAGGGGTGAGAGCCGCATCTGAGACCGGATAAAGTGTGTGTATCAGCGTGTGTGTGGACGCATACGGAACGCCTGTATTCTGGAACGTTTTACTGTTACGCAAATGTACATGCATGTAAATATATGTATATATTTATATATATTTATATGTATTGAGTAATGAGCCGAGTTTACGCCTGTAACTCACTGCCAGGCGTAGATCCAGTTGCTTCTTTCTTTCTCTCGCAGCTTTTACGGCACTCTCCAGTTGCTGTTTCTCCTCCCTGGAGCATTTTATGGTATTCGCTCAAATCCTGAGTTAGGCACCAGGTAGAGCTTGACAGTTGAGCATACTCTCTACAGTGAATCTCGTTCCAGGGCGGGAAGCGTTGCAGCTGTCTGAAAAGAGGGAATGTAATCAAACGCGCTCACAGCAACTAGTCCAGTTGAGGACTTTCCGTTCCAAATGATAACCCACTCTTTTTGCTTTTTTAGAAACGCGTTCGCGCGCAGTCGCACAGACCTCAGCTTGCTGTAGCGACATTTTGTGAGTCGTGAGCAGGTGCAGCTACTGCAGCTACAAGTAAGTGGGTGTGTGTGTGTTGACGTATCCAGGCACAAAACTGGGAATATACTCGGTCATCCAGCTATGCCTGGCACTCGCGTCTGTTATGTAAATAGAGATAACTGTGCAGATTGAGTGTTAGGTCAAAGTCATGCATATTCGTGCACGTCTGTCTGGCGCAGACTCCTACCAATCACGTGATGCGTTACAAAAAAGTCTCACAGAGCTTCCGCTTGTGCCTCTTTCAGCGTCGTGTTAAGTTTTGCGCGCTGCTTTTCCACCTCTGATAAAGCAGCACGGGTGAACCGGAGACGGGAAACATCGTGTAGATGGCGACAAGCGCGACCAATCGAAAATTATATGATGACGCCCTTATTTCCGCCAAGTAGGTGGGGTACACGTGACTGTATTTGCTAATTTGAAATGTGGTAAGAAACTGTCAGAGGAACCTTTCGATTGTGGAGACGATTAAGAAATGAACTACTAAGAACAGGAGACATGACAAGGTGTCTAGAACTAATACTTGACCCCGAAGCACGTGACGCGCTGCGTACGTTGTGTAAGGGAGCTTTTCTCGTTCAAAAGGGCGTTCAAAGTGCATTTGTTCCTGAATTCTTCTTCTTCAAGGGCGCTCATTTTACTGTGAAGTTGCAGTAGCCTGTGTTTCAAGGGTATAATTGCTTCTTCATTCTGCACGCAAAACCAAAGGTAAGTTCCAGCTTTGTTGGCCCCCTTGAGTATAACGGGTTGGCTCAATGACATGGGACCTGAATTATTTCTTTTTCAGTCTTTTCCACTTCCAGTTCCAGAGCTTGCAGCCTTGCTCTTTTATCTTCCGCAATGGTTGAAATTGTTGGTCGTCCCGTTTCCGACGTTGCCATATCGCATTCTACACGATACGTTTTGTAACGAGAGCTACACCGCATAGACTCAAATACGTCGGAATCTTTCTTACGTGGAGTTACACACTGTATATGTTGTTATATATTTTGCGGCTGGAGGAACGTTGGGGACAAACGACATTTTGTGTGTTTACAAGAGGTATGATAACCTTATATGCGGATTTCCACACACGTGGTTCAGACTCTCTTGTCAATTGCGCAAGGCAGCAAGGTGTATAGACACACGGTGTGTGGCGAGAACGCTGACCACAGCAACACCACTCCTGCTCTTTTCGTATCCTCACAGATGTTTGCCTGTGCACGATTTTCTTGTAAATACGAATGCAGCCACGCCAACCGCTGCGTCTAGTCTCGTTACATCAGTCTTCCTTCTTCAGTTCCTCCTTCAGAGAATGCTGATCATTCCAACCTCTCTTGCAGCCAATCTACGAGCCGAAGGCTGCAAATTCCCTTTGGGCACAGCCGCTTCACCCCCCCAACTATTCTGTAGTCATTCCTGTTGATAACTCCTTTGCTTACGCTGCGTTGTTTACACAAGCAATGCTGCCCCTAGTTCACGGTCCGAAGATACACACGCAGACACAAAGCTTTCGCTAAGTTCTTCTCACATCAATTTACGGTTCTGCTTATACCGTAACAGTCAACCAGTGCTATGTTGGACGCACACGTTTTTTGGTCAAACACTGAACATTTGTGCAAGCATGCTTTCAGTCGAAACAACTGAGTGACCGTCTACATTGCTATTCAACATCCACGTCATCGCTCACTATAGTTCGTTGCCACTCGACAAGAGAGAAGTACTCTTCCTGTTTCTCTCCGCGGCCACCGTGTTGACTCGCATGGAAGTAACCTACACGGACTGCGTCGTCAAGAACTGTAGCACGAGGGTTACACAGCTGATGTGGACGAAAAAAATTGTCCTGCTGGAATACCGCTGTATCTAGAATAATACACAGCAGCGACTGATGGTAACGCAAGAACTCCTGTAGGAACAACTGAGAATGTATTAAAGTTCACGGTTAATATCCGCGACTTTAGGCGTCCTGCCCTTTGAGCTACTCGACAAGTGTGTCCTAACATGGAATTTACGGCAGCTGGTTGTTGCTTGTAAGCGACCTCTGCGGACGGCTTAATTGAGCTGCGTCAACATGGTTGTTTTGTCTCTGTTTGTCGTCCTCCAGCTCCCACACCCGGTCTTCATCTTCCCCTGACGTTACTGTGTGGATGACACGCTGATTCCACCCTCACTTACGTATTCTATACGTACAGACATACCTGCACGAGTGCGTACGGATAAATACGTTTAAACAGATTCCGCCTTCTGTTTTGATGTCGACGACATTCTCTTCCTTCCTAGTACATTCCGTAGAACAAACTCCCATTTTCCACCGCAGACCAACCTATCTTCTTTGAAGTGGATCGGGTTTTACCCTGCTCTTTTTTCCCCTGTGCCGAATTGGATTTAGTGGGCGGGGAATGGCTGAGACAATTTCATGCATGTCGACATGTATCTTCAACGTGCCCGTGTCATACCACTTCCACCCTTGTGCTTTTCCATTATGAACACGTTCAAAACTACTGCATCGAACACCAGGTTGGTGTCTATATATGACTATATACATGCTTGTGTACACATGTGATACAAGTATGTGTGTGTGTGTGTACGTGTGTACGTGTGTGTACGTGTGTGTGTGTACGTGTGTGTACGCGTGTGTACGTGTGTGTACGTGCGCGTGAACATGTGAGTATGTCTACATCTTACATATCTACCTATGCACTGATGTAAACGTCTGCTAATGGACGCGTAATCAAGTAACGAGTGGTTCCGCCTACATGACATGGATATATTTGATTGTGCGAATGGAGATACACGTGGCGAAGCGCAGGCACCGCAGTGGTGTTCGACGCAGTGTGTGTCCACTGAGGGAAAACGCAAACGTGGAAGCGGTAGGACATGGGCGCGTTTAAGCCACATATTTTATGGGGCACTAGCGCCGAAACAGTGCTAGTGAGGCGTTCGCGCATGCTTCCGTCCCAATGCAGGACGTGACTGCGATTTTCTTGCTGCTGTCAAATGTCTTCCTACAAGAAAAGCCCGTTGATCCAGCAGGGAGTTCTAAGCTGCTCATCCTAATGTAGTCTTACTGCAGCCCGACAGCGGTAGGAAGTACAGGGCGTTTCCTTACCTCGGCCACATACAATTTTTTACCACTTATAGAGATATACAATTCTGCGCACATAAAGACTGTTTCCTGGAGCATCTGTATTGTGCGCATTGACATCTTAAAACTAAATGATATACAGACCTTTTAAAGAGCCGCATGCACGCTCGGGCCTCCTCAGCGGACCTCCTTTTGCGGCTGGTCGACGAGCCACGTGTAGCCGTCTGTTTTCCCTGCTACGGCCCTTGCGTAATTTGGATAACAAGTAAAGACTGGCGAAGAATCTGTGTTTCCCGGGGAAGACTACTTTGCGCACATTTTTGGTACAGTTAAGGATGACTGAGGGTGAGTGGAGAATACTAATTTTTCATGGTCACCGACTCAACAGGCTTTCTCCTCATCGCTAGCGATGCTGTCTGCTTGCTGTAGACACCCGATGGCCGCTGCGCAGCCATGTGAGAAACCCACATACGGGTATACGTCCGAAGTACTTGGTGCACGTTCCAGGAAGGAATGCCTTCCTTACATGTCTTTGTATATTCTGAGGCCTCTCCGATTTTCAGAGACACTGAGGTCTCCTTCGTAAAGACGGAAAGCACCTACGGGTTGCGGTCGCATTCCCGTTGAGACTTGTTTTTCCAGTTCTTCTCCAAAATATGTCCTTCTCCGTCGTGAGGCCATCCCGTGAGATTGCCATACAAGCCAGGAAATTCTCATAAACCTCGTGTGCATCGCTGCGTTTACATTTTCTAAACTCTCCTACGCATATTTCTACTCGCTAGCGACCCTTTCCCCTTGTCTCGTTGCCCACGTTATCTGCGCAGGGCGATGTACGCCATCTTCTCGTATGCCTTTCCGGGTCTAGGAGCATATGTAAGTGTACACAAACAACTATGCGCAAATGTATGTACATGCGCGTATACATGCCGTATACCACAGGCTTCGGTTTCCAATGGATTAGACATCTGTGCACAACCACAGCTCGAGATTTTCCCCCTCCACTTCGTCTTTTCTTGTTTCTCCCCGTTCAACTTCTCTTGTCAGAGAATCAGGAGCTCGGAATGCGTAGGGATGCAGTTTGCAGCCCGCTCCACAATTTGCAGCACTCAGTGTAGAAGAACAGGCTTCATAAATGCACTGGTTCGCGTCTTCAGGTTTGCGGCCGGCCATCGTACGTGCACACATGTTTCTTCGCAGCCAAATTATTCCACGTGCGCCCTCCTCGCTACCTGCGAAGCTGATTTCTTCCGTTTGGTAGAGTGGAATACAGCAAGCGTCAAAGAACCGTCAAAGACACACCTCTTTGACCACATATATATATATATATATATATATGTTGGCATCTGATTGCTGAGGTACGAGCATTTGCCGGTGTCGGGCAGGACTGTCCTTCTTGGTGTTGTTGAAGGGCCGTTAGCCAGAACGCACTTCATTCATAGCTGCCTGGCTACACGTTGGTAGTAACTGTTGCTCTGCGCATTCACATTACCCAAAACACAAGGGACACCTTTATATGCTCAGTTTCCCCTTATCGTATATTTTTACGGGTCTCCCTGCTGTCATATTCCTCTGCGGGTTCTCGCCTCCCGGCCGCTTGCTTTTTCTCCGCTGTGAGGACAGCTCAACAGGATCGTAGAGATCTCGCAAAACATCTTCGACCGTTCTTCCAGCATCTTGTGCCGCCGTGTCGTGTCGGGTAGAGTAAATCGGCTCTTGCTGTCTCCTGTTCCCTCTTTTGCCAATTTTTCGTTCTTTGGCGTCCTCAGCACGTCGTGGGCCGGCAACTAATTTTGACCAAATCGACCTTTTTCATTCACCTATCTGCACTAGTATACGTGGTTGATGCATGAGTCTGTGTTTTCACAATTTTGAGGCTTTCGAAGAACTTCGCTGCGCTTGTTGGCCGTATCGGATTATTGCGAGGCCGCCCTGACCTGCAAGAGAAATCCCGGACATGTAGTTATACGGTCCTGTGTGTGTACGCACACACTCCTGAAAAACTCGCAGGCCAACTACCTCATAGCGGCAGCTGCGATCAAGGCACTACACGTACACTTTTTTATATATATACACACACACATGTACACGTGTAACATATATATATATATCTTTGTCTCTGTACAAACATACACCGATACGGTGTGATACTGACTTATACTTCTGCAACGTGGCTGTCCCCGGAGCACCGTAGCACGGTGGCAGGAATAACGTTGTTTGCCACGGCATCCAGACTTCCGCTCAGCAGTGACGTTTTCTCTACGTTCTCTCAACTTCCCTCTTCTCACAGCAACATCAAGACAGGAAGTGGAGAATACCGCTCACCGCATTTTCTGCTCACAGCGTATCCAGCACTCGCAAGCTACACAGAAGACGTCGAGAGCCTAGCGGACACTCGAATGTGGAAGTGGCCGGTATTGTCTGCAGCACTGAAATTGCTTTTAACGGGAATAGACCGGGACTGCCTAGAACGCGGCGAGCAGCAGGTAGGTACCGTCACCTTTGCATCCGCGTGGACCGCTGGGGAAGAAAGATGCGTAGCCCACCTTCCCATAGACAAAGAACGGGTGCAACTCACAAAGGAGAAAGATTTTTACAGGGGAGAAAGGCTCCAGCCCAGCAGCATCGCCGTCCAAGAAATGCTGTGCCACATCTTTGGGTGTAGAGGAGGAAGTGCTGCGGCGCAGGGGTGCACAACACCCGGGGCTGAGTTTCGCGAGGAGGGCGGTTATACAGCAGGACCGCGGAGACAGATTAAACAGCTATGCCCGTGAGATACCAGTGACATACGCGTCGGTACCTACGCAAAAATATATATAGACACAGATGTGTATGTGTGTGCACGTATGTATGTGTGCGTCGATACCTAGATATGAATGCAAAGACGTATACGTGTGTGTATAGTGTGCGTCGGTATCTCTACATAAATATTGATATATATGTGTGTGTATGTGTGTGTGTGAACCGTACAGCAAGCCTCCTTGTGTGGCTGGCACGGAAGCCTGGAGAGGCAGCAGCAGCAGCAGCCCGCGCATCACCCGCCCACCAGCGTGAGCGACCACGCTGCCAGCCCCAAGGCTTCACAGAACTTTGTAATTTTTCTCTTCTCTCTTCTCGCTGCTCTCTAGGGACCACCCGCCTCACTCACTGCTCTTGGAAGTTTTCTTCACCAGCAGTTAATATTGCTCCAGGTCTTCCCTCGGCTTCTCTCAAGCTGCTCTTCTGCAGCACCTGGGAGCAGTCTGGGGCCGGTGCTAATATATATATATATGAAGAGAGAGAGAGGCAGTATTTTTTTTTCTGTTTTTTGCGACTGTTCCGACCAGCTGTCTCCCCTGGGTACTGATGGATGTTCGTCTCTATGGCTACTACTGCTTCGTCGATGAAGCAGCAGCAAATGCTCCCGACGCTTCGTCTTCTTCCTCGTGCTGAAGCCGCTGATGTGTTTGCTGCCACAAGAAACTCCCGTTTACCATGTGCTGGCCTGACGCAAGGCTCCCCTCCTTGCGACGCAGCAGATACCGCTGCTGCACTTCTTAGTGACAGGCACCTTGCTGAAACTATTACTGTTGCAGCCCTGGCTTCTGCTGCAGCAGACGCTGCTTTCCTAGCAGGTGTTGCTCCCCCTGCAGCGCGAGTTGCTTCTTCTACCACCACCGCAGACGTTGCTGCGTCCTTTTGTGCGCCAGCTTCCGCAGATGCCTCGCACCAGCAGCATGCCAGGGCGCAGACGAACTTTCCCAGCAGCAGCAGTGACAGCCGGACCACCCGTGAGGCTTCGAGCAGCACGAAGAAAGAAGACAGCAGCTGCAGATTTGCTGGGCGCAGCAGGACCATACGTGCTAGCCACCACCGGGACTGCAGCAACAGCAGCAGCATCACCAGCAAGCGTCCCGGCAATAGCAGCGACATCCCCCACGACATTTGTGACAGAGGCTGCCGGGACAGCAGCAACTACACGAAGCCCGGCGACTGCATTGTCACACGCGCTCAACATGGCCGTTCCTGCAGCCACAGCAGCAGCAGATCTGCTCGCTGCAGTGGCAGTGCCAGCAGCAACTGCGTCAAGGGGAGGGGCAGACACAGCAGCAACACCAACGTCAAATGCTATGCTGACAAGGGTATGGACCACTGCAGCAGCAATAACATCAGTGAAAGCAACGGCTGCAGCAGCAA
>KL647288.1:2723603-2753229 GCA_000727475.1 Sarcocystis neurona | reverse complement strand
GCAGCAACAGCAACAGCAGCAACAGCAGCAGCTGCTGCTGCTGCAATGCCTCCAGTAGTGCCGAGAACAAGTGCAGCTACGTTTGCTGCAGGAACAGATGCAGAGGCAACCAGGCGGAGGGCAACAGCAGAAACTGCAGCAGCATCGTCGAACGATACAACAGCATCAGCAGCATTCATGCGGAGTGCGACCGCAGCAGTGGTACGCTCAGCTCTGGCTACGATCTCTACCCCAGCAGGCGCGGCATCAACCGTAGTTGCAGCAGCAAGGATTGGGTCGACAAGGAGAAGGAGTTCAGCCACAGCCAGTATAGACGCCAGGATAGCAGCAGCAACAAGAGCAGCAACGGCCGCAGTAACAGCGACAGCAACGGTAGAGGCAAGTGGGTCAAGACGAGCAGTCCTATTGGCTGCAGCAGCAGCGGCAGTCTGAGTGACGGCTCGTGGAGCAGCGAAGACGGAGGCAGCTGCTGCTGCAGGCACTTGGAGTGCGCCTCTGAAAGCCGCAGGTTTTGCCGAGAAGGTGGCCACAGTACTGGGCATCGACTCAGCATTTACAAGAGCAGCAAAAGCAGCAATGTTTCTCTTCCTCATCATCTTCTGCATGCGCTGCCCTCTTCTGACAACGCATGTGGTAGGCCAGGCTGCGTACGGCCTGCCAAGCAGGCAGACCCGTGTAGACGAGCTTGTGCTGCTGCTCCTCGTTCTTCTTACTCCGCCTGTTCATCTTCGTCTCTTTCTTCGTTATGTTCGTGTAATTCTTCGTCGCCTCGGCATCACTCTTCGTTTTGTTTCTCTCCTTTGTCTTTCTCTCCCTCATCTGTTGCCAGAGCAGCACGCGCACTAGAAAGAGCAACCGGTGCAGCAGCCAAGTCGCTTTTCGACGTTGCCGCTGGGAGCTTGCGCCGGCGTCTTCATGCGATTCCTGCTACAGCTGCCGGCTTCAAAGCAGCAGCAGCTGCTTCTGATCGGTCCACGGCAGCGTCTTCTCCGCCGCGTGCCCCACAGTCAGCAGTGGCGTCAGCAGCAGCTGCTGCTTTCGAAGCAGCAGCTGTGCGCTCTGCTGCAGCAGCAGGGAGACGTTCACACACACGAAGAAGGACTGCGGCAGCGGAGAGTCTTTCACCAGCAGCTGCAGCGGCTTCTTCATCAACAGAGTGCTCAGAAACAGCAGAAGCAGCGTCTCCGACTGTACCAGGAATATTCGCTACTGCACCAAGCAGAGCTTCCTCATTTCCACCTGCTGCAGCACGAGTCGCAGCGTCCTTCCTTGCAGCCGACGCTCCTCCTCCTCTTTCTGCAGTAGCGGCAGCATCGGCCTGCACGGGCAGAACATCGAAGCGCTCTGCCACCGGTGCTTCTGCAGCAGCTGCGTCCTTTGCTGCTGCTGCTGCAGCAGCTGTTCGGGTATCGCATCCTGCTGAACCCAGTTGTCGTGTGCTGCCGACGACCGCTGCAGCAGCAGAAGCCGCAGGAGCACTTGCAGAAGTTGCAGCGGCAGAAGAGAGTTGTTGCACTGGAGGAAAGGTAGCAGAACATAGACCTCTTCGAAGAAGTGACAGCGGCGCTTGTTTTGCGGTTCCACGGCCACTGCCGTCGCGCACGGGGTGTCGGTCGCAGCGTCGTGGCACGAAGGGCTATTTACGGAGAGAAAACAGCAGCTGCAGCAGTCGATTAAGAGGCTCGAAAGGGGAGGAATTGCGACTACACGTCTGTCCTCTGCACAACAGCAGCAGCAGCAAGAGTCCAAGACAGCACCGCAGAGGAGGAGGCCCCAGCAACAGCGGAGGCGGAGGAGAACTGCGCCGACGAAGTGACAAGAGAGAGAGCAGCTGCAGCTGCGGCAGGACCTACCGAGACAGCAGGCGCAATAGCTACTCCCTGGGCAACAGCAGCGCTTCTCCATTCGGAAGCAGCAACAGCAATTCGCCCCACCGCCAGCTTCGCAGCACAGGTGCCGCCTCGCAGAAGACGAGACGATACATCCGCACGTGTCGAAGCAGCGGCGACGCTTTCTTACGCCAGCGCGGCAGCAGCGGCAGCACCTCCCCTGACGACGCCGACGACAGAAGTAGCAGCAGAGCGGAACGGCAGAGAAATAGCGCCAACACCAACAGGGACGGCAGTCAACATCAGCAGGGTTACCAAGAGAGCAGCAGCACACTGCAGCAGAGGCACGCCGACTGCAGCAGCTGCAGAAAATGTAGGGACACAGGCGTGCCGCCAGAGGAAGCGTCTTTCGATCTTCAGAGGACCACTACGTACCCAGTCTCCTGCTGTGAGCCGGCAACGGCAGGGTGGGAAGAACACCAGCGACGTGGCGATGGCAGTCTGCTGCCGCACGACAGGTCCGAAAGACTCGGGACTTCTGCTGGCAGTTCGTCAGCCCCCCGTGCTACCTGCGCAAACAGCAGCAGCACGTCGTTCGAGAGTGAATCGGCAACTCCCTCCACTTCCGCTGGTGCGTACAGCAGCCGGGGAACGGACGTTGCTGCTGCTGCCGCTACTCCACCTCGCCACGCCTTCGCTTTCGCTGCGGAAGTCGTCTTCTCCTCCTCTCCGCCGGGGAGATCTCCATCCTGGGCTTCTGCCGCTTCTGAGCGCCGTCCTTCTGTTTCTCTCTCTCCTTGTTCTTCGCCTCCGCTGCCGTCCTTCTTTGCCTCTGCAGCTGCGCCTGCTCCTTTCCACACGACTGGAGCAGTGCCTTTTGCTGATGGCTGTTCCGCGTCCAAACCCTCTGCTGCTGCTCCTGCAGTTCCTGAGTTCTCTGCAGCCGCTCAGCGTCCTCCGACTGCCGTTTTATCGACTCCCTCCCGTTCTTTCGTCGCTGCTCGTGCGTCTCGCGATGCCGAGGCTGCTCTTCCGTCATCTGCTTTTGCTGCTGAGGCGTCAGGCGCTTCAACTGCTGCTGCGTTTCCCTTTGCTGCTGCTGCAGCATCTGCCGCGTCCAGTTCTTCTCACGCCGACACTGCTGCTTCTCCCCCTGAGACGGTGGGTGCTTTTTCCCCTGCTACGTCGGTGTCTCCTCCTCTCCCTGCTGCTGCTTCTTCTCTGCCTGCCGCTGCTGTGGGAGCTTCTGCTGGTACTGCGACGGTGCAGCTACAGCGCCATGAATCAGAAGAAATCTATGGTACTCACCGGGGAAGCGAACCGTTCCTGCGGAAGACTTCTTCAGCGACGCAACAAAACGGCGTGATTCTTCGAACACAGAGGCAAGAGTCCCTCACCCAAGTACGTGCTGCTCCTTGTTCGGAAGCTCTAGTAAAGCCCCGCCGTATTGCTGCTGCTGCTGCTGACGCAGCTGTTGCTGCTGCTGAGGTACCTTCCGCTGCTATTGCTGCTGCTGCAAGCGGTGATGCAGCGGCTGCTGCTGGTACTGACCTTGCCGTTGCCGCTGACGCGGCTGACTCTGGAGGTGCCGTTGCCTCTCCTTTCTCTTCTTCTTTTGCTTCTTCTTCGGCTGCCGGGGAGGACAGCACTGGAGCTGCTGCTGCTGCAGGGGCAGGGCAGCAGGGCAAGGACACGCTTGTGGAGGAGAAGCTGCTGCAGGCAGAGCAGCTGCTGGAGGCCCTTCTCTCCGAGGCAGCAGCACTGCGCAGGGAAAACGCCGCGCTGCGCGCCGCTGCTGTTGAGCACGGCTCCGCCCTGCAGACCGCAAGGCGACAAAACAGCAGCAGCAGGAGCAACATCAACAGAAGCAGCAGTGGTAATATCAGCAGAAGCGACAGCAGCAAGATGGACGGCAGCTGCAGGAGCAGCACCAAGGGCAACAGCAGCAATGTTAACAGCAGCAGCAGGATTGCAAGCAACACCAACAGGGACAGCGTGTATGAGAGGGAGGAGGGGAAGAGCGCCGGCACGAGAGCAAAGCAGCGGCGTCGTAGCAGCGGAAGAACCGCATCTGGAGAAGAGGCAGCGGTAGCAAGGCAAAGGGCGCTGCAAGCAGCAGTGGATGTTGTTGAGAGTGGACCACCTAGTCCACGCAGCGGCGCAGGCAGACACCAAGAGAAAGAGGAGGTGTCCTTGCTGCAGCAGGAGGTAAAAGCGTTGAAGCAGGCGCTGCAGCAACGGGAAGCCGAGCTGCATGATTTAAAAAGAGAGGCGCAGTACTTTGACTTCATCTGCCCCGCAGAGCCGGCGCCCTCCACTTGTACTCAAGAACGCTCTTTCTCTGTGGAGCAGAGGCCGGGCGTCGACAGCAGCATCGGCAGCAGAGACAAGGCGATGGGTTTGACTGAGCAGCAGCTTGGGAAGGAAGTGCAGAGAAAGGTGACGGAGACAGAGCGGCAGTTTCTGCGTCGTCGGGTGTCCTACTTAGAACGGCTGCTGCGGGACAGGTCGGAGCAGCAGCAGCAGAGCAGCTTCAACCTGCAGCGCCTCGCCGAAGCCCACGCACGAAAAGCCAGAGAAGTACGTCTCCTGCAGGGCGAGCAGCAAAATGACCCTCCGGCAACGCGGGCCTCCACTCGCAGCATGGGAACCCACCAGTCCATAGCGACACATGCATGCATACACCTACACGTACACGCGCAGCTACGTATCATACGAATATATACCTTCACAAATACATATATATATATATCGTGAAGGAGTGTGTGCGTCTAGTAGTGTATGTTTATATGAATATTGATGCTGCGGCAGATGCAAACACCGTTTTTCCGCGCGTCTCTTGGTGTCACAAATATATCACTGGTTTCCTGAGCGCAGGTCCAGGTCTCTCGCTGCAGCCTGCTACAGGCCGCTCCGCAGACTTCCTGCGCGTAACCACTTCTCGGTCGAAGCCCGCACGGCGGTCTCCCGAACACATACGTGTGTGCTCTTCATATGCCCATATACGTGGATGCACATTTACATGCGTGGGTTCATACGTACATGTGTATACACGTGCGTATGCTGCATGCCGCTGGGCACTTCGGTCTATACGTGCGTCGGCGCTTTTACAGGGGGTGGTAGCAATAGAAATCCTCGGCTAGACATCAGTGTGTCTATAGAAATACACATATATATATATATATGTATACGAACATTCATCCATACCTACAGTCACACACCCACATATACATTTGTACGCACATCTCTATACACGTATACACGTATGTGCACCGATACATACACACATGCACGTATGTATAACTACATGCGTAAAAAACGTACACGTATACATACGTAAACATATAGGTGGAGTCGTACGTACATAAATTCGTGCACACGCACACAGACAGATACTCGCAGTCCCCCTCCTTGATACGTAGAGGCTTCCTTATATGTGGGCACGAGCCCACGCCCTGCATACGAGGTGCAGGAGTGCCCGTGCGGCAGACGCGTTTGCCGACGCACTTTTTTGTATGTACGTATGTGTGGACTAGCCGGTAAAGAGTACAAATGAGAAAGGGAAGCCTAGGAATAGCATGCCTGAATATACATTTGTATATATATTTTGTATGTATGTATGCATGTATGTATGTATATATAAATGTGTGTAAATATACGTATGCATGTGGATGGCGCATGTCTGAGGAGGTGTGGGAGTCGTGCAAAGGTCCACGCTGTTTCTGCGTAGCCGTTCTGAGCGTGTCCCGCTGAGGCGGGTGTCTGCGCCGGGCGGCTGTCGGCGGATGGCTGCTACATACGTATCGCCTTTACGCTAGTCGTTGAGAACAGCGCGACAGCAGCAACAGGTGGAGACTACGCAGCAGCAGCCCGAGCAGGAGGAAGGCGGAAGACAGAGAACAACGCGAGCGAGACAGAGAGAGCAGGAACAGCAAGCGGTTTCCAGTCGAAATAGCAGCACGGGGTGTATGTACACCCGCAGAGAATAGAGAGACGCAGCTGCTGCGGCAGAACTGCAACAGCAGGACAGCAGAGGAGGTGCTGCAGCATTAGTTTCAGCAGCAGCAGACGCGGCAGCAAGAACTGGGCAGCACGAGCAGCAGGATAAGATTCGCAGAGCCCCGCGCAGCAGGACCCCCCTGGGTAGATAGCGTGGATATCTAACGCAGTACGCAGCAGGGGTGTATTTTTCTTACTTTCTTCGTTCAAACGACATTCCTTAGAGAGCGAAAAAGGAGTTTTCGTTTCTGCAGTGTGATGGAGCTTTTGTCTCATCGAACTGCAGACTGCTGCCGGGTGGACTTTGGTGTGTGAACGCGAAGGTCTCACGACTCGAGCAGCAGGTCGGCGAGCTGCAGGAGGAGCAGCAGCGGCTGCAGCAGGAACTCGACGCAGCGGCGGAGGAGAAGCAGCAGCTCGCAGCAGCTGCAGCCAGTCTGCGAGGGAGTGCCTTCTGCCAGACGCAGGAAATTGAGCGGCTACAGCAGCAGCGGGAGGACCTTCTGAGGCGAGAGGCAGAGGCCAGGGCATCCTTCCAACAGCAGGTGCAGGCTCTCGAGGTAATAACGCCCTCGCACGTTGTTTTGCTTCAGGCTATACCTTAAAAAAATGGACGCCTGTGCGACACGGGTACACCAACAGAGAGAACAATATACGAATATATACGCGTATGGAGAGATATACTATGGACAAGCATACGCTTGCAGGGGAGCATATATGGAAGCTCACACGCATCCAGGAGGAAATTCATTTATACGCGTCCCCAAAATGCCTGTATGTATGTACATATACATGTACACAGGGGAAAGTAGGGAAGACAACAGATCCGTATATATGTATATATGTGTATATAGTCAAAACATTTGTACGCACGTACGTACATATGCCTAGAGAGATAAGTAGCATATATAACAGATCTATATATAAATACGCACATATGTGTGTGGGCCAGGAAGCGCAAGACGACTAGTAGAACGCCCGTGTAGCTCCCTCTTATTTGACGGGGAGCTGTCGCCGTCGCTTGCAAGAAGAGCCGGAGGCACTTGCGAGTTCATATACAAGCGTATCAGCGGAACCTAGTGATCGGTATACACATACGTACACATGCAGGTTTCCCTCGTATGTATCTATACATGTAAATAAATATATACGTATACATATATGTATATCTGTATAGGTATGCCCGTACGTGTCTATACATAGATATATATATATATATATATGCACACGTAAAAACGTATGTGTATACGCATGTATCCATCGACGTCAACGTTTTTCTATTCCGTCGACTAGTAAATGATATACATTTGTCGGGACAAAAGGCGGTATAGTCAGTTGTATCTATGGGCAGATATCACGTACATGGGGATAAGCGTCTACATATATATACATATATATGTATGTGCATATATGTATATGAACAGACAGATATATAGATTCGTGTGTGTATACATCTACACGTGAAAGTAGCCCCATACATGTGTGTACATATATATATGTATATATACATGTGGAGACAGATATAGTGCATATATGAAGGAAATAGTAGGAGGCGAAGACCATAGCGCAGCGCAAGGCGTGAAGGGAAGCAGCAGCAGTTCTTCAAGCACTCCCACACAGATATACGTGGATATACGTACATGCTATCTGTATGTAGTAAGTGCCGCCCCCCATCTTATACTGTAGCAAAGAGGACTCAGGCACCCTATATCTACGTGTGCATACATGTATATATATATATATACAGATATGAACATGCATACACGGATACCTATACAAAAAAAATATACATATATATATATATATATTTACATGTATAAGTACATACGTAGGACACTTGCGTGTGTGTATGTGTATATACATCACTAGGCTCCGCGGACACGCTTGTATATGACCTCGCAAGTGCGTACGGTTGGGAAATTTCTGCAGCGAGTTGCTGTAGGCTCCGCCTAAGCAGCAAGGGTATGCAGCGCTTATGTTGTAGCACGGTTGGTCGGCTAGCTTCTCGATATCTGCGTCGTGCTGCACCTGGTTCTCCTGAAGCTGCCGCCATTTGTCTCTCTCAACGTTCCTTTTGCTTCTTTATGGTGAACTTTGCGTCCTCGACTGGCGTTGCTGCTCCTGCTGCTGCTGCAGCTGGTGTGCCCGAGCGATTTTGGCTCCGGCCGCGCACGTTGCTAGTGGTGCCGGCACGGTCGCCGCAAATGCTGCTGTTGACCTGTGTGCTGCTGCGGGAAGGGCCGCTTCTAGGGCTGCTGCTGCTACTACTTTTTCCATCCCTGGTCGTCTTACTACGCTTCTGAAGCTTTTCAAATGCTCCTGCTTCCTCTGTCGTACGGAAACCGTTGCCTCCTGCTGCATCCGACTTGCTCTTGCTGCTACTGCTTGCGTCGTTGGCACTTGTTGCTGTGTGGCTGCTTCCTGTGCTGCTGCTGTTGCTTGTCGTTGCGCGGCTCTTGGTCCGCTTTTGTCTAAGGCTGCGTTCCCGGCGTAGGTACGTCTTGTGCTGCTGTCGCCGTTGCTGCTGCTAGTTGTGGTGTATGTGTTGCTGGTGCTCCTTGTTCATGTGACGTGCTGCGGTTGGCGCTGCCTCTACCGCTTTCACTGGAGCACCTGGGGTACCTCTTGTGCTGCTGCTGCTCTGTCTTCCTGCTCTTCGCCTCGCGTAACATCTCTCTGGCAGGAGCGCGTACGCAACAGCGAGAGTGTAGCGCAGCAGCAGCAGCAGAAGTGCGCAGCAGCAGAGGAAAAGCTGCACACCGCAGCAAAGGAGAGGCTGCGTTTGGAAGCTTCGACGGAGAGTCTTTCAGCAGACCTTGGATACAGAGCGCGGCGCATGCAGGAGCAGGAGGAGCAACTTTTGCTATCGAGGAAGTATGTGTGCTACCTTGAAAACCTAATACGGGATCTGCGTGTGTGCTTTTTCTACGAAAGAAATGGCATTGCTGCTGCTGCAGCGCAAGAAGCGGAAGCCCTAGTTGTAGCGGAAAAAAAACTGCAGCTTGGTGAAGTGTCACTTGGGATGCTAGCAGACGTGCCACCTGCAGCGCTCGCTCTTCCGGATTGCCACAGCAGCAGCGAAGCGGCAGAAGGCCAGACCGGTGAAGCGCAGCATCACCAGCGGCTGTGCGAAGGAGCACAGCAACGTCGCGACCAGGAGAGTCAGCGGCCCCAGGAACAGCAGCAGCAGCAGCAGGAGTCACAAGACGTCGTCAGGCATGGACAGCTAACGCCGAAGCAGCAGCAACGGCAGCAGCACCAGCAGCACGTCGGCACGCGGCAGCCCCGAAGCCAAGGTGAGTGAATGCTCTACTTGCAGCTCGAGCAGCAGCGTCAGCAATAATGTCAGTACACGTATACGTGTACGCACATGGCGGCTTCGTGCATGGGTATATTTCTGTGCTGTCCCAACTCGTTGATCCGTCATCGTCCTAGTTCGACGGCTGCTGCCTGTCGTACTAAAGTTTTGTCTGCAGCATCCTTTTTCTCTCTTCCTCCTGAGGGAGCTTTTTGAGAAGTTCGTCGCTGCAGCAACCATTTCTCTGTCTTATGGCGTGGAGCCTCCCCTATCGCAGCGGTGCTGCAGAAGTCGCAGCAGCTTCAATTTTCGACGGTCCCGGGGTTGCTGCTGCGCATGCACGTGGTGGCAATATTTTCATTGCAGCGGCGCGAAGAAAAAGAAGTCGTATAGTCTTTGCCTTCGAAAGATCCACACGAGTGCAACGGGAAACACTCCTTCGCTGCTTTCTACTGTTGCCGATATCGCAGTAAAAAAAAAAAGAGTCTGTTCACTTTATCTCTTTCTCGTCACTTCTTCTCTTCCTTCACTTTTCTCCCCTCACTTCCCTTACTTCACGTAGTTTCTGTTTCATTGAACTCGCTGGCCGCCTTTTTAATATGTTCCTTCGTTTGAGCAACTTCCTCTCTGGCCCACAGTACTTTTCATATTGTCCGAGCGACATTCTCTCTGCACCGCAGTACTTTTCTTTTTGATGTTGTCTTGGGTCTTTCTTTCTTTGCCGCAGGTAAGTCGTCGACATTCCTCGTATTTCTACATGTAACGTTGTCCTTCCCGCTTTACTGGTGAAGCGTTCCTGTCCACCTGCGCGTCTCAGGACGAGCTCTGTATCTGTCGTTGTAGAGAAACGTGGAAGTTCTTGCTCGCTTGTTGGTAATTTGCTCTTCTATTACTTCCCCCTTCTTGAATTCCCAGCTTTTTGCTTTTCTGTCAGTGGGAACTCAGCTCTTCACAAAACGCCTTCACATACTTTTCTTTTTCTTGACACCTGTGCCTACGTACGTGGACAGATCTCCCCCAGGCCGCCTACACATACGTGTATGTATGTGACCATGTATATATACTTTTGTACATACGTGTAGAGGTCCACACGCGTGTGTAGACTTCCTCTTTCGTGTGCTCTCCTCTCTTCTGCAGCGGAGCATCTTTCTCTTCCTGAACGGGACTTGCTGCTGCAGCGACTGCAGTTGCGGCTGTCGCACGTGCAGCAGCAGGTGGACGTCTCTCTGCGAGATGCTGCGCTCTTCGATGAATACGCTGCTGACGCTCTTCTGCCTGCGTGCCCTTTTAACGAAGAGCGTACGCAGAAGGCAGAACCGTCCAGAAGCAGCTTTCCTGCTTCTGGCCTTCAGCTGCAGCAACAGCAGCGAGTGGCGTGTTTCGACGACGCGTTGACGCCGCAGGTTCCTTGCTCAGCAGCTCCCGGTGCATGTGCACCAGCAGGAGCGACAGATGCACCGCGAGTCCTGGGCGCAGCAGCAGAGAACAACGACGCAGCTTGGTATTTTACGAGGCCGCCGCTGCAGCCGACTAAGCCTCACGAGCAGCTGAGGGACATGTACCTCTCTAATGTATTGGGGACGGAGACCTGCAGTCGACGTTACCCCGCTGCCGACACCGGGCAGCTGCTGCAGCGGCCTATGCGTGCCTCTGTGCCGCTGCAACGTGGAGCCCCGTTCCCGTCTGCTCCCGTTGAAGCAAACTCCCAGCTGCAGCACCAGCAGATACGGCAACAACATTGGCCGCAGTCTGGGTCCCAGCAGCAGCGGCAGCTGTTGCCAGCAGCGCAGGAGCAGCAGCAGGGAGAGGGTGTAGTGCGCCTGAGTGCTGCTGATGCCCGAGTCATAGCGAAGGTGGAGGAGTGCGTAGCTCGCGCCTCAGAAGACTTGCAAGCAGCTGTGCGGCAGAGGGCTCTTCTTACATGCAGGAGTCTGTCTTTGAACAGAGCAGAAGAAGAAATGGGTGAGCGGGGAAATTTTGTGGAAAGCAGAGGCCGATACGTCAATCGGCCGGATGGAGGAAGGGAAGGTGCGTACGGCTCCTTCTGTCGACCAGGGAGACAGAGACGCCGGTGTCTCGCAGCCGCAGAAGCGCAGGGGTGCTCCTTAGTTGCAAGAGACGAAGAAACAGCAAGTCTTCTGCCGCAACCGCATGCAGATTTCTTCATTGATGACGACGCAGCAACAACAGGTCTCGCAGCAGGCAGTAGAAGCGTTCCACCGGCATCTTACGGTGGCGCACCTACGTTCACACCACGGTTTCTTTCCCCAGACTACTTGTCGAGTCGTGCTGCAGTGGCGCCGTCCCGGGCAGCAGCAGCAAGAGGAGCAGGGACGGGCGTCGCAGCCAGATCAGCTGCTGAATCAGAAGCAGAGGAGGCGTTTTACGCCAGTCCAGTGCAAGTGCATGCAGAAGTGGACTTGTTTAGGAGAGACAGAATTTTACCATCGATAAGAAAGAAGAAAGAAGTTTCTTTCGCGCCATTGACTGGTGCAGGACTTGACGAAGACGACGTTCAGGAAGAAGATCCGTACGACATTGCCGAGGTGTGGCATGCAGAGGGTCCTCGGAAGGTACGCGTCTTTGTGTGAGCAACCAGGGTCGCACAGGTGACAGCAGCGACACCACGGCAAGAGCAGCAGCAGTAATAGTCGCAGCACGCCGCAACAACAGAATCCGGAGAAGCAGCAGCAGTGATGCGACAGGAGGTCTTGTCAAGAGAACAGCAGCACTGGCAGAAACAGGGGCGGGAAGATTGGCGACTGCAGGCAGAGATGCCGCAGCAGCAGTTAACAGCAGCAGTCGCAAAAGCAGGTGTTGTGCTGACGTTCTTTCCGTTCGGGTGAGAGCAGCGCCTCGGCGGCAGCGACACACGTACGGGAAAGAGCAGCAGTGTGATACAGCGACACCGGCAGCAGCCGTCCGCACAGCACTGGCCGAGGCAGTGGCAACTGCAGCAGCAAATCACACAGCAATCGCTGAAGTGGCGGCAGCAGGAGGCGTACGAGCACCAGCAGACGCAGGGATACAATGCAGGAAGCCGCCGAGTGTTAACAGGAGCATAAATGAAGTAGCTAGGAGAGAACCAAGAGTAGTAGCACTGGAGGCTCCTTCTCTGCGTCAAGCTGTGCAGTGTTGATGAGTATGTGGAACGCTGTTTCTCCTTCTCTTTCAGGGATTTTCAGCCGCATCATCAGGTGACGTGTACAGCTACGCCAAACTACGGCGTGCTGCTGCTTCTGGTCGTCCGCTGGCCGTCTCCGTTACTACGCGTAGTCCTGTTGCGGGGACAACGCGCGCGGGAGTGCCCGCGTCCGCTGCCAGCAGGAACAGAAGTAGCAGGAAGCTGCTGGATGACAACGCCGCTGCTGTTCGGCTAGCGTTGGAGATGGCAGAGAGGTTTTCTGGGGTCAGCAAAAAATCTGTGGCCCTTCAAACAGCAGCAAGCGCTGCTGCTCTCCTTCGAGGAAAAGGAAGAGAAACGAGGTCTTCTCTCACCACACTTCTGCGACCGCGGTGGAAGGTCGCTTAGGCGTTGCGGATGGATGACTCGTGCGTAAAACACTCATGCAAACCTTTTGGGAGAATTAATTACACATCCGTGTATATTTCCGTGTACATACGATGTATATGTAGGTATGTATTTGTAATTGTGAAGATGCAGACGTTTCTGCGCATGAACAGTTTATATTTATGTGTGTGTGTGCGCGTCTGCGTCGGCTACACGTACACGTGTCTGGATCGTGACCAGTAAATGAGTCAAGGTGGAGAAGACACGTGGATTACTCGTGGCCCCGATATCTATATTGATGCGCATCCGCAGCTTTTCGGCAGTAATGCCCTCCTCCTTTTTAATTTGTCAACAAAAAGGCGTAGGCTGGACAGTACCGCAGGTGTACATACACTTCACGTGATACACATATACACCCGTATATCCAGGTGCCCTCACACGCGCTGGTACGCACTTACGTAAGGAGATTTGTATTCGCACCCATGCTCGTGTATATATACATATATACATATATGTGTAAAGAGATATTTTTTCACATCCATAATCGTGTGTATATATATATTTACACATATATATACACATCTGTGTGTGTGGTACGTACCCGTATAGTATATGTACATGGGTACATACTGTACTTGTGCATATACGGGATACGTGGAAATGTGTGTCTACCCAGATGTATGTATATGTAAGTATATATTTTTCCCCTGGGGAACATATGTACAACGATATCCTTGCACATATGTATATATATATATATATACACACACACGTATGTGTATGTACGTTGACGACACACGTACACTCGTGTATTTTGGAACTTGTGGTACGTGGAAGGTGTAGGTACGTCGTCGAGATCTTTGGCGAACAAGCAGATGCTCTGCTTGTTTGCCATTGCCGGTAAATTGCGCGGAGTATCTTCTTTAGCATCGCTGAACTATACTAAGTGAGCAGTGGAGTGACACCGGAGCAAAAAACACATGCAGGACGCAGCGGCATCCGCCCGCCGTGTTTCCGCTATTTGTGTCTATGTAATTGTCTGCTTGCATAGGGGAACTAATGTACAAATATATACCTACACGCCTGTTATGTGTGTTTGACGCCGGTAGACCTATGTGAAGAGCGCGCGCACATACACCGGGCACAGCACATACTACATCTATATATTTATATATGGATGTATATTATATGTAAAATATACATGAAGTGATATGGATAACATTCGCGACAGTGCAGAAACAGGTGCCCACACAAATAGTAGTGGAGGGACGTGCAGGTACACAAAGGCATATATATATATGGGCATAACTGTTGCTCAGTCTACCAGCAACACCTGTGTGCCGCGGTACCCCTGCAGAGAGTCGTGTCAGCGTGTGTGGATTTCTCTTGAAGAGGGCATGCAGCGCAACGAAGTAAAGAAGAAAGAATGAGCCCATGTGTTGTTGTACACGGATTGACTCGGATTCGTCCCCACCGATCTGCGCCGCCTTTCAAAACGGTAATAAAAAGCTGCGGGTGTCTCTTAAAACACGAGCGTATCCGCTGTGCGCACGCGACTCTGCTTCTAATGGAAACAGCGGTGCCGGCTAGTTGTCACTCCAGTGTACATACACCTCAGGTGAAAAAAGAGCCCGCAGGATGAAAGTTCATGAGAAACAGCAGTGGTGTGCGCCACGAACACTAACGCGCTCCAAAGGAAGATAACTGTGTCGGCCAGCTGTCACCTGCAGTGTATACACTTCAAGTGAGGGGACAGAGGCCGCAGCAACGTGCGCCACAAGCATGAATGCGCTTCAAATGAGAATAGTTTGTCGGCTAGCTGTCACCTGAAGTGTCTATACACTTCAGGCGAGAGGACAGAGGCCAACGTGCGCCACAAACAGGAATGCGCTTCAAACGAGATTGGCTGTGCCGGCTAGGCGTCACCTGCAGTGTATATACACTTCAGGAAAGAGGCCGCAGTGACGTGCGCTACAAATACGAATGCGCTTCGAATGAGAAAGGTTGACGAGTATCAGAACACTCTGGGGATTCCACTCTTTCTTCCTCAAAGATCCAAGGCCTCGAACAAGTCTACGCCAGGCCACTCCCACCAGCGCAAAGGCCGAGAGAATGAGACAGACAGCAGGACGCATCTGAGTGAACGAGAAGTTATAGTGGGCGGGGCAGCAGTGGACGTGTTCAAGTGACGACCTGCGTAGCGAGAACTCGTCTCGAGAATCACCGCTACGAACGCTTTTGTTTATGCTTGCTTCTGCAGCATACAGACACACCATGTATACATAGGTACATCCTATATATACATATATATATTTATATGCATAGCTGCGTTTTAGGTGTGTGTATAGGAGGTACTCACACACACATACACGCTAGCGTTATGGTTGTCACATGTCTCTCGTTTGGGGAGAAGGTGGGCTAAAATAGGAAGTGGCGCAGTGCAAAACTCGGTTTGAAATGCGAAGAACCACCAAGTCGCAGTCAACTCCTTCTATGTGTTCTCCTATAAAATTGACTGCATAAAGAACGGCACACAAACACATACATATGCATATCTATGCGTACAAAGAGAGAGATATACATACGTATTTATGTATTCATACACGTACGTATACGCCAACATACCTGAACAGAAATCTGAATGTGGGGATATCCACACACTTAGACGCACAATATTATACACATACACACACAATCTCACGCGTGTACAGAAACACCTTCATCCTCACATATACATATATATATATACACACACAAGATGTATAAGAGGGAACAGGCTCCCAAGTATCGAGAAATAGACTTATATATATATAATATGGACGAAAGACATCATTTTACGAATACATGTTCACATACGTGTGTATACACATGTATACATACGAACACAGAGACAACAGGGCACACAGACATATGACGGGTAGATGTACCAATCCACTTGTGCGCCTTACATACACGTTTACGTACGTACAGGTGCACATGCACATGTACAGTTCTTTACCACTACCCACTTACATATCCTTCTCTATCCTCTTGAATTTAGCAACTACCACTGCTGTCCCCAGGGGAAATGCAAGTATGGAGGCCGTGTGGCGTTAAATGTGTGTGTACGTGTGTATGCTTGTGTGTGGATCGAGACACAAAACCTTTTACAAGGGAAGTGCGACAGAAGTAAAGCTGTGTCCCTTGATTAACTGGGAAACATCAGCCAGAAAAGAGCGTGAGTTCAAGAACGTGCTGCCACCAAGGATAATGCTGCAGCCCGTCTGTCTCCCGAGCTCCTCCATGTCTCGAGCTTCTTCGTACGTAGCCCCCCCCACGACAAAGACGACGACCTGACGGCAGCAGACACACACAGACACGCACGCGCAGAGGCACACATATACAAACGAATTCAGCCACTGTCTCTGGGTACATTCCTGCTATATGCTTCTGTCTTTCTTCGTCTTCCTATTCACCTATCTGTACGTATCTATCTAGCTCTCCGCATCTATACCCATCTACAGCTATGTGTATACGTGTAACTGGCAATTCAGGGAGGCGTTTTCCCCCTGTCGCTTTCTCGCTGTGTAAACACACTTGTGACTTCTTCCCTCTCTGTCTCTTTCGTTATCTTGGTAAATACACACACACACACACACACACATCTATAGACTGGAGACGTGCTACGAGCGTATGTCTGTGTGCGTAGCTGTCTCACTCTCTTTCGCTGTAAACCTCACTTCTACGCGTGGGGGAAAACTGACATCCACTCGCTACTTCTCCCTTTCTTCTGTGTATCCGTTTTTTGAATATATTCGTATCTATACGCCTCTCTGTGTTAACACACACCCACACATAAACTGAGAAACTGGACGACACCGGCGTGTCTCTCTCTTTTCGGGAAGGTCGCACAGCGCCTGTGTACCGCTCCGCCCCCTACACATTTATATCTTGCCCGGCGGCTCGTCCCCAGGCGGGAGGTCCAAACACTTCTTCTACAAGAGGACAGCTTCGTAGGTACTTGTCGTACGCCAGAGGAGAAAGCGAGGACGAAGCGAGACAAATGTCCAGCCCCACCAACCACGAGTGTACAACGTACGTTCGCCCACGAAAATTACACGCACGTCGTTCACAAGTTTTTCCTCTACGCTACTCCTGCACACTACCTGCACGCAGCGAACACGTGGACGCATCAATCATATATATATATCTACATAAATATATATGCACACAACACGTAGACAGACCTACATATAAATACATATATATATGTATATATATACACACTATACGCAGACAGTATATGGACATACCTATCTAGTTATATATGCACATACATGTATATATATGGATACACGCAGACACGACGTGGACAGACCTATATATACACATATACTGTACACAGACAGTACACGGATATATCTATCTATTTATATATACAAGCACACAACACGAGGAGAGGCCTATATAGATATATATACATATACTATACACAGACAGTACGTGGATATACCCTTCGTATACATATAATATCGCAGTCTCCCTCGTTACAGATATGTAGGTGTTGGTCGCGGCTGCAGAAGAGGCGAGCGTAGAACACCCTGTGTATGTGAATATTTGCTTCTCGGCTTGGCAAAACGTTTGTTATCCGTTGCCACTGCTCTAAATACTCTCCCCCGGAGAATTCTACGTCTCCGTATTTATTTCTATCACACAGCCATACGCAGACATCAGAGGATAAAGCCACTACATACCGCTATACGCATCGCACCAAGAAGCGCACCAACACCAGGCACACAAAACTGCCTCTGTGTCTCTATAGGCGATAATACATACACGTGTCGTCGCGACGTTGGTACGCTTCTATACATATATATATATATATGCATCCGTAAACATATATGTACGTATATATGTGGATACCTGCAAGAGGGGCAGCAAAGCATCTCTGTACTTCTCCAGATGACTCGTGCAGAGACGTACATAAATAGGTATAGACGCATATGTACATATGTATATATACATGTAGAAATACATACGTATATATATATATATATATGTACACGTGTACATATATATGTGTGGGTATGCCTCTCCGTGACGACACTGTGTGTCTGTTGTTTTCTCGCCTGCGGTGTATCCCAGCGTGTAGCAAAAAGAGGGGAAATTTAGGACTGTGAACATGAAAACAACAAAGGTGGGGAGAAAGGGAGGCGAGGGGAGGGGAGACGAAGAAACTGTTTGTCGTCTAGCTCAGCAAGACTCACATCAAAGAGAAGAAGTCCCCCAGCTCGGTGTCGAGGGCAGCAGCTACACCGGAAGAGAAGACACGGTCGTTTTCTTCCCGGAACCCGAGCACTCGCAGAGAAGGACGGGAAGGTCACAGAGAAGAAGCAGAAGAAGGACGAATAGCTGTCTGCGAGGCGTGCTGCAGGAGAGGCGCCCTTCTACGCATGGAGGGCGGTGGAGGAGAGACGGAAGATGAGGAAAACGAACCATCCCCAAAGGAGGACGGAAAGACGAGCCCCCTCCGCAGCAGCAGCAGCGGGCGGACGGGGGGGAAGGGGAAGACAAAGGCAGAGAAAGTCGAGAAGAGAAGAAGAAGTTAAGTGGACGCATAGGAAGAGGATACATACCGTAGACAGCGAAAGTCAGCTCTGCGTGTGGACCAGCCGGTGGACGGACAGCAGCAACAGAAGCACGCAGAAGCACCCCGGCGCTGGTGATATTTCCCGCAGGCAGGAGACACCGGAGACGGAGCAGAGAATTCGAAGGAGAAGGCAGGAGGAAGAAGAAGACAAAGAAGGGCCTCCAAGAAGTGGGGAAGAAAAGGACGGAAGAGGGGGACAGCGAGACGGAGACGAACGATGGAGACACCAAGAAGAAGAAAAGGAAAACGGAGAAAAAGGAGATAAAAGGGCAAAAGAGAGAAAGCGAACGCCCCACCGTATGCGGCCTCTCATGCGTAGATCGCAGCAGCATGTTGTAGTCGCTGTAGACACTCGGTATGACGCTCGTCCCTCCGTACCCCCCTGGTGTTGCCACCGGGTACTGCTCTGTAGAAAGTCTTCCTGAAGCGAGCAGATATAAAAACAGAAATACACGAAGGAAGGGGGAGAGAGGAAAGTCAAGAAAAGAAACGGCGAAGACAGAAACAAAAGCGGCGTCCCCACACGGTTTCGAAGACAAACAAAAAGTGCAGCAAACACGACAAAAAGTTCACCTTTAAACGTATTCGTATTAAGCATATCTCTCTCTCTCATTACATACATATATATATGTGTGTACATGTGTAACACATAGATGAAATATACCTATATATATGTATATAAGGAGGAGCGTATTAGTTTCTCTCCATTTATATATATATATATGACAGATAGATGCAAGCTATATATATGCATATAAGCGTAGCAGCGTATTGATCTCTCTCTATCTATCTATCCATATATATATATATATATGAATATGTGTATGTATATATGTATGAGTATGGAGGATTATACTGGTGGCAGTTCCACTTGTGTCTCCTAAATGTGCCTGCATACACACGTGCCCGTCGTTCCTTCACACACGTATATATGAACGCCCATGCTGGCATATGTATAGATATGTGTATTTATATACATATTTACTTATACAGAGAGAGATTATGAGTATTACTCGATACGTATAAACTCTCAACCTGGCATAAACATATAAATGCATATATATATATGTATATAATATGTATATATATATGTAGAGAGGGAGAGAGTATACACTCTGTGTGTAGGCCCATGCTGGCATATATATGTACATACAATATGTACATATATATGTAGTATTCACCCTGTATGAAGACCCATGCTGGCATATATAGAGGTTTGTAACCTTCGAGTAACGCCACAACGTACGTAAATATACGTGGGTGTACGTCTCTCTCTGTGTGTCTGTCTGCTGCTGGATAGACGTGCAGATACGTAAATGTTTGGTCGGAATAGGAAGCAACATGCAGAGAAGTAGATAGAGAGAAATGCTTGTCGAAATGTGCGGATATGCTGCGGGTAGAAGACGGCCGCGAAATACGAGAGGTGGAGAGATTTCGTCTCCACCCTCAGACGCAGCATGCAGTCTCTTGTTGCTGCAGGTTCTTCTTTGGAGCCTTTCCCCCTCATATGAAGCGAGGGAGGTTGAGACAGCAACAGAAACAGAAACACACATATACTCGTATTTAATCGTTATCACTTGTATACTCACCCATACAAATTTACACACACAGACACACATAAATTTATCAGACACACATATACATACATATCCACACAAATTTAATCACACACACACACACATACACACATAGATACTCAAATAAATTTACATACGTTTATATAAATTCATACACATACACCCACACGAAACTACACACACATACAAATTTACATGAATTCTCACAGACACACATATACATATATACCCACACAAATCTACACACACACACATACACATACACACATACGTACCCACACGAAGTTACATACACACTTTCATATAAATTTATACACACTTTGCCACATAAATTTAGGCACATTCCGATCCGTCAAATGTTCCCCTTAGACTCACTTCCACTTTACAGACTTCCTAAATTTACATTTACACACACTTTCACACACTTTCTCGTTCGCTTCACGTACTTACACACGATTTCATCATCTGAAGTGCACGATACTCACCTTCACTTTTACTGACGTTCACTCACATTTTCTTACATTTATTTACGCACACTCGTATCCCCATTCGAACTGATTCACACACACGTGTTAAGTAAATAAAGTCTTATTTACTTGTGTATGTACAGTTGGTGGCCTAAACTGAGACACTCACAGATATATATCACCTGCCAGACGGACGCGCGTGGGCACAGCCCCTTTATATTCGCACACGTATTTCCTCGCACACGCAGACACTGACACATATCTACTTGCATGCGTGTGTTAAGTCTCATGTTAATGTACTTGACACTCGCCCAATTTTCTTCACGTTCACTCATTTCTATTAACACATATGTAGTCTCATAGAAAGTGACTCTGACATTCGCTCACTTGTACTGACATTCATTTACATTTACTTTCACTCGCCTAAATCGATATTTTCTTATTTGTATTGACAGCTCCTCACTTCTATATACACTCGGCCATTTTTGTATACACTCGCCTATTTATATGTATGCGCGACCAGTTATGTATATACTCGCTCCCTTACGTAAATGCTCGGTCATATATGTATATACTCGCTCATTTATATATATACTCGGTCATTTATGTGTATACTCGGTCGTTTATGCATATACTAGCTCATTTATATATAGTAGGTCACTAAGATATGCACTCGCTCATTTATATATACATTTGCTCACTTACTCTATACACACTCGCTCACTTATTTGTATATACACCTGCTCACTTATGTGTACACTCGTCCAATTAAATAGACAGTCGCTCACTCACATATTGACACTCGGTTACTGATAAATACGTTAGCTCACTTCTATATACGCTAGGTCACCTATATATACAGCGGCTCACTTCTGTATACGCTAGGTCACCTATATATGCATCGGCCCACTTTTACATACACGTCATATATATATATATATGCTAGCTCACGTCTATATACGCTAGGTCACTTACAGATACATTAACTCATATATACGCTGGGTCACCTATATATACACCGGGTCACATATATAGACGTTAGCTCACTTTCTATACACACTAGCACACTTGTGTATACGTTAGCTCACTTACGTATACGTTAGCACACTTATGCATACGTTAGCTCACCTCGTCACATATATATACGTTAGCTCACTTCTACATATGCTAGGTCACCTATATACACACCGGCTCACTTATATATTCGTTAGCTCACACAAGTAGGTGCTAGGTCACTTCTGTATAGGCTAGGTCACTTCTGTTTAGGCTCGGTCACTTCTACATAGGCTAGATCACATATGTATACACTGGGTGACATATATATATATATATACACACCGGGTCACATATATATACACTAGATCACTTCTGTATACACTCGGTCACTTGTATGTGTAGCCGGTCTCTGTATATACGCCGGGGACCACTTATACGGGCATTTCGATTCACTTGCATTTACACTTGTATTCTCTTTCACTCAAATTCACTCCCTTTCACTTCTATTCCCGCGCGCTGGGACACACCTCCTCACATTCCTCGTACACGCATGGCATATAAACATATTTATATTTGCGTATATCCATCAACCTATCTATCTGTATAGAAGTTCTGCGGATAAGGAGGAGAGCCGTGGACATGTGCTCGCCCGCGGGTGGTTGAAGAAGAGAAGGAGAGGAAGACAGCACCTCCCTGCTCTTTTGGGCCGGTGACTTTCCTCTGTCTCACCTTTTACGAGACTTTCGACAGTACACCAGAGCAGCGAGCGGTGCTGCGTGTAGACGTTCGTAGTTCCCTACAGCAACGAACAGCAGCAACAGCAGCAGCGCGGGACCTGCTGCTGCACACGTTTGGCCGAGGCCCGCCCCGCACGAGCGCAAGTGGAGAGACAGGCGGAAGAAGGAGATACAGAGAGACGAAAGGAGAGAAGAAGAAGAGCATGAAGACACATAACTGATGGGTGCACGTATATATATATATATATACATACATACATACACAGGCAGACAGAAGAACGCGTTGCATGGCTGGATGTAGCTCCTGTCATATCGCGTTTGCATAAGTGTCTCCCAACACTTCAACACGTAAATGCAGTAGTCACGATAGACTCTGTGCATACAAGCAAATACATATATATATCTATATATATAGGGAAGCATATGTACATACGTATATATAGTAGATTATGTAAATACATGCAAATACGTATATATGTGTAATGTATAGGTGATAGGTTGTGTGAATGTAGTTACATGCACATATACATATATATATATATATATGTGGGGAAGCATATGTACATATGTATATATAGTAGATTATGTAATTACATGCGAGCATATATATATATATATGTATATATGTATGTGTAGTAGTAGATTATGTGAATAGAAGCAAATAGAGATGTATGTGTATACATAGGGGTGCAGATATACATACGTGTGTGCGCGCGTTCACCGGCTGAACCACGACCCGGGCGGTGTATGCGCCTTTGCATCTCTACATATACATATACACAGGTATTTGCAGGGAAGAGTTCCACACCAAAAGAAAGAGCCGGCAAAACAGGAAAATCCATTTATTCAGAAAAAAAGCGACATGCCTGCAGAAGAAGTTCGCCACGTATACACGTGTGCACACATATACACATTGAACGAGACAGGCCGAGAAAGAGAGGAGGCGACAGCAAGGCAGAGAGAATGGGAGGGGCGCACACGTGAAGCGACGTATTAATACACGAACAGCGACAGCAAGAGAGGGGGAAACCGCGAAGAAGAAAAGGAAGCGAAAAAGAAAAAAAGAGAGGCGCACACCCGAACTGACGTCGTGGGAGGGTCAAGGACGGCGCACAGAGCTACATACATAGTTCCGCACAGAGCCACACATATATGTACACCTGCAGAGAGAGGAGGCACATATACACATCCCTCTATAGAGAGAGAGGCATATATATACCCACATGCATATATATGTATGTGCGTATGTGTATATTTGTACATACATCGGTAGGTACGTGTACACATACATGTATATGTATATGGACACACATATGAATACATATTCATACGTACAAGGCGATGTATATAGGTCTACACGTGCAGCACGCATAGAGAGAGAGAGAGAGCTAGGGACCTCCCTCTCTCTCTATGTATATATACACGTGTGTACACACGTATAAGTAGACGCGTACACGTGCAGCACTTACAGAAACACACAGCTACAAATCCCTCTCTTTCTCCGTCGCTTTCCCTTTCCCTCTCTCTACGTATAAGTATTCGCACAGAGATAAACCTCTGCATGCAGGTGTCCACGGATTTGCACACACATATACACGTCACAAGCGAGGAGAATATTTGCAGAGACGTAGAGCCACACATGCGTGCCGTCCTCCTGTTCGTCGCAGTACGTGGGTGACGGCAAAAAGGACCGTGTCTCCGCACGCAGACGTAGCTGCAGAGAAACGAACTGCTGTGCCCATGTCCAGATGCAGACGAAAAGACGCGTACAGCGCAGAAAGAGCGCAGAGACGGAGACGGGAAAAAAGAGAGAAAGGCGATGCGCGGGACGTCAGCAGGTGCAGCGGCGCGGTGATGGCGGTGGTGGTCGCCGTGGCCGAGGGACAGGCACAGCACGTGGAAGAGAGGGACGAATCAAAAAGAAAAGGCCGACGTCATTCGAGAAGAAGTGGCTGGGAAGCAGAGAGCGGAGAAGACAAACAGGAACGCGTGGCTAGAAGAGACGGGAAGCGAAGACGGAAGGGCACTTTTGCTGCGCAAGACGTCTCCCGCGCGGAGGTCTCGCTGACGTCTCCTTCCGTTGCGGAAACGAAGAGGCACCCCCCGAACGACCACAAAGAGGACGGTCGAAAACAAAACCCCTTCTTTTTCTCTTCTTCGTCGCCTTCTTGTTGATCTGCTGCGTTGCTGCTGGTTTCTCGTGTCTTTTCTCCTCTTCAACTCTTTTCTTCGTTCAACTGCACTGCTATTCCCTTCTCTTCTTAACTTCTTGACTTTTCTTCTTTTTCTTATTCGTCTTCTTCTGCCTTTCGTCGTGTCACGCCCTGTCTTCCGCTACTTTTCTGTCGACGAGGGCAACGGCACGACGCGAGGGGGAGGGGGGCCGCAGACGCCTGGGCGAGTGTCAGCAGCAGAAACTGCGGCTGCTCTCCCTCTCTCTTTTCATGTGGGGCAGCACATTGTGAGAAGGCGACGCGAGAAGCAGCAGCAGAAATGGGCAGCGTCCTTTCCTCTTCAAAAGCCAGGAAAGCACAGTATCGTATAAATCTTTGTTTCGCTTCACACGGCGAAAGCACTGCAGCAAAGCCTCGGGGCAACAGCGGCAGCACAGAGAGGAAGAGCGAGGAAAAGACGCGAGAACGAAGAAGGAAAAGAAGAAGAAAAAGGGAGAGGAAAGGAGAAGGACGACGACGAAGGACGAACGAGGAGAGATGAAGAAGAAAGGGCAGAAATATCGGCGTGTCGCCGCAAGAAGTGTGGCAGGGCATTTCGCTGTTCTTCCCCAAAAGATAAAATGAAGCAGAAAAGTGTAGAGGAGGGAAGAGGTGTCACCGGCCTTCTTCCCACCGGTTTTCTTGGTCTTCCTCAAGAACAGCAGAAATCTCCTCCAACTGACGAAGAAGCCCAAAAAAGCGACTACAAGTCTGACACCCCTACCCCCCTCCCTCGCCCCACACACACATATATATGTATACGTCTAAGTAGACGGAGACACGTATGTATTTATTCATCCACCAGAGGAGGAAAAGCATACACCTCTGCGTATAAAAGTCCGTGTGTATTCACACGTGCGCACTCCATTTATTCCTATATATGTGTGTCGGTGATTCCCCCTATATATGTAGAGAGACAGCGAAGCAGGCAGCCAAAGAGATAGGCCCACACAGGTGCACACACAGAGAGACATGTGTACATGGATAGGGGAGCACTGTTGCGGCCTTTTCGTTTGCTTTGCTGCAGCATTTGACTTTCTTCTCTTTCGCCTTGATAGGAGAGAAGCACAGGAGGAGGAAAAGAGAAAGGAAGAAGATAAAGAAAGCGGATTTTTTCTTGACGTTGCCATTTCCACGTGAATAGGAGAGAAAGTATGTGGATTTGTCCGCTGTCTGTATCTCCTCCCGTTTGGCGAGAAAAGTGACAGAAAGGATTTTCTCAGCTGCTGCGTACCTTCAGGCCGCGTTGGATACTGTTCCTGGCGACAGCAAAGAAATTTTTATTTGAGAAGAGATCCCCGTCGCGCTGCTCTGCGCCTGCGTACTGCAGCAGGGCCTTGACCAGAGAAATTTCTTCCTCATCGATTCCTGCGGAGCGAAGCCGGTCGGTCAGCGCAGCCACACGCGAATCGCCTTCGTATCTGCAGAAAAACGAGAGACAGACAGGGGGACACGGGCACGGGAAGTAGAAGGGAAGGAAAAGGAAGAAGAGATGAAAAACCGAAGAAGACGAAGAGGAAGAAAAGAAAAAAGAGAAGACCACAAAGAAGAAAAAGGAGAAGGACCGGAAAGAGTGGAAGAAGACGAAGAAGAAAAAGGAGAAGGAAAAGAAGAAGAAGGAAGAGAAGAGGGAGACGAAGAAGAGAAGAAGAAGACGAAGAAGACGAAGAAGAGAAGAGGGACACGGAAGACGAAGACGAGAAGAAGGAGAACAGAGAAGACCAAGAAGAAGAAAAAGAAGAAAAGACGAGGGAAAAGGAGAAGAGAAGAGGAGAGGACGTAAAAGAAGGAGAAGACAGAGAGGAGCAGCACCGGGACGGAGGAGCAGAAGAAAAGAGAAGAGGGACAGAAATGGAGAAGCACGGGGAGGACGAAAAGACGAAGAGAACAGAAGAGAAGAAGAAGACGGAAAAGAAGAGGAGGGGCAGGACGGACAGCAGACGAAGCGACGAGAAAAGGGAGCAGCAGAGCGCCGCAGAGAAATCCAACACGGAAGTGGAGACTTCGAAGAAACGAGCCACGAAGAAGAGAAGCAAAAAGAAGAGAACTGCAGGGGAAGCCGGAAGAGCAACAAACGAAACGAACACACGAAAGAGAAGAGGTCGCTGCAACAACGGACAAACACGGAGGCAAAAAAAAAACACTTCTGTACCATTCTTCTTCGTACACAAAGCGCAACGCCACCAAACGTCTCTAAAGACACACATACATATATGTGCATGCGTATGTATATATATGTGTGCATGCGTATATTCATATGTATGCCGATGTGCATACAGAAGATATGAAAAATCCCCGCGCGGATGAAGCAGAAGAGAAGAGAGAAATGTCAGGGCTGTCGCAGCGAAGCAGAAAACGTCTCTTCTCTCTTTAAGAAGCGCCAACCTTCTGCTGCCATTTCACCTGCTCCTGCTGCTTCACCTGCTCCTGCTGCTTCACCTGCTCCTGCTGCTTCACCTGCTCCTGCTGCTTTACCTGCTCCTGCTGCTTCATCTGCTCCTGGTGCGTCTGCTCCTGCGTTGCTGTGCTTCTCGCGCTGCTTCTGGCGGATATTTGAGTCTTTTTCCGCGGGTTTGGCGACTGCTGTTACTCCCGCTTTTCTTCACTCTCCATCTGCTTCTGCTTCTCTATCCTGCTGTTATTCCTGCTTCTCTTCATTCTCCACCTGCTTCTGCTTCTCTTTCCTGCTGTTTCACCGTGTTCTGCTGCTGCTGCCCTTCTTTTTACTAGCGCCGCTGCTGCATCACCCGCGGTGCCTTCTGCGGCAGCTGCCGCTCGTGGGTACGCAGTTGCTGTACCATCTGCAGGTCACCTTCCGCTGCGTGCCTTCTCGCTTCTCTGCTACCGCTGTTGCAGTTCCTCCTGCCGCTGTTGCACCTCCCCCTGCTCCTGTTGCACTTCCTGCTGCTGCTCGCGCAGCTCCTCCTGCTGTTGTTGCAGTTCACGCTGGTGTTGTTGCACCTCCTGCTGCTGCTGTTGCACTTCCTGTTGCTGCTGTTGTACTTCCTGTTGCTGCTGTTGTACTTCCTGCTGCTGCAGTTGCAGTTCCTCCTGCTGCAGTTGCACTTCCTGCTGCTACTGTCGCAGTTGCTCCTGCTGCAGTTGCACTTTCTGCTGCTGCTTTTGCACTTTCTTCGTGTTCTTCTTCCGTGCCGCGGTCTCCGAGGCACGGACGTACTGCTGTTCCTACTTTCTTCCTGCTGATCCCCGGGTGCTGCTTTTCCTCTCTCTTCTCCTTCTCATTCTTTGCTGCTGCTGTCGCTCCTCCTTCGTCACGTCGTCTCTTTTCTTTCTGCTGCTACTGCTGCCCATTTCGCCTTCTTCTCCCCATTGCCCTTCCTTCTCCTGTTGCTGCTGTTCTCCCTTTGTTTTCATCCACGCGTTTCCCTTTTCCCTTCTCTCTTCTCTTCTAATTTTTCCACTTTCTCTTCTCCTTCTCCTCCTGCTGCTTCTCACCTTCGACCTTCGCTGTTCCTGCTGCAGCCTCCTTGTCTCGTACGTTTCTTCCGTTTCTTCCCTGTCGAAGACCGAAGGAAGACACTGCGTCAAGCGACTCTACGTGTGCCACTTGCGTAGGGGGTCGTTCAGCTGCTGCTGGGCATTTCTCTCTTCCTCTTTTTGCTGCTGCTGAATTCTTCTTTTCCCTGCCTTTTACTCACCGAAGAGCGAAGAGAAGCACCAGACGGAGTTTGTCTAGACTCGAGATTCTCGGATTTTCAAGCGCCTTCGTAATGGCCCCGAAGTGCTCCGTCTTTGCTTCTCTGCATGCGATTTCTTGCTCAAGAGACGAGACGTCAAGCAGCTGTCTCTCGTTGACGATCCGAGACAGGGCGTGGATGACCGAGACGTGCTTCGATACGTTGCCTGCAGCAGGTACGGAGACAGAGAGAAGGAAGCGCGCGCGCAGCGAAGAAGCCTAAAGAATAAGCAGGCGAAACGGCGTGAGGATGAAGAGAAGGACAAAAGGCCGCGAGACAGGAAAGTGAAACGGACGAGAAAAACGTGGAGGCAACGCAGAAAACAGGGGGAGACGCAAAACGAGAAGACGGACAAAAGAACAAGAAAAAGAAAGGAGACAGAGACAGCAAGAAACGGAAGCAGCACAGAAAGAGGGGGGGAGGCAGAAGGGAGAAGAACACACAAGGAAAGAGAAGGAAAGTGTCGACAGCAGCAGCAGCAGAGACACCAAGGTAAGGTGACGTACAGACTGAGTTGAGAGCACGTGAAGCCGGCAGAGGAGAGCAGGAGCAGCAACAGCAGCAATCCCAGGAAGAACACCGTCGCCCCAAAGTAGAGACAGTAGCAGCAGAAGGGAAGGCAGGGGGAGGGGGCCGATCGATGCGTAAACGGCACAGCAGCAACAGCAGATTATACGCTTGCAGCTTCCACGCGAAGGAATCCTGCAAAGAAGTCCGCGCAGAAGTCGAAGAAAAAAAGAAGTTCTGCGAAAGACGGGGACAGTCTCTTCATTCCTCAGCGCATCCGCACACATGTCGCCTAGTCGTCTCTTACTATATGACTTCATATGGAAACATATCCGCGTCAATCTCCGCATGTGTGTACCTCCTCTCTCTCTCTGTATATATATTATATAGGGTTCG
The DNA here is from genome assembly GCA_000727475.1 of Sarcocystis neurona. Taxonomy (NCBI): domain Eukaryota; phylum Apicomplexa; class Conoidasida; order Eucoccidiorida; family Sarcocystidae; genus Sarcocystis; species Sarcocystis neurona. The sequence goes on along the minus strand of KL647288.1, from coordinate 2,724,372 downwards.
CGCGTCCAGGTAATGTACACGTGCAGGTATCTGTGTATACGAATATATACACATATGTGTGCTGTTACTATATATATGAGGAGTCCGCATGGCTATATCTGCCGTCGTCGTATATATCCGTAGAACCCCGGGCTATACTACTCCCCCCTCTCTGCAAGCCACCTGCGCTCATACCTGCGCGTCTATCAGAAATAGACAGAAATACACAACGGACGAAGAAGCTGGCAGTGGTTTCACAGAGAGAGAACGGTGAGAGAGAAGTACTTCTCTCCTGGGACGACAGCAGCAGCTGTAAAGAAGCAGGTGGCTGCTTTACAGGTAGAAAAAGACAAAAGAGGTGTCCTTTTCTGCTGCTGGCAACGCAGAGGACATTCACCGACCCCGCGTGGCAGAGGCGGCAGGACGTAACGGGACAGCAGTGCGAGAGTTGTAATTTATTTGGGAGGAAAAAAAGACGTCGCCCGGTCGCAATTTCCACACACATGCTACACACAGAAATACGTACTTCACATATGTCTGCAACGATGTAAAGGTGTCTCTCTTTCGCTCGATATATACCTCAAAATATATTTATATATGTGACGTACACCCATACATATATATGTATATATACAGAGAGAGGGGGGAAAGAGACACATATATAAAGATAGGTATGTGCGTACACGTATATAGAGAGGGAGGGAGAGAGACACCAATATACAGAGATAGATATGTGCGTATACGTATATATATATATATATAGAGAGAGAGAGAGAGGAGGAGAGAGACA
>KL647288.1:2688241-2715600 GCA_000727475.1 Sarcocystis neurona | reverse complement strand
ACTATATATATATATATATATATATATATACATTTGTGTGTGTGTGTGTGTCTCCCCCTCTACATATATATATATATGTATGTATGTCGCTCTCTGTCGTTCTGTCTCTCTCTCTCTGTATAGATATATGTATATATATGCACCAGTTCTTGAAACATGGGGCATCCGCAGCCAGCGCAGCAGGGCGGACAGCAGCAGACTGCAGTCGCAGCAGGAGTAGACGGGAGGAGGAGGAGATTGAAGAAGCGTCAGGATGCAATAGGAAGAGCAGCGAAGGGGGCGAGGCAGAGGCGCAAGAGGAGTGCAGACGGCGGAACAGTGGAAGCAGCAGCAGAGGGGAGAACCACGAGAGACGAGAAGCAACGCATAGGAAGAGCGCATGTAGGAAGAGAAAGTGGGCGGCACAACTCCAGCAGAAGAGCAGGGCCGTCGGCGGCAGCAGCAACGTGTGTGACGTATGAAGAGGAGCAGCTGGAGCATCCGAGGATAGTAGCAAATATCCGTGGCAACACCAGCAATAGCGACAGCAGCAGCGCGACTATCGCAGCAGCAATGTCCCCGCAGCAACCGGCACCAGCAGCAGCAAAAGTAGACGCATCTGCTGTTGCACTCATCTAGAGATACACGGGAACGACAGCATCAGCGGCCAGTCCCCCGCGCACTTCTTCCTTCGGAGCGGGAGCAGAGAAATGGCGAAGAATGGGAAAAACTTTTGCGGAAGAAGACGGGGTGTGTAGCACAAGAAAAACAGCGGAAAAGGAAGCGACTTTTGATGAGGGGAAGGTTGGTACGGTTGCAATATGAGCCTGACTTGCGCGATTTTGTCGGCTTCGTCTTGCTTTGCCAGACGCCGGAGCATCTGGGGCTGCTGCTGCTGCACCGTAGAAGAAAAGAATATATGTATATCGCGGAAGCGGCTTTGTTGCTGCTCTTCCTGCTGCGCGACGCCTTCGTCAGTCGCAGCCGCATGCGGCCCGCGCGCAAGTGCTCCTGCTGAAGACGCAGAGAAACGGGCGCTGCCAACGTCCCCGCTGCTGCTGCTAATACCGCCTGCCGCTGCTGTGGGCGGCAGCTGCTGCTGCTGCAGCTGCAACAGCAACAGCAAATTCTCGCTCGTGGGTCGTAAGAAGCAGACGCAACTTAAGTGTTCGAAGTGCCCCCGAGGCAGCACGTCCAGACGATCTACCAGGAACACCTGCCGCATATCCAGAGCAACACAGCAGCCAGAGGCGATGGTCATAGCCATGGACAGGCATGACGACGCAGCAGCAGGGGGAAAACAGAAGCACAAGTGGCAAAAGCGGCAGCAGTAGTAGCAGCAGATGCGGGAGTAGCAGGAACTGGCGCAGAAACTGCAGAGGTACAAGCACCAGCAGCAGCAGCACACGAAGAAGCAGCAGAAGAGCAGCAGCAGGAGACGAAGGCGCACCAGCAGACGCAGAAGCACAAGCAGCAGCACCTGAAGCTGCGGAGGCAGCAGACGCAGCAGCAGTGGAAGCAGCAACAGAAGCGACAGACGTGGCAGCGGAGGCAGCAGAAATAGCGACAGAGGCAGCACCACCACCAGTAGCAGCGCGCCTCGTGATAGCGCGACACAGCAGCACAGGAAGCAACAAGCCACGCCCCAGGAGCGGCGGCCAGTGGAGCAGCAGCAGCACAGCAACATCGACAGCAGCAGCAGCAGGTAAAAGTGCTGCTGCTGCAGGAGCAGCAGGAAATAGAATGGCAACAGCAGCCGCAGCAGTGCACCCGACGCAGCAGCTGCAGCAATCCCGGTAGCGCACTCAGACGTTGCAGGTGGTGGGGGGAGCAGGAGGCACGGGGCCAGCAGCACCATCACCGCATTGTGCACGGACAGCAGGGTCAGCAGCACTACCGGCAGCACCTGGGTCTTGATTTCTGCTGCTTTCCTTGAAATATAGCGTCAACAGGAAGCAAGCGGGAACAACAGCAATAGGTGCGACAGCGGCAGCAATACCGGCAGTAAGGACATCCGTCCCTCTCCCCTGGTCTGCTGCTCGAAAACGTCATGTGGATAACACGGCCGCCCCTTGCCAAGACACTCTCCACACAGTAGCACATGCGTAGGCACACTGCCAGCAGCAGACACAACAGTGGCAACAGTCCTTGCAGCCGAATGTTTTCAAGATGAAGCGACGTCTACAGCAGGAACAGCAGAACAAACAGTAGCAGCAGAACTAACAGCAGCAACAGCACCAACAGCAGCAGCAGCAGTACCGACAGCAGCCGCAGAACTAACAGCAGCGGCAGCAGCAGCACTAACAGCGGCAGCACTAAGAGAAGCAGCGCCAAAAGCAGCAGTGATATCCTCTTATAGCACCAGGAGGAGCACTTCTGACAGGAAGCAGCCTTTTTGACAGCAGCAGTCTTTTCCTCAGCAGCAGCAGTAAGACATATTAAGAGAGTACCTCCTTCTGAAGAATTTCGGATTGAGAGAGAACGACAGAGACAAAGCCCGTGGTCTCATGGTCGAGCAGCAGCACCTTCGGCCCGGGTACACGCTCCAGCAGCGCCCGCAGGTGCTGCGCAGCCAGTATGACTAGGTCACTGCATGCGCAAGTCCCTGCCATGAGGAAAGTCACGGCAAGGATACATGCAAAAAGGACAGAACAACAGAACAAGAAGGACAGAAAGGGAGAGGAAGAGCAGAAGAAATAGCGAGAGGACAGACGTGTGGAGGACAAAGGAAGGGGCGAAAGGAACGGCGGTATCGTGAGGGAAAGTGAGCCGAACGGACGAAGAAGCACAAACAGCAAAGACAAAATGGTAATACTGACGCGACGGTCGTCCAGGTGACGTTTGCGGGGCGACAGGCCTAGGGGCAGCAGCAGAGGAGAAACTGAGCAAGAAATAGAAGAGAAATGGAAAGTTGCCGCATAGAGCGGTGCCCTGCAGCAACACCGTCGTTCTTCGACAAGCCGCGGCAGCAACAGCAGTCAAAACAGCTCGTTCGAAAGGAGAAAAGGCGTCATTTTCAAGCAAAGGGTGACGAAGAAGAAGAGAACGCAGAGGACCCCAAGTAAGAGAAAATACAATATAGTAGAGTCATTTGTGTGCCGTCGTGCATGCTGCTGCCATGCTGTGGCATCTCTGCTGCTGCCTTTTCAGGCTCCTTCGCGGCGGGCGCCTTGGCTGTGTGCCTCGTCCCCTGCTGCTCTTCCTCCTGCGTTTGCTGCTCTGCTTCTGCTGAGGCGCTTCTTTCCTGCTCTCTACTGGGCTACAAGCGTGCTTTTTCTAGCACGCTGCCACTGCTGCTGAGGCGAGGCGTCTCCCCTGCTGGTGCTACAGATGTTCACCCGTGCTGCTGCTCGCGGTGTGTGCGGGTGGGGTGCTGTCGCGCTTGCGTTCTGCCCCTGCTGCGCGTTTCTGCTGCTGCTACGCATGTCTGCCACACGTGCCGACTGCTGTTGTACATAGCTGCCGGTGGGAGTGCTGCTGCAGTTCCTGCTTGGTGTTGCTGTTGCACGGAGAGGTGCGTGGACAAAACCGCCTTTTGCCTTCAGTAGGGGTAGTCGTCGTAAGAGTGCAACAAGAGCTTTCCCACCAATAGAAAGTGATATACTACAGAGACGAAGAGAGGACTAACAAACAGACGTAAAAAGGAGGAATTAAGCAGCAAAAGAGAGCCCGCTGCCCGCTGCGAAGACTTTGACGGCGAGAAAAGGGAACCCCAGAAGTTCATAGAAAGCATTCAGAGTTATGGGCTAGAATAAGCACATCGCAGGGCTGTAGAAGAGGAAAAACCCGGCGTTGGGAAGTAGCGTCAACAGGCTTCTTTTTTGAGAGACGAGCGAAAGAGGAAAGAAATAGGAAAGACGTCTGGAGGACGCGAAAAAAGGGGCACCAATCAGCGTTTTCAGAGCGCGAAAAGATGCCACAAAGAAGTGCTGTACACTGTGTGTGAGTCGCAAGAAGAGAACCGAGCACAAGAGGATACCTCATAATTGTCGGTACTCCAAAAAGGACGGTTTCTGTGGAATAAATCGATTGAAGGGACCTACGACGAGGCCGTCAATAAAATGAAAGGGAGCCCGTAGTGAGAATACAGGCAGGAGGACGTGGGAATTTCACTGACGCCTAAAAAGGACGACTAATGTTCACGGTGGGAAGTCATCGACAGACGCAACCGCCAACAAGTGAAACCAAAAGAGAAAAACGGTGTCAATATTCTTGGCGTAAAGGAATAAGATATAAACTAAAAAGACCATTCTTCGTCAAGGAACGCTCGACTCCAGAAGAAGCCCGCACTGTCCGGTCGTGGACGGAAATGTATGTACGCTCCAAAAAATCTGCCATGTTCCTCAGAGGAAAGTGAAGTCGTGGACGTGCAAACAGACGAGGATTTGTCCTCTATAAGACGTAATGTGGAAGTTGTAGAGACGAGCAAGGAGAGAGGGGAAAGTTCACAGACAAGAAGGCCCGGAGGGCGTGCAGAACCGCAGTCCTCACGGAGACAGGGCAAGGGGCAGTGAAACGTAAGAAATCCGACACCCCGTAGACATGCACGCCTGATGCCATACACTGTGTATATTTTCGGTACACATTTTCAAAGCAAAACATGCGGCTCAGCTTTGTGTAGTACATGCGTATGTGCATGTACACATGTAGGGATGAACATTTACCGTTTCGCGTTGACTTCCACGTGCACGCACGAATAGCTGTTCTACTCAACCTTTGCATACACACGCACCTCAGAGCGAGACGAATCACCACAAGGGGATATCCATACGTGTAGAAGAAGCAAAATAAGAGGATGCAAAGCGGAACGAACATGCAGGGGAAAGAAAGGGGGTCGCCAGCGTTTAGAAGGCGAGTCAGCAATGGGAAACCCAGTTGAGCGAAGATGGAGGCGGGACACTTCGAGTGGGCAAAAAAGATAGAAAGCCTTTCCTCCTTGTTGACTGGGAGGAATCCATAAGGGATGTGACGGGAAGATAAGGAAGAAAAACTCGGAAACCGGCTGCGTGAGACTCTCCGTGCGGTGTAGGTACACGGCGTGTGCAGCAAGACAACGGAGTTCGAAACACCCACAGCAACACGAAACAGTGAAAGGCTGCCCAGACAAAGCAGATATACCGGTATATATGTATGTATCCGGTTATAGAGAATCAAATTAGTATGGAGAGGAGGCGCGAAACCGACGCGAGAAGTAGCCTTCTGGTGGAAACGAGAACGGGGGAGTATCTACGGGAGACGTGCAGCGCATGTTGTCGGTTGCACGGGTGTAGCAGAACATTCTATAACCTTGGAAGGGTAATGAACAGTACTGAACCTGCTTCACAGTACTTGTCTTTGACCTGATATGCAGATTTTAGTCTTAGTTCAGTTCTGTCTATGTCTCCTTTCGAAAAGCTTGGAGTTTTTCACGGACTTTGAGATCCGGTCTGGAAGACATCACGGGAATGCTGAAGTATCCACGTAGCAATACCAAGGTAACTGGAATTCCGTTCAACCACATATCAGTTGCAACACTGAGGCTAGTGCCGACCTCCGTCTGCCTTCCGATTCTTCGCAGAAATTTAGTGGTTCTGGGCCCAGTTTCTGTTGCAGTATCTCGCTTATTCTCCGTAGTGTCGCCCACAAAATAAATATCGTCGGTGGGGTTCTAGTGACGTCACCTCAAGAGACTGGCACAGCTCGCTGGCAACCGTCCTTCACATCTTCCTTTGCAACCCTATGTCCCAGCATTTCTGTCAGCGTACTCCCAAAACCCATCTTTTACAGAAAACTCGCATGTATGCACTCGTGTACACGACGTATACACAGTTCTGTTGTACACGTATTTACATAGAGGGGGTGGTGTCCTCTTTTCGTGTATGTGTTTACGCATGAACAAAACCTCAGAAAAGTACTTAACCGCGCATCTGTATACGTGCACATCGGTGCAGATGCACTGCAAGGAGCGGCGTAAAGCTTATTTTCTTACTTGTCGATAACAGTATGAGACTGTAGAACGACCTTTCTTCCGAGGCATACGGATCTGCACATTTGCACTCGTTTACCTGGCTCTTTGTCCACGACCATAATATCTTTTCTTCACACGCATGTGCATGTAGACACACAACACACACACGCACACCAAACACGTACGCACAAAATAGGATACCGTGTGGATCGTGGCCGATTACCTACCCGAATACGCGCACTGCTTGTGGATGTGACAGATGCATTTCAACGCGCCGTCAGCACATATTTACGGAGGTGCATGAAGTATGTGCATATTTTGATGTACACACAGCGACAGCAGTATGCAAGAAAGTCTAGTGTTCCTTCGTGTGAAACGTAATGTGTTAGTGACCGTCGAGTAGGTCGATATTTCCTGAGTCGTGAGCAGCGTAAAAGTCGAATGTATCGTTAGCACTAATTGACCGATTCTCCCTCGGGTTCTCGCTTGAGAGATACGGACGCAAATACATCTAACTATTTAGGTACGTTCGATGAAAGATATTTCCGATGTGATGCATGTGTCTGCGAGAACTTGCAGTGCTCGTGTCGAAAATACAATACGCAAAAAAGTGCGGTGTCCTCCTGGCTTCAATGCTGCAGGATGCATCCCTGCGTACAGCTCGCCGCGAAAGTAGTACAGAACGTACTCAGCATCTGGAATTGAATTGTTTTTCAGTGGACCAAGCTTTTTATTATGCGTTTTAGACGCAAAGTGCCTTCTGAGGGAAAAGACGAATGTACCTTTCAACAAGTAAAATCTCTTTCGAGAAGTCAAGTAAGTGTGTGCGTGTGCACCCATCTTATCTGATACACCCAGCCATACAGAATAACACCGTACGGGGAGAGAAGCAGGTGTGGCCGATTGTACGCTTTGATCGCCACCTTAACTCCATAAAACTAGCTCAACAATACACACGTGTAAAGAGAAGTACGTACGCATCTTTGCATGTCTGTGCTGTAGACCTGCGCCACGCAGGGGAATATACTACCCCCCATTATGGAGGTACAAAAAGGAACACAGACAGGCGGCCTGTCTTCATATGCGTGTACATATTAGAATGCCTTTGTATAGGCAGCACTGCACAATTCACCATGACGACTGGCGCGTACTCACATCCAAACATCTGAGAGAAGAAATGTGGGTCCTGCCTTTGTATAGGCAGCACTGCACAATTCGTCATGATGACTGGCGCGTTCTCACATCCAAACACCCGAGAGAAGAAACGTCGGTCTTGCCTTTGTATAGGCAGGACTGCACAATCCGTCATGATAACTGGCGCGTACTCACATCCAAACATCTCAGAGAAGAAATGTGGGAACCGACCAATTTACAATTTGAGCAAGGCGGTAGGGGAAAGCGTCGTTTCAGGATACGCAAAAAATCCGACACTGACGCTAAGAAAAGAACATGTTTTCTTAAAAACAGAGGGGGAGAAACACTCACCTGGGGAAACGGGACTAACTTGTTCGATACAGAGGCGGGATAACGTTGAAAGCGTGACTCGCCAGCGTGAGAAGCGCACCTGGTCACCTCTCGCTTCGCTCATCCATACGGATACGTTACTGCCGTTGTGACTAAATTGACACATTTCACATCACTGTACACACATGGACGTATACACCTGCAAACACGTGGCCGTCTGCTGCTGCAGACACGCACCGGCAGACGTCGTTCTGCGTTCGTAAAGGGTGCATACCTTTACATCGAGGTGAGATATGTCCCTGTATGATAAAGTTTCGCGTCTGCTTCACTTGGATATGTCCGTGTTACTTGGTCTACACCATTTTTGCCTGTGGCCTTGCTACGATATACATATGACAGTCCTTACGAAGACATAACATTCTGTCGGACCACTTGTGTCGTGCATGAAATTTGCTCCCAGAAAAGTATGTGCTGAAGTCTCCTCACAAGCCTTACCCAATTACATCATTTTCCTGACGTACCACTCACTCGCTCCTTCCTTCTGCTACCGTAGTTATCTGTAGCCCGGTTTCATCTTCCCAGCCTTTCCCTACAAGAGTTGTACGCTAGGAGTTGTATTCGACATGCGAGTCTTTACCACACAGAAGACAGAGACAGATCTTTGTTTTCCTTTCGAAGTATAGTCTTTCCATCCCTGATCTAAGCCGTCCACTACTGCCAGGTCCGTCGTCCTTCTTCGCCGCCTTCTGCCGCGTCGTGGTGCACGGATACCCACGTTCCCGCTTGAAGAGAATGCCGAAGTTTATGTTGCCTTGCCACAATTCTGTTTGTACGTACACTTGCAGTTCGTCTTGCTGTACTTCTGCCTGAGAGCACCTATTGCCGCTTGTCGTCTTCCCCACTCACTGCGCGACTTTGTAGTCAGGTCTATAACCCTGTCAGTATCAGACACTGCCTAGATGTATAAAAAGCGATGTCACAACATTGCGACTGAAGTAGCACATTACAGCAGACAATGTCATGTTGTGGATCTACCACAACACAACGAAAAGACAGATATGGGGTGCGAGTTTCGTCGTTGTTAACTATCTCGCAGTACGAGTGACATACCGAGCTGCTTTGCAAACCATACTATTGTGACGCCTTCATCGGCTAGCGCACCGCAGCATTCCCGCCAGCTATTCAAGTATATACAACCCCAGCGTCGCCTTCAAGCAGTTAGATTTCGGTAAACAAACAGGCTTGTGAATAGCCTTCGAGGCACTGCTGCTCTGTGTGTGTTTCAGAGCCTTGACTGTGCGTTGTTCCTGCGAGCGCCAGCCTTACACGAGTTTGACGGTGTCTTATACGAGTGCCGCCTGTAGCATTCTTTCGCCGTAGTCCGGTTTCAATCAATGATTTCACACATGTGCGCCCGTGAAGCCTTTTCCTGGAGTTCATTTCGCCTCCATCATTTTTGTGTGTGCAGCTTTCTCACTTCGTCGGAACACTGTTACCCCATATACCCCATATACGCACGCTTACATATACGAGTATATGTGTACTTTTTTCGCATGTACGTGTGTGTTTACGTACACAGCAAAACAATATGTTGGGGACAATACACGAGTACAATTTAGCAGCACTTCAGCCTCACGTACAGATAAAGGAACCACAAGAAAAGGGACGTTTCTCTCGTTCTCCTCCTCCACCTAGGTGCGTGGACCGTTGTTGCTCCCTTCTTCGAAACAACTAAGCAGCTTTCTACCTAGCCTTCTGCAACTATGCGTCCTTACGTTCACTGCCCCGACTATTACCAGTATGGGAGGAATGTTGCCCTTTACAACTGCACTCACTTTCACATTCAGTTTCCCCCTCCTCTTGCGGTGCTCTGTTGCTCGTACTGCTCATAGAAGCGCAGGAGACTTTTCGGTGTGCGCGGCCGCACCTTGTGCAGCGCCTCCTCGAGATGTCTTCTTTCAAGGAAAACCTGCTCGTCGCTTGCTTCTTCCTCGCTGTCTTCACTTGCACTGTCTCTTTTCCCTTCTGTCAATTTGTCGTCTGAATCTCCGTCAAACTCTACGTATTCTTCCCCTTTTCCAACTCTCGCCCGCACTTCTTCAGCGTCCCAGTCCCTTTCTTTCCTCTCTGCTTGTACCGCTCCGTCCTGCTCGCCTCCATCTCCTGCCTTTCTTTGACATCTACTTCTCTCTTCTTCTACAGCTCCTGCCTTTCGTCTCCGCTCCTCATCTGTATGCATATGTGAAGAGGTCCCTACGTGTCGCTTGGTAGAGCTGCTGCTCGCCTTGCACCGCTTCTCTCTTTTTGCCTCCCGTATTCGTCTTGCACCAGAGACAGACTCGGAATACAAAGCGGCTGCAGGAGCAGTTTCTTCTGCGTCGTCCGCTAGAAATGAAAAGCGAGAAATTGCTTCACGTATCGCGTACATGCTTGCTTCGCGACATATCATAACAATTTCTGCTCCACTGTATCCCTTTGTGGCACTGGCCAGCCAGGCCGCGCATTCCACCAGTCCCTGCTCATTCTCGTCAGGCTCCCTACTTTCCGCTCGTGCCCCTGTTGGGCCTTCTTCCTGAGAGCTTAACGCTGGGGCTGCTCTTGCATGTCTCCCTGCTGCTGCTTGTGCTACACTTCCTCCTGATGAATATCTTGTGTTTCGTGCTGTACCAAGATTTCTTGCGTCTGCTTCACCTGACACCTCATTTACTGTATAGCACCCGTCCCGCTGTTGCTCAGACGGTGGTAGGAATTCCCTTTTGTCTTCATTCAGCTGCATTGCGTCATCCGATGCTTCTTCGGTGTCTACAATTCGGTTCGGCCCCCCTTCGTGCCTCTCGGTTTGCATAAATCTGCCAGCAGTCGCTGTACTTACTTTCCCTGTTGCTGCCCTGGATTCCTCTGCTAATGCCCTTCCCCTCTTTGCTGCTGCTGCAAGTGCTGCTGCTCCTGCGGTTGCTATCAATTCTGCTGCGTTCCCTCCTTCCCGCTTTGCCGCTGCTGTTCTTTCTGTTTCAGCAAATTCTGTTGCCACTGCTGCTGCTGCCTGCACGCTCTTCTCATCCTTCGCCTCCTCCGGCTGTTGATCCCCTTCGGTTTGGAGCAGCCGTCTGCCTTGGTCTACACCTTCCCCTCCTCTCGCCGCCTCCTCTCGTCCTCCCTTTGACGGAAGACGCCCATTTCCCCTTTCTTCCGTCCCTGTTTCTTCGGTGTCGCCCCCTTTCTCCTCCTGCACCGGTGCCCGTCCTGTGTATTGGAATCGCATACTCGGTGTCTTCTCTGAATATTTCGACTGCTTCTGCTGCACAACGTTCGTCGCGTTTTTCTTCAAACAACGAAAAGGCATCTTTCGAAGCATCTTTAACACAATATCTCTTCGAGCTGCGATATCCGGCAGCGGTACGTACACCAGACGGTCTAGTCGTCCCGGTCGCAGCAGTGCTGCATCCAGCAAATCAGGCCGATTCGTCGCGGCTATCACAACTACTTCTTTTACTGGACCAACGCCGTCCATTTCATTGAGTAATTGACTCAGGACTCGACTTTCGACCTGAGAAAATCTCACACAAAAAAAGGCGCAGCCATAAGAGCTGGCTACGTGGATGTCCACGACAAAGACAGAAAGATAGAGCTGCGGCCTGATACACATACGCCGACACGCATACACACACAGAAACACAGGCGTGTTCGAGGAAGATTTAACCTACAGCGCCAGCACTTCCTTTGTAAATCTCCTTCATCTCGGCAAAAGCAGACACATTAAGATATATTTCTGAATACGTAAATATACAGTAATGAATTTGTGTAGCTGTAGATATTTTATGCAGAGCCAATAGCGAGGACACGAAATAGCTCATACACGTCCTGAGGCCCGCAGCCCTCCCCAGACGTTGAGGTACACACTTACACATATACAGGCCTGCACGCGCAGCGTTACCTTACACCGACAAAGAGGCGTAACGACAACTACAGATACTTATACCTTCACTTTCGAATTTATCTGTTTGTGTGTACACGAGCATACCCTTGTGCTCGTCTGCTTTCCTCATCTGCGTAAGTCCCTTCTTCTGCTGCTATTCCCTACGACTATTGTTGCAGCTGCGCGGTTGCAGCAGCCGGTCGTGCTGCTACTGCTGCCGTAGCGATTTCTGCAGCCATCAGGGCTTCTACTCAGCGTCCTCCCCCTCCCGAGATCGTTGCTATGTTTTCTGCTGCCGCTTCTGTGGCTGCTTTTGCTGCTGCTGTCGCTGCTTTTGCTGCTGCTGTCGCTGCTTTTGCTGCTGCTGTCGCTGCTTTTGCTGCTGCTGTCGCTGCTTTTGCTGCTGCTGTCGCTGCTTTTGCTGCTGCTGTCGCTGCTTTTGCTGCTGTCGCTGCTTCTGCTGCTGTGGCTGCTTCCGCTGCTGTGGCTGCTTCTGCCGCTGATGTGGCAGGGATTGACGCTGCGGTGGCTGCTTTTGTTACTGCTGCTACTGCTCTGCTCTCGCTGTGGGTACTGTTGCTGCTGTTGTTGCTTACGCCTCCTGCCTCTCCCGTTTCGCGGTCCCCTCCCATCGCGTCGATTTCGTCGAAGAAAATAACGCACGGCGCATTTTGACGAGCTCTCCTGCAATTGAAAAAGCAAATCCTCAGAGTAAAACGCTCTATCCGAGTGCAGCTGCCTACGTCCAGAGGACTGCACTGTATTGCCTGCAGCCGTATATGCGTGTAGAAAAGCAGAGGGGAGCGAAAGTGTAGAAAAGAGGGAAAGGTGCGAAGGGAACTACAAATTTCCACACACATGTGTATATTTGAGAAAACACCTAAAAGCCACATTCGTGTTGAAGGCAGCCACCCTGTAAAGAGAGGCATACACGCTTGTAATCACGCGTACGCAGACGAAGACTCTCCCGAGTATGGGGCGATCTGTCTACAGAAATCCAGTTGTTTACCGACTAACACACATATCTACGACGACGAACGAGAGTAGGAGACAAACGAGAAGAACATATTTCTGACGTCTTTTCTTGTTTGTTCAAATCACAGAGAAACGTCTTTACACCCCGGTAGCTTATTGTTCAAAGCACGCTGGCAATACGCGTATATGTATCGAAGCATGCATTTCTATGGAGACGCGTGGTCATCAGTGTTCTTGGTGTGAATGCTAACGCCGAGAAGCAGAAGCAGCAACAACACGTGACGCATCACAGGCGTAGACGAAATGATATTCGAACCGTACCTGAAGACTTCTCTGACGGCTCGTTCAGACTCCCCCACCCACTTTGAGAAGAGTTCCGGGCCCTGGAAGAAAAAAAAGGGTCATCACTCCGTCACACTCAATCATGCTTTCTTAACTTTCTTTGTAAGCTACCGCTTCTGTTTTGACCCTTCCACGTCGTCTGTGTCACTTTTTCTCGTCTGAACATTTGCGGACCTTTTGCTCTGTCCTCTCCATCTCTGAACTCCCGCACGTTCCCTTCCCTCCCCTCTACCCTCTTCGTCTTCCTCCAGCGCCGCCCAGGCCTGCAGTTGTCTACAACGCATCGTAGATATTCGACTGCTGCGTCACGCGCATGCACCTGCCAGCGCAGTCGCTACGCACCCACGTGCGGGCGACTTTTCTGCCTCACCGTTCCTCCCCCACCCACCGTCCCACTACGCACTCCTTCGCTCGCATGCACTTCCCCATACACACAGGCAGCTTTCCTCACATCCATGCAGCTCTCCCCAGACTCACGCCGAGCGTCATTTGCATGTACGTTACCGTCGTCCGCATGCAAGTCTTCCCCACACACATGCAGGGCTGCGGCCCAGGTCATACACACAAACGCAGATGTATGAGACGTAGAGACGTGGGGGCCCTACTTTGACGGAGATGAAGTTCATGTGTGACTCGGTCGCAACGGCCTTGGCCATCATCGTCTTCGAGCAGCCGGGAGGCCCGTAGAGCAGCACGCCGCGAGGGGGGGAAATTTTCAGACTTTTGAAGAGAGACGAAAAGCGCAGAGGCCAGTCAACACATTCTTGCAAACTCTTCTTCACACTGCTGTAGCCCCCAATATCTTCCCAGTGCACACGCGGCACTTCCAACGCAAAATTTTTCAGAGCCGACGGCCTGCGTTCAAAACGGGTGCAACACAGATGCGACCCACACGCAGTTCTCAGCAGTCCTTCACGAGGTGGCGTAGACGTGTATCCACACACATCGAAAGGTGGAGAAGAACACACATATACACACATATGAATATACACACATATACGCAAGCGCATATTTATACACCCGTGTGTGCACACGCACAGCCACGCACGAACGTGCATGTGAGTAGGTGCTTAAATACACGTCCGTACACGTGTACGCGTCAAAGCCCGGAACTGCGTGAATACGTCCATACATATACATATAGAAACACAAGCCCGTGCGGGCAAACAACGAGGCACACAATTTTCGTGTCGCCTATACATACACGTCGACACGGGGCCATACACGGCGTTATGCCGCGCGCGCGGCGAGGTCGCATATCACTGCAGGAATCTGCGAGTGCATGCCTGTAGAAAAACAGGAGGACCACATATACATGACTTGACGCGTCGACAAACAGAGCAGGCACTTATATGCAAGTATAGCGTTAAACGTGACTACATACATATATACATACATGTATACGTGTGAGCGTGTACGTCATTCTTTAGACAGAAATACACGGATGTGATGGACAGAGACCTCTACCCCTGCAAGCAAACGAGTGAAGTTAGAGCAAATATATATACACATATACATATATGTGTATATGTGTGTGAGCGGGTACGTCAGTATGTAAGGAGAAACGATGGGTAGAGATGACGCTGAAAGCAAAGTGGAACAACAGAGAGTTCCGAAAGCTTCTTGGGAGAAATTCTCGGGTGGTGTGGTAACGCCCTTCTGTAGACCGCGGCCAGGCAAGAAGGCACTGCGACAGACGTTGCAAGGGCACGTCCGTGCATACGGAGAAGAGCGACGCGGACACGGACATGCACAGAGATGGACGTACACCTCCAAAGAAGATGAAGGCGACCAGGCACGTCGAGGAAAAGCTGAAGAACGCACAGATAACAAAGGACGGAAATGTGAAAGAAGACGGCAGAGTTCTTAGCACAGAGAAAAAAAGCGCGTCGCTGATGAAAACGTCCACATGCCCACACAAGTCGGTCCACGACGCGTTTCGTCACCGTGTGTGCGTGGAGCGTCGGCGCGTACGGTGCATGCCAAGAAAGGTGGATCACTGCATCGATGAAAGGCCCGGGTCTACGCGTAGATTTTTTCTGCGGAAATGCAAGGGAGTGTGTAAACTCGAGAGATTTTCGTGTGGACGGAGCGACGGAGGAAGAGAAACTCAGACGAAGAAGAACGTCCAGCCGAATTTCGCGGCAGGCAAATCCCTCGTACTACGACCGGTGCGTTACGTTCTGCAAGATCGAAAACACGTTTATATATGCGTGTCGATGTACTTATAGAGGTGTGTCGCTGCTGCAGAGAACCAGCGACGTACGTACAGAAGAAGACACGCAAAGGAGAGGAAAGCGAAGGCCGCAGGAAAGCGTCTTTTGGTGAACAGACAAACGTGTGATAGTCGAAAATGAATTTGTAGACAGACGTATACGCAGAGTCGACTTGATTCTCCCGTCGATCACTTGTATTCACATCTACACACATACACATATATATCCATACGTTCACCTGTTTCTACAAGCAGAGGTCCATTTATCCAAGGAGAGGGACCCAGGTACCTATACATATATATATATATGTATATGTGTGTATATATGCGTATACGAGGTGTACGGCTGCGCGTATATATTCAGACAAGTAGACAACTTTGGCCTTCCACATATTTAACCACACAGATCCCTTGACTAACGCAAAAACATCCCCGTCGTACACACACATATACATACGGGAAGGGACATGTGCGTATCCTGTCCTTCCCTACTTTCTTCACGTTTGTATGTGGACCGACGTTGAGAGACAAAGACATACGAAAGAAGAACGCCTTCCAGGAATGTGTCACACTGCTTCACAGATACACACGCATGCGTTTGTCCCTCGTCGTCTGCTTTCAGACCGACACAGAAATATGATGATGCAGGCACCCGCCCTATACACATATATTCATACATACACATACTTGCCTACATACATATACATATATGTACGTATGGTGTAAACTTGCAGATGTATGCCTCCACATGCAAATGCGCACATTTGTATATCCGTGTGTGTGTACAAAGGAATACGTGCAGATGGCTATGTATACCTATATACGTATGCATGTATACACGTGTAAGTATATATGCATGAATATAGATATCTTCATATTAAACAACTGTTGTAGATCCACGTGTGTGCAGACCCATGTATAGAATACACGCATTTGTACTTGCAGGTATATACATACATATCTACATAGATAGATAGGCACTGTTATAGACGCTTGTGTGTGTGTGTATATATATATATACAGAGAGAGCGCGACTTGAAGGAATGTCGAGTTGTAGCGAGACAAAGTAGTGCAGACAGAAGTAAGTGGATAACCTTTTCAGACGTTGGCTCTGCTTACTTGACGAAGCGCAGGGCGACATGAAAATCTTGCATGCGGACGACGGGAGCTGGCTGCGATCCGTCCGTCGAAGGTGCAGCTGGAGCAGCACCTGCAGAAGATAAGCGCGTGTTTGTCTTTCCCGCGTGTGTGTCTGCGTGCGCTATATACACAAACAATAGGCGGAGGAAGAAGCAGGGAAGAGACGAAACGAAAAACTTGCACCTCCGCGAGTGTCTACGAACAGCGCGTCTGTCTGCAGACGACGCCGGCAGGAGGACCGCTGGCTGAGGTTGAGAAAACAGGAGGAGGAGTCGGGAACGTGTGAAGGAGACGAATAGAGGAACCGCAAAAGATGAAGAGACGCGTTCGCAGAAATAGGAGGGAGAGTAATACGAACAGAGAGGAGACGGCAGAGGAACGGAAGGAAGAGACGCAGAAGAAGAAGAAAAGGGAAAACGAGGGGCCATCGAGACAGGGACGGAAGAGAACAGGAAAACGGAAGAAAAGTGACGCCCGAGGAGACGGAGGAGACGCAGACGAGGAAAACGAGGAAGAGAAGGCGAAAGACGAAGCGCAGAGACAGAGCAGAAATGTGTGGGCAAACACACACGGCGAGTCACCCGACGTGAGCCAGGAAAGACAGCCTGAAGCAGAAAACGACGTTCAAGACTGAGAACCAAAGAGACAAGGAGCGCAGCATGGACGAAAGGAAAACAGAATGAACGAACGAGAAAGGGATAACAAAAAAGTGCCATAGAAAGTCCTTTCGATGGCCCCGAATAAGAGAGTTTTTCTCTACGAAACACCGGCTGCCTCTGCTCCTGATGCTGCTGCTGCTGTTGCTGCTGCTGCTATTGCTGCTGCTGACGCTGCTGCTGCTGCTGACGCTGCTGCTGCTGCTGACCCCACTGCTGCAGCCGGCCCTGCTGCTGCTGCTGTTGTGCCAACTTGTATGGCTAGTGTTGCTGTTGTTGTTTCTACGCTGCTGCTGTTACTGCACTTGCTGCTGCTGCCTCCGTAGCTTCTGGAGCTTTTCCTCTCGTCGTCGTCGCCGCTCCTTCTTCCTCTGCTGCTGCTTGCAGGCTACCCACATCGCTGTCGCTATTGCAGTGGCTGCTCCCATATTTGCTGCGGAAGCTGCCGCTGCTGCCGCTGCCACGCCTGCGTCCCCGTAGATCCTGCTGCTTGTCCTCTCGCTATTGCTGTCGCTGCCACTCCTTCTCCGGCTGGTGCACTTCCCCTGCTTTTGCTGCTGCTGCTGTTTTCCAGCGAGAAAAGATGAACTTCTTAGAACGTGGAAGAAGGCAGTCAACACCTCCTAGCTACCGTCTCTGCAAAGAAAAGAAAGTAGACTTCCCTCTGCAGAAGAAGGAGAATGTCGTGGCACTAAGGAGAAGAATATATGGAAGGAAAACCGTCCTGCGGAGGCAAAAAGGAGAAACGTGCTGCAGTGAGAAGACAGACAGGGGAAGACGGAACTGCCCTCTGCAGAAGAAAGGAAGACTCCTTGCAGTGCGAGGAAAGATGCAGGGATGATGAAGCCGCCCTGTGCAGGAGCAGGAAAGGACTGCTGGCAAGAAGATAGGCTGCTCTTCCTCCGTCAAAGAGGACAGCGCCATCACAAGACAGAGAGGGGCTCATGGAAAAAGGAAACTACTCGTCATACCGCCGCTTCTTTGCCCCTCAAACGAAGAGAGACAGAAGAACAAATAAGAAGAGAAATTCCCCCTTTTTCACCGGCATCCTGAAGGGGAGATGTGAGAGGGCAAGGACAGAAAAAAACAAGTCCTTTCTGGCAAAGAAAATAGCGTTCGTGTACTACGTAGACAGATATTTTCTTCTGAAAGGTGACGAAGAAGGAAAGCAGCAGAAGAAGAAAGGAAAGGAAGAAGAAGTTGATAGAAAGGTGTGCGTTTCCTCGTCGAGTATACAGCGGTGGAGGCGAAAAGGGAAGTGTCTTCTTTCGTGTGCCGGAGAACGGAATAGCTCGATCTATCTACCTTGCGTGGATGGGACGGAGATAAAGAGTAGTAGCCTGTCAGGGAGTAAAGGGAGGGAAACGGAGAAGGAAGAGAAGAGAAGAAAATACCTCCGCGCGTGAATCGAAAATGGGACTTCTTACCAAAAAACGATGAAGAAGAAAATGGCCGTTTTCGAAGAAGGGACGACTTCAACGCGTGGGTTGCAGCCGTCGTCACCAACAGCTTCAAATCTGCTGGCACAAAGGCCTGGCAAAGGTTGCAAATCTATAAAACAGAAAAAAATGGCAGAAAGGAGAAGAAATAAAGAGAGGAGGGCAATTATTGACCAAAAGCGACAAGGAACACAACCACTCATATATATACATACATATATGTGTATGGACAGACAGGAGGGTCTGTCAGTATGTACGACGCACAAGCGCTTCATAAATGTAACATACATATATAAAATAGATACATACACATACAGGAAAAAATGTGGCATATATACATATATATACAAATGCGTATACACACAGACGTCCACATACATATATATGCATGTACGAAGGTAAAGAGCAAGGATAGACGATTGGGAGGGAGGAAGAGGGCATCAATGTAACACACATATACAGAATAGATACATATCCGTGCACAAAGCAAATGCGACATATATATATATGTATATAAATATATACACATAGATATCTACACGCATGTATGTATATGCATGTAAAGAGCAAGGATAGACGATTGGGAGGGCGGAGGAAATAAAATGCAAGAAGGACGGACTTCCTCGACTTGGGCAGGGCTGAGATGATGTGGGACGCCTTCGAGAAGCTTCAGCAAAATCTCTCGTCTTTCCTCTGTGTTGGGGACTCCTATCTGAAGCAGAAAGAGAGAAACATGGGGGGCAACGAAGGAGAGGGCTAGACATTTGAAGCAGAAAGACGGGTGACGAAGAAACGAGAAGAAGAACAGGAGGGGAGGACGGCGGGGAACCACGCGAAGGAGCAGAAGCAGAAGACGGAAACGAAGAAGTGACGAGAAGAAAATTGGTGACCTACGCCAGTGGTGGCCGGAAATGCAAAGGAGCGAAGAGCAGGCAGAAGAAGGAGGAAATAGCAGAGAAAGTCGAAGGATACGAGAAGCGAGAGAAGAACAGCAAAACAGACAAATCTGCGGCGACGAAAAAGAGAGAAAACAGGAAGAAGAAGAAGAAGGAGTTTGGGAAGGGGAACAAAGACATGAGGAAGAGAAGAAGAGGGGCAAAAAGAAGGGCCGCCGCAGAACAAGAGAACGAAGAAGAAAAGGAGAAAGCAGAGGACGAAGAGCAGCAGCAGCAGCAGGTGACGCGGAAAGTGGAATTCATGCGGGAGAGAACGTCGCTGTGTCGCAGTACCACGCCAGGGACATCCGGCGGAGAAAAAGTGGCGCAGCAACGTAACGTATAATAGAGATCCTGCGGCAACAGAAGAAACCGCGAAATTGGGCAGATACGGAAGGATAGGAACTCGTTCAAGGAAAACGCAGGAGGACCACACCCCTGTCTCTTCAGTGTAAAAGAGTCGTATTTCCGGCGCACACACATATATATACATGTATGTGGTCAACAGAGGAGCAAAGAGGAGGAGAAGACGCACAAAAAAGAAGAAGGTGGAAAAAAAGGAAAGTAGGCGAAGAGAGGAGAAGCGAAGATGAGCAGCGACAAGAAGATCAAAAAGGAAAACAGCGGGAGGCCCAGGAAGAAGAGGCGGACGAGGAGGGGTCCGAAGTGTGTGGAGAGGGAGGGGAGACGATCCGAAGGTAGTCGACGAGACACAAACGAAAAGGGGAGGAGGATAACGAAGACATTAATATGAACAAAACGAAGAAGAGGACGAGCAAAAGGAGAATAAATGGGGAGAAAATGTAGTACCTCGACGTCCCGTTCGAGTCTTCCTGCTCTTCGGACGGCTTCGTCGAGCAGATGCGGATGGTTTGTTGCTGCCAAAACAAAAAGGGACCCGTCGCTTCGGATGCCATCTAAGCAAGAAAGCAAGGCGCAAACGGCACGTCGCCCTCCCTGAAAAGAAGCAGAAAAAGGCGAGGCTGCCACAAGCAGGGAAGGTAATGGGCAAGAACGAGACGGAAGAGAGAAACCCGACTCGGAATGAACACTGAAGAAAGTAAATAAACGGAAGACACAGACGCAGAGGAAGGCGACGAAGGCGGCGAGCAGCGCACGAGACAGAGGCGAACCACGCAGAAGACGCACAGAAGGTAGCCGCGTGCTTTGAGTAGATCGGGGAGAGCGAAAAGGGGGGGGAAAAGGACGGGAAATCGAGACAAAGGCGGTGCAGGAAACACAAGCGGAGAAGACAGAAAAGCAGACAAAAAGAAGAAAACGGGAAAAGGAAGCGACACAAAGGGCAGAGGACGGAGAGCAGAGATATACGGGAAGAAGGAAGGGGAAGCGAACAATCCGGCGACGACGACTTCGCAGAGGAGAGCGACACGAAGCTGCCCCAGCAGCAGGCCAAGAAAAGCAAGCAGAAAAGACAGGAAAACGGACGAAGAAAAGACCGAAGGAAGAGGGGACGGGAGAGGAAAACGAAGAGAAATAGACACAAAACAGAAATACAGAAAGGAGAAGGAAAGGACCACGCCGACGCGAAGAAGAACAGGGAGAACCACATAAATTTGGAAACGAGGAACGCAGCTGAGGCTACAGAAGTGACACACGGGCTAGACCAATGGCAGTGTCATGATAAACAAAATTTCCTCCTCTTCTTTATTCTCGTCCCCTTTTTGTTCTCCTTTTCCTTTCTCTTCTCCTGCACCTGCCGGGATCAGAGATGATCGCTGCTTCCCTGGCCGAGCGGTGCGCTCTCCTCTACACAGATGTACGAATACGAAGGGTGAGAAAAAGAGGGGGACACAGAGACAGAGAGAGAAAAAAAACCAGCAAGATATATATATATATGTAGATAGATAGGCATATACATACACGTACTCACATGCACACATATATGTATATGTATGTATGGGTATACATGTGTTGAAAGGAAGTATGTGCGTGTGTGGTGGAGATACACGTAGACGTCTCGAGAATCACGTACGTAGAGAGGAGAAGAAGATATCCTCGCAGCTTGTCTGCTAGCCATACAAAGAAATACACGTACGCCCAGGGACGACGAATTACACCTTCGCCGGGGTGCAGGGAAAGACGAGCCTATATATACATATATATGTGTGGAGAAAGGCTCGTTCACCTACACGTAGATAGATCTACAGAGAAGGCACAAACGGAAAAGGTAGAAGAAGGAAAGGAAGAAGAGGATGCAGAAACACATACACACAGAGACGGGAAGGTGGGCCAGAGAGAGGAAAAGAAGAGATTTGGGAGGAGAACAGAAGCAGCAGACCTCTGTTGCATCTTCGCGCCTCGGACAAATTGCGTCGAGTTCATCGATAAACAGCAACGTGCCCCCTCCGCCGAGTTCAATATTTCCTTCGTTTTCTTGAGCTGCTATCTGTTGGACTGTTCTCTCTTTCTGTTCTCTTCGTCCTTCTGCTCCCGCGTCTTCTTCTGCTGCTGCCGCCTGTCGCTCTGCTTCTCTCTCGCCTGGCGCCGTCGCCGCCGCTTCAGCTGCTGCGGCTGCTGCTGCGGTCTGCATGCGCCGGCGCTGACCCGCCGTGCAACGGGAGAAAAGTTCGTGAATATTTTGTTCAGTTTGCCCAACTACAGGACTTATGAGGTCTGTTGCGTTGACAAACTCGACGTGCGGTGGAACAATGCGGAAACTGGGGGAGGAACAAGGGGAGGAAAAGCAAGAAGGCGACAACGAAGACGAAGAAGGACAGGGAGAGGAAGAAGAAGAGGAAGAAGAAGAAATGGAGCGTCCCGCTGACGGCTGCTGGTCTTCGTGCTCCGTAGAAGAAAGGGAAGCAGAAAACCTGCTGTTCCTGCTGTTGGTATTTCCGAAGACTTGTCTCTTTTCGTTCCACCTGCATAGCGGCAGTGTCAAAATAGGAAGTAATATTTCCGCTGCTGTTGACGCCTCTTCCTGCTTCCCGCCGCCCTGCCTCTCCAATCCGCTACTGCTGCGCTTGCTCCTGTGGCTGCTGCTGCTACTGCCGTTGCTGCTGTTGCTGCTCTTGCTGCTGTTGCTGCTTCGTATGCGGCAGTCTTTTTGAGAAGCGGCGAGGATCGCGTTCGCCTCCGCTGCAAGGCAGTGCAATTCCTCTGCAAGTGCTCGAGCAACCGACGTCTTCCCTGCCCCCGGCACGCCGAACAGCAGCAGGCCCTTGGGCGGCAGCACGCCGAAAAATGAGAAGAAGTCCGGCCGCAGCAACGGCAGCAGCACGTGCCACACCAAGTCAGGCAGCAGCCGCTCCAGTCCACCGAGTCTGCCGCACAAACGAGTAACAGCACCTTTCACCTATTCGAGCACACACATGCCCAACCTACGAAATATCTACACATGCATATATGTAGCGGAAAAAGTGACAGAAAGACAAAGAGAGAAAGCACAATGAGAGGTACACCTGTCTTCCCACATAAGAGACACACACACGTCTATTTATATGGATATTTGTGTGGTGTTCGCGAGCTCGACAATGACGTCCCTCCTTCCTCTCTCTCCCTATATATATATATGTACATATATATATGTACATATCGCTTAGGATGCTATACGTTCCTTCTCGCTTTCTCTCTCTCTAATATATATACGTCAACGGAAAATACCTGTGCGTTTTCTCTGTTTTTCTCTCTGTGACGGCTCTCTACGGAAGTATATGTGGTATCTCTCTCTCGCGCGCTTCTTCGCTATCTACATACATCCATATATATGCGTATCTTCGACGAACATGCATGCGTTCTGTCTCTATCTTTCTGTGTGCGTCTCTCCATCTCTGTGTCTCCGTCTCTATCGATACATATGTGAAGGAACCGATCGACGTGGGTGGTGAAGGCGGGGAGAAGCGCGTCTGCAGAAAGGCTGCTGGAGAAGACCAGAGACGGAGAAGCAGCTCCGCGATGGCCTCGCCGAGGCAGAGGCCCGCAGTCGTCAACAAATGCAGAAGGGAAAAATTGTTGCTCAGGCAAATACAAGCAGAACAGAAGAAGTATGGGCGCAGAGAAGACCAGGCGCAGGCGCCGATACATTTATACATCCGGTGCATTGCTGAAGAGAAGAGAAGAGATAGACTACGGAATATATATATATATACAGGTGTATGCATAGGGACGCCTCTCCTTGCGTGTAGTCATCGCCGGTGCCGTCCGCAGAGGAGAGAGGGAAGCAGCAAGAAGAAGATGGAACATTTGGACGAAAGTAGAGGACACGAAAAGGAAACGAATGTGACAAATTTCACTGTGGAAAATTTGTTTTGGGGGGTTCTTCAAAACAAGTTAACCGTGTGCCACACAAATATCCGCGAATGTATATATAGAGAGAGAGACAGAGAGAAGGACATATTCACGTGTTTCTTCTTTTTCTCAATGTGTACACATACGTAACGGTCAGAAAAGGTTCCTCTCTATCTCAGCATATACAGATAGATAGATAGATATGTATGTGCTTGCGAGACAGAGAGACAACCGGAGAAAGAGAGGGACAGGAAGCCTTTTAAGGCCCTAATATATATATATTCAGATAGAGAGGAAGCACATGGAAGGACGTATATATTTATATATGTATACCTCGAGATAAAGAAAGACTAAAAGGACATCTTCAGACTTTCACATAGATATATGTGGATATATATCCACACAGAGTGGGCGCATGCATGTGGACACGTATATATACTTCGAGATACAGCTACAGAGACAGAGAGACAGCAAGATAGAGAAAACACGTTGGCGTCCAAACGATATGTATGTAGAGGCCGAGAGGAAGAAAGGGACAGCGAAGCCAACAGAAGTAGTACGTATATACCTATATATATGGCTAGACCTGTACAGGCAGATACATAGACAAATAGATAGAGACAGATAGATAGACAGGTAGACAGGTCCATAGGTAGACTGATACAGATAGAGACATGTGTTGTATGTATATGGAACAGGAGCGCGCGACAAGATATATGGAGCTATATATCATATGTTCGTATATATATAGAGGGACAGAGAGAAGATACGTAGAAATCCGTACAGGTCCGCGTATGTAGCGCGAAGGAGCGACAGCTAAGAAGAAAATACGTATACATTATATACGTCGAAACGTGTAGCACACACGTAGAGGAAACCAGAACGCAGAAGCGGGGGGTTCCTTTTGCCAAACGGAGACGAAGAAGAGCCCCGCAAAACATCCACGAATGTCGGTGTATAGAAGCGCCAAACTCTCCCTGTCCCTGCTGACGACGAAGGGGAGAGAAAGCGCCCCCGTTCGTTGTACGGCTGCGAAGTCTACGGAGATGTCTTCTGCAGGCTTCGCTCTACGTACTGGCTGCTAAGACGTGTGTTGTTCACGTCACTCTTATCTGCTGCGGACAGATGCATGCGGCGCAGGGCGCCTGCCGAGGGGGAGCTGCTAATAGTCTCCGCCAAACAGGAAGAAGAACGATAAAAAATAAACGTCGCTGAGAAAGACAGAGACAAAGGAAGAGCGGACGGGTCCTCTCCACCGGGGGTGTATCTGCTGTCTATCATTTCTGGTGCCAGACTACGTAGTCAGCAAGGAAGATAAAGGGAGCCCAGGGCATGCAAGGACACAAGACACATACGTAAAGCCCCGTCGCAGATGTCTGGACGTGGAAATATCAATTCACGCAGATACACATACGTGGAGACGGTACACATTCATGTATATATGTGTGTCTGTATATCGGTCTATATATATAACATATGTATCGATCTATCAATGTATATACACACATGTCTATGGATGTGCATGGAGATCTGCATTGCATATATTGGTGCATATATAGGAGCCACGGTTGCGAAATATTAGGCGCGCCTCGGAGGTCGACGTGAGGAAGGTGGAGAAGAGACTCAAACACTGACGCAACACACAAGGCGGTGTACATACACACCGCGCGAAAACGAGCGGTGTACATACACTGAACAGTCAAGTGAAGAAAGTCACCTAGATGCGTGTAGGCATCTACACGTGCAGATTTCAGTGAATACAGGAATGCAAAGGGGACTCATCTAAATATATATACACACATATATGTAGGCACACAAATACATACATATGTGTCCACCATACACATACATATATACGTATTCTCACACATATGCACACACATATATAAACGAATACCTATACAGTTACACGTGTATATACACATGAGCAGACAAGTACACATATGTGTCCAATGTATAAAAGAGTCATCGTTTATGTACATATACACACATACGCATATATATATACATATGTATATATATATGTATGTATGTATGTAATTATACAGGTATTCATTTATGTATGTCTCTGTGTGTGTGCGCGAACATATACATATATGTATATATGTACATGTATATACATCTCTAGAGAGAGGGGAAATATAAACGCATGTGTATAGAGAAGTACAAATAGACGGCTTTGTGGATCAATGTCAGCGGACTCGTACGCCCACATGTGCGTCTCTATATATACACATAATATACATATATATATGAATGTGTAGGTATATATGTAAGTACATGAATATACAAATATACGTATACATATTCGTAGAATTTGGAGAGCCCTACTCTACAACGAGTAGATCTGTAGGGTAAGGCAAGACCTACGTGCTAAGTCAACCTCGCAAACTGCTGGTGGCTTATATATATACATAAATATATGTATGCGTGTTACATACATGCATATGTATATTCTCATATATGTATCTAGAATCTGGGGAGCACGACTGCGTGACGTAAGAGGGCTGCAGAAAAGAAAAGACGTACTTGATTAGTCCTCCACGAGGGGGAGTGACGGTGCGTTCTGCAGCTGCTGCTCTTCCTTCTCGTGCTGCTTCCGCAACGCAGGGCACCTGCGTCGGGATTTGCTGCTGCTGCTGCGCTGTTGCTGCTGCCGTTCCCGGCGACGGCTGCAACGAGAAGCAGAGGCGTGTAGTTTCCGCCACGCGCCAGCAGCACCGCGATAGCAGCCTTGCGGCTGCAGCAGCAGGTGAAGAGAACGCAGCAGCATCTGCAGCAGCAGCAGGATCGGCAGCAGCAGCAGTAGTAGCGGGGAGAGCAGGACCAGACGTCGCTTCGGGAGCTGCAGCAGCAGCAGCACCACGTCTGGTAGCACCAGGGTCCGCGGAAGAGGCCGTCCCGCACGCAGCAGCAGCAGCAGCAGCCCCATCGTCGACAGCAGTAGGAGTCTTCTCCGACGCAGCAGCAGCAGCAGAGCAGAAGGAACGAGTCGAAGAAGACGAAGGGGGAGGAAAAAAAGGAAACGAAGAAGAAGAAGAAGAAGCAGGGGACGCAGCAAGGAGCTGCAGCACCACTTGGTGCCCGAGTAGCGTACAGCAGCGATATTGGCCATGCAAGAAAATTTCGCCGGACAGGCACAGCTGCAGATAGCGCCGCAGGCCGGCGGCAGCAGCAGAAAAAGCAGCAGTGGGCTTTCCATCAGTCCTAGGCCGAGCAGTAAGAGATGGGTGACGAGCCACCCCAGCAGCATCGAAAGGTGTGCCAGCAGCAGCGGCAGCAGCGTTTAAAGGGAAAGACGGACAAACAGCAGCAGGTGCAGCGGAGCCGTCCTCTGACGCAGCAGAGAGCAGCAGCAGCTGCTCCCACCACGCGGGAAGTGGCTCACGCTGCAGCAGGGGCAGATGTGACGGGCTGCTGCTGTTGTCGAAGAACCAACGACAGTCCTCGAGATTGGGTTGAGAAGGAGAACGAAGAAATAAAGAGGAAGAATAGGAAGAAATGAGAGGAGAAGAAGAGGAGACGGCAGGAGAGAAAACGTCGGGAGATGGGGAAGCTGCTGCTTGTGCTGCTGTTGCCATTGCTGCTCCTGCTGCAGCACACGCGGACCGAGGATCGCCTGGAGCAGCGGCAAGAGAGAGCAGCAGCGAGGAACAGACGGGGAAAGCAGTAGCAGCAGGAAGTGCGGCAAAGCAAAGGCAGACGCTGCTCCTGCTCTGGCTCACCTGCTGCGCAGCTTCTTCTACAGTGGAGGCCACACACAAAGACGCAAGTATATCTCTCGTAGCGAGGAAGACGTTCCGAGAAAGACGCGTGGGCGGCACTACATGCTGCTCGCTGCTAAGCAGCCGTACGATGCATGCCCCTCCGGTCCACGTCCCGCCCGTCGAGAAAGACGGCGGCGTCAACGAGGAAGGGCAAGACGAAGTGGTAGATGAAAACGAAGAAGTTGACGGTGCAGCGCACGCTGCAAAAAATGTTTCCGCATGCTTATCTCCTTCCAAACGACCCTCGCCAATGTCGCTGCTGCTGCTGCTGCTGTTGCTGCTGCTGCTGTTGCTGCTGCTGCTGTTGCTGCTGCTGCTGTTGCTGCTGTTGCTGCT
>KL647288.1:2637593-2687809 GCA_000727475.1 Sarcocystis neurona | reverse complement strand
GCTGTCTCTGCCACCAGCGCCTGCAGCAGCAGCGGCCCTTCGGCGAGCAGGGACGGGGACACGTCGCTCTCCCACTCGCCCAGCAGCAGCTTCAGCAGCAGTCTCAGCAGGAGCAGCAGCAGGAGCAGCAGCAGGAGCAGCAGCAGGAGCGGCCGGCCTGCAACTTGTTTTTTTTCGCGGAAGAAGGAGGAGAAGGCGAAGAGACCCAGCGGAAGCGCCGAGCTCGTTGAGCGTTGCTTCCGACGCGCAGAGGCTGCACGCCACGTAGTGAGGAGGATTTATCCATCTTCGAAGAAATGCTTCTTCAACGACTTGCATGCTGCTAAGGAACAGGAAATTCTTTCTCCCTTCCTCGATACCCCTCACGCGTAGGAGCTACCTGGTGAGAATACGAGAAAGCAGCTCTTCCTCTCCCTTCTCTCTACCCATACGCACACACATACACACGAAATACCTACATACGTGGCACCTACGTACACAGCTGACCTAGAGAAGACAACTTGTATATGCATATCTGTCTTCGATATATTTGCAGAGAGAGACAGAAGCAGAGAGACACAGATAGGGAGAGAAAATATATATACACACATAGAGAGAATAGGCATCTGTATAGATAGCGAGGCGGAGAGTATATACATACAACCTATAGAGAGCGCAGCACATATATAATAGACAGAGAGTGCCACACATATATACACATATAACCTATAGAGAGCGAAACATACATATATCTATAATATATAGAGAGACACACAGAGAGACAGCGAGACGAAGGGCGTAGACGTAATGCGGGAGAGATAAGGTACACGTATGAAGCACGGATATATAGAGAAGGAGAGCTACGGGGCTGCAGTCCACGTAGCTGTTCGTCGGCAAATCTGCACAGAGGAGAGGAGAATATATAAGTATGGAGAGAGACGAACCACTAAAGACAGAACAAGCCACTCGTACAGCAGCAGCCTTCTCAGCAACTGCGGAGAGCGCCGCACGTCGCAGCAGAGGGAAGAAGACGGCCGCTGCAGATAAGCCAACCATCCCCGAACCACGCGCCGAAGCAAAAAAGCGTATATACCGACGTCTCGCCGTCTGTCTGTGAGTTTGTCCGTCTCATGTCGTCGAGCTTCGTCCCTTCCCGTCTCTTCCTCTGTTTTTCTCTCTGTCTCGTCCCCGCTGGGCGCACATATGCACGTTAGCGAGTTCGGCTCTGCATGCGAGGAAACCTACGTGCATGCAGCACGAGGGCCGCCGGGACGGAAACACACATCCGTTCTTACTGATATCTTCACACACGTGCCCCAGTCTCTAGGGTGGTAGACAAGGAGATAAAAACGTTTCCCTCTTCATGCGTCTACGTGAAGAGATCTCCTCGGTAGGACAAAGGAGGCGTCGCGCGCAGGACTTCAACGGACGTGAAGAAGGCCTTTGGCGGTGGGAGACGCCCGTACGGCGTAGACACACAGACACACAAGAAGGTCCTCAAAATAGACACCTTCTTGAGAAGTTTACTAAATCTTACCCACCAGTGATATTTGATACAGCCAGGCCAGGAGTGACCCAGCCTACAGATGCCGTCCGCTGCTGCTCTTTCCTCAGATGTGGACAGATACAGAGGGGAAGAGAGGGAAAGGAGCGGGAAGAAGAAAGAAAAAGGAGGTAGCGGGAAGGGGCAGAAAACGTATGTTTCATGTACATTTATGTGTATGAATGTGTGTGCTGTTTGTCTCCGAATGGAGCAGCGTGCACCGGATAGGCACGAAGGCACGTCTACTTTTGGAGGGCCCGTTCCACTTCAGTAGACACGGACATTTCTTCTCGTTACAGGGTGAACTGCGCACGCGGATGTGTTTGTGTACACGCCATTTTCTTCTAATTTTTGTTTACGTATGTACGAGGGAAAACGAGCTGCACTTCAGCGGTCTGCAGGACAGTCGCCCCGGTGCGCGGCGGCTCCAACTTTTGCGGCCACGGCGGTGCCCCGTGTGCAAGCGGGAGATTTCGAAGACGGAGCGACTTGGGGAAAAAAGAGGAGAAGACGACGGATAAAGGAGGAGATGTTGCAGAGACGCTGTCAGAGAAAACAGAGGACTAATAGTAATGGCAGCGTCCTTTGTTGCCGTGTGCTCTGGTAGTAGGGCTGCGGCCGGAGGGCGGCCAGCGAAGAAGCCACTGGCGGAACGGGGGGACAGAGCCGACCAAATTCAACGAGAATTTCGTTTTGCCCGCAAAAATGGCGAAGTTCGGGAAGAAGAAGAACGAGAAGCACGGAAGTGTGAAGAAGTGTCTTATCAACGCGAGGAACGCGGAGAAGTTGTTCGCGTGTTCGTTCAGGCGACCAGAGCCCGTAAAGCGGACTGCTACAGATAGTATACAACGACATAAAACCGAAGTAAAAACTGAGAAGGCGCACTGGTAGTCCTTCCTCCAGCTGCACACGAAAGTCGGAGAGAGAATTCGGCGGCGTCAAGAAGCGCGAGAGACGTTCACTGCGGTTCTCGGCTTCTCCCGCTCTGCTCCCGCTGCATGCGCGCATGCGCTAGGACGAACAGCAACAACAGCGGCAGCAGCAAAAGCAGCAGCTGCAACAGCAGCTGCAACAGCAGCAGCAACGGCAGCAGCAGCAACGGCAGCAGCAGCAACGGCAGCAGCAGCAACAGCAGCAGCAGCAACAGCAGCAAAGATGTTTACATCGCAACAAGCCAAGTGGAAGTTCACCGATGACCAACGCAGCCGTCGCAGCAGCAGCAGCAGCATGCGGTCGAGGACTCTGCAAGACGGAGTTCGCATTGCAAGGAGCTCTTGCCCGTTCTCGGGTTTTTCTTGTTTCACTCTACGTCTTCTTTTTCGAGGAAACCTTCTTTTTACTACTCTCTCCACTCATCTCTGGCGCGTAGCCGTAGGACCTTGTTTCTGTCGCTGCTCTCTGCCCTTACTGGCAAGACTCCTCCCACGGGGACGACCAGCGGCGACCCAGCAGCAGCAGCGGCAGCCGCAGCAGGGGCAACAGCGGCTGCAGCAGCCCCAGCAGACACGCCAAGCGGAAGAAGGCTTCTTCCTCCAGCGCCGAAAAGCGGCAGCAGGGGAGAGCAGCAGCACAAGGTGAAGAAGAAGCCAAAGTGATGCCGCTGCTGCCGCGCAGCAGTCCCACGTTTTCTGGCGACTACAAGGCGCGGAACAGCAGCCGTGGCCGTCTCTGTAGACGCAGCAGTTCTTCTTCTCCGGCAGGTCCCAGAATTTCCCTTCTAGACACGAGGAGTTTCTCACTTCACTTCTCTTGCCGTCTCCCTCGTGTCTACAGCGACCCCGTAGCCAATGACGAGAACTCTACGGCGTCGCCGATAAGTGTCGACCACGTATATGCACATACATATATATATATATATATATATTAGCTTTGTTTTAGTGTGTAGGAGAAGATTTGTCGTGCGGTTTTATTGTGTGAAACTTCTTCCTCTTCTTTTTGACACACCCGCCGTGGACGTCGCTGCATCTGCCGGTCAGCGCCGCATCTCTGTCCGGTTCCGCGGTTCTTCTGGTGCCGCAAATCTCCGTCCTCACAAGCAGCCGCTGCAGAGGCCGCAGCTGCTTCTGCCGCATGAGATTCAAGAATTTCTTCGACGAGCAGCTCCGGCGGTGCATATGTGCTGCTTTTGCTCGCATTTTTCTCTCCTGTTTGCTCCGGCGTGTTCATCCACAGGGCGGTCCCTTTTGCAAGTGTTGCACGGCTGCGTATGAGCCGCTCGTTGACGCGCGTCAGTAGATGGAGGAAGGAGGAGACTCTTTCTGTTAGAAGTAGCAGAACTGTGCAGGACGGCTGCTGCAGCAGCAACAGCGGGTACCGGCAGCACCAGCAACAGCATAGCAGCAGCGCCGTAGAAACAGCAAGAAGAAGCTCTGCGGGTTCTGTCGCCGCGTCTTTTCTGCAGCAGCACGAGCAGCAACAGCACGCGCAGCAGCAGTTGGGAAGCACAGCACTTGCTGAAGATTCGTTTGCAGCAGCAGGCGCAGCGGCAGCTGAAGAGGCAACAGCGGCGCAAAGCCAAGTACACGTCTCTTCAGACAATGGGAACTCCTCTGGATGCTTCGGCGGCAGCAGCAGCTGCTGCACCGGTGCCTGCAGTGGCAACAAGTATTGCAACAGCGACGCTACCCGCGGCAAAAGCAGCAGCAACAGTCGCAACAGGAGCTGCTCGTACCTGCAGCACGTCGTCCTCTTCCTCTTCCCCTGCGCACGTGCCAGCTGCAGCCCTCCACCAGGCAACAACGGGTCCCGCTTCATCGGCAGCGCCCGGCGCACGTCCGCCAGCAGCAGCAGGCGCCCCGCCAGCGGGAGCAGCAGCAGAAGCAGCAGCAGGGGCAGCAGTAGCATCAGAAGCAGCCCCAACGGCAGCAGCAGCAGCAGCGGAAGCAGCAGCAGCGCTGCTGACTGCCTTGCCTTTGTGTGAGAAGTTTTCTTCCTCGTCGTCTTCCTCTTCCTGTTCGGGTTCCCACGAGCCGGTTTCTGCAGCCGTTGGACAACATCCCGCCGACGAGCGGCCTCGCGTGCAGCCGTACATCTTCGGGTGTACGTACACCACAGGGTCCAGCGCTCCTCCGGTGTTTTCGTCCGCGACTACGTCTCCCTCCCCACAAGCGCGGCCAGTTTGTCTGTCAGCTGCTGCTGCCGTGGCCGGCGCCTCATACCACGCCGCTGTCCCCGAGAATCTCTCCGCTTCTTCTTCGTCTCCTCTTCCGGCCGCCTCTTCCGCCCCACCCGCGACCACGGCGACTTCGGCTTCCCTCTCCTCCTCTTGCTCGTCCTCCGCGTCCACCTGCAGCGCTGCAGCAGCGGCAGGGCCTGCATGTGCGGTGGACGCAGTGCTGCACGCATCTGCGCCAGTGCCGACGGATGCGCTGGTGGCCGGGGGGATCAACTTTGAGGAGGAATTGAATTTGGACAACATGTTAGAGAGTTTTTTGTCGAGCGGTTTTCAAGCGACGCAGCTGGGACGGGCAATTGTGGAAGTACGGCGCATGCTGCGATGGCGTCTGTCGGACGAGGCGGTGACGGAGGCAGAGAAAGGGACGGAGTGGGAGGGAATGGAGAAGCGGCGTCAAACTCGCTGCTTTATCTGGCTTTCTTTTACTTCGAACATGATCTCCTCTGGTTTACGAGAAGTGTTCCTTTTCCTCTGCAAACACCGCCTGGTCGACGTGCTGATAACTTCCGCAGGTGGCATAGAAGAAGATTTTGTCAAAGTCTTGGCGCCAACGATCATCGGCGAGTTTTCCTTGAGGGGAGACGAGCTCAGGAGACGAGGGTGGAACCGCATAGGCAACCTGCTCGTCCCCAACGAGAACTACTGTCTTTTTGAAGATTGGCTCCAGCCTATTCTCGACCGTATGCTGCAGGAGCAGCACGAGAAGTTGCGCGGTGTCTTCGCGCGCATGCGCATGCAACACCTGCATGCGTGCAACCTCAGAAAACAAGAGGAGCAGGCGAGACGAAAATACATGCAGCAGAAGCTGGAGATGAAGAAGAGGACCGCTGGCGACGAAGTCAGGCAGCAACAGACCAAGAACGACACTCCCGAGCAGAGAGACGGAACAAGAGACCCGGAGGAGAAAAAGAGAAATACGGAAGAAAAGAGAGAGGCAATCTCAAGCCAAGAGAAAAGACAGAAAGAAGAGGAAGAAATGTCGAGGAAAGCGACCCCCGGAGCGGAGGAGAAGAAAACAGAAGAAGAGGAGGAAGAAGAAGTTGACTACATGGGAGCAGTATCAGATGCAGTGTGGACTCCATCAGAGGTAATTCGGCGGCTCGGGAAAGAAATTAATGACGAGCGAAGCGTGTATTACTGGTGCTGGAAGAACGAGATACCAGTATTTTGTCCTGGGCTGACGGACGGATCGCTGGGTGATAATCTTTTCTTTCACTCCTACAGAAAAAAGGGTCTGGTTATCGATCTTGTGAAAGACGTCCGCGCAGTAAATGATCTGGCGTTGCAGTGCAAAAAAAGCGGGATGATCATCCTCGGCGGGGGCCTGCCGAAGCATCACACGTGCAACGCGAACTTGATGCGCAACGGGGCAGATTTTGCAGTCTATATCAACACGGGCGTAGAATATGACGGGAGCGACTCAGGCGCCAAGCCGGACGAGGCTGTGAGCTGGGGAAAAATCACCGCCGAAGCAAAGCCGGTCAAAGTCTACGGCGACGCTACTGTTCTCTTCCCTCTGCTCGTCGCGTCGACCTTTGCCAAAGAGTTCCACGCGAACAGGCAAAAAAACGCGGCCGAGAACGGGCCAGGCCACGAGAAGCTCGGCAAAAGCCAGGAGGAGCAGAAGAAGGCGCCGCGCAGAACGGGGTAGATGCGCGAGAAAGAAACGGAGACGTAACAGTGGAGAGGGCACACACAAAAAGATGAAGAAAAAAAAACCCACGGCACGGCAAGGGGAGGGAGTTAAGAGGAGCGAAGGAGGAAGGGCAAGGGAAGAGAGGTGGAGAACACGGAAGAGAAGAAAAAGACGAGAAGAGAGTGGAAAGGAGCGAAGAAGGAAGTGAGGGGGGATGGCAGTGGATTGAGTCGTGGTGGAAAAGAAAGGAAGAGCAGAAAGGAAAGGTGACACAAGGAGAGGGGAAGTAAAAAAGGAGGGAAGAGACATGTTGAGGAGGAGATGAGCAACCGGGAGAAAAAGGGGATGCGGAGAGACGAGAGATGGTGGGAGACGAAACAGAGGAGACGGGAGAGCGCTTAGAAGAGGCGCTACACGAGAAGGAAGAAGACGGGAAGCGGGGAAGAGATAGCGAAAGAGAAGAAAAAGAAGATGAAGACTGGACAAACGTGGTGTGAAAGTCAGAGAGAAAAAAGGAGATTGAAGAAACGAAGAAAAAACTGACGCTTTCACACGTGTAAGCAGTGCAGACATTGTTCACGAGTGCTGGAGAGTAGAACACAAAGAAAAGGACAAGGGAGAAAAAGATCAAGTAACGGATACAGGAAACGTTTTTGCTCGAGGTAAACCCCATGCAAACGTAGGCAGATATACGCGTATCAATCTGTCTACGTCTGTACACACACATACGTGTGTATATATATATATATATCCATGTATGTGTGGATCTCTACAGTGGTTCATCGTTGCGAATGTGCACATATATATATATATACATGTATGTGTATGGGTTGAAAACATTTGAAGCATGGAAGAAGAGAAACGGGAAGTGAAACGAAGAAGTGATTCAGGTGAGAGACAGAGAAAAAAAGGAGGAGAAGCGCAGGAAGCTCAACGGCAATGCGGTGGTCACGGCAATGCGGTGGTCAAAGGGGAATAACGTGAGGAAGTGTGTTTCGTCTGTGGAGAAATTTGGTGAGAAAAAAGACAAGACAGCCCGAGAGGCGAGTTCTCTGCTGTTGGAAGAGGTGGAACTCTGCTTCTCTCTTTGCTTTTTGCATCGCGAAACAAAGAAGAACTGATGCAGAAAAGGAAAGTCATCTGTTGCTCGCACCGGCGTGAGGATCGAGAAAACTGACGACATCGATACGGCGAACCTTGTGAGAAAATAAAGTGCCCAGTTGACGCTGTTGGAAGCGACTCCCTTTTTTCCTTCCTTTTGGAGCAGTGGCTACTGCTGGGAAAGGTTTTTTTTTCGTACCATCGCACATCCGCGCCGCCTCAACGAACGTTTTGGCAGGCCAGCGGTCCCCTTGACATTACTCGGGGTCAGAGCATACATATGGACTCGTCCTTTCCTATGATTAAATTGTTCTATGTGCATAAATAGAAATATACGCACATTAAAATATACGTATTCGGACGTATACCTACATATACGTATACTGGTGTATACACATATACATACACACACGGATACGTGTATGCTCATACACATCTCTAGATCCATATATGTGTAGTCACTTTGTTATTTATATAACAATATATAGTTGTGCACAGAAGTCTTAGCGCGTGAAAACAGAGACAGGCGGAGAGGGCTTCTGACACGCTGAACGACGTGGTAGGCACAAATGTACATTCTGCACGTGCTACCACGAACGCGTGCGCGCATTACGCGACGGAGTATTTCAGGCAGGCGCGTTGCACCTGAATATATTTTATACGTCTGTGTAAAGGGTGTGTGAATATAATTATATAGAGCATATGTATACGGCTACGTATGTAGGTGTACAGGTGATATGGTTTCATATATGTGTCTGCATGTGTGGTTTGTATGTGTGTAGAAGGCTGCAGGCTCATCCCTGTAAAAACGTAAGTATATGTATTTATACAGTGTCATAGACGTGGAAGAATACTCGGGCAACAAGACCCGCTCTCGACCCTCTGCCTTCCGCTGAATACTCCAAAGGCTTTCCACCCTACTTTACTATCACCCACGTGTGTGAGATATTTGTAAATGTAGATATACATATGTATATCTGCATTCATATGTACCTGAATGTATATCCGTATATGTATATATATATATATGTATATGTAGAAAAAGTATGTATGCGTGTGGATGTGTCTGTGTGTCCAGTACGCACAACAGGCGAGTCTGGTCTTGTAGCTCGAATTTTTCCAGTACTCAAGAAAGTCGTGTCCACGAATTCGCTTGCAATGCTGACTGGTGACGCTATAATCGTTCGCTTGGTCGGCAGAAGATGGCGCTTCGTTTATCAGAAGCTTTTCTGAGAAACCTTTTATGTAATTGTGTGTGTACGTGTTAGGACGTGCTGCCATGGACGTGACTACATATCTGCATAGAAAAAAACGGTCCACCATCAGGGTACCCTTTGGCTCACGCCGGAAAATATGTGTGGTGCATCTAGTGTAGCAGTGGGATTGAGAGTGGTAGTAGGTTCTTGTCTCAGTAGAGATAGTAATGCTAGGAGTAATTTGGGGAGTCATGTTTTTACGCATGCTCTCGTGTGGCCGCGCTCTCTCAACTCGTACTATCGTGTCAACGGAAAGATGGATATGGGTCGTTCATCTATGTAATGTTTCAGGCCCGTGCAATCTTTCGTGTACGCAGTCTTGCTTGGACAAACACGCTTGTGTGTACAGGTGGGCATACACGTGAGCACGTAAAGAGAGATCGCGTATCCTTGGAGGTTGTATTTGTGTATGTACATCGTCCATATTCGGAAAACATATACATGTACACATGTGTGCAAAACCTTAGTTTTTGTTAAGGAATTTTGCTGTGCTGCCACAGAGTGCAGCAGCTGGACGTGAACAAGCACGAGTTACTGATCACTTGTGTTAAAGACTATATACAGGAATACAGAGAGATATATAAGTCCGTGAAGCAGAAGGCAGCCAGGCGGGCTGCAGTTTGTTTCTGCGTCTCCCGAAGAACACTGCGCACCTCGTGACTTCGGCAACTTTGCGAGTATACTTCCAATTTAAAAACGAAGAGCGAAAGTGAATGGAAGCATACTTCACAACTTTTCTGTAAAATTCACGGTGTCTCACAGTGCACAGTTGACCAGCTGATGAGACGCAGGATTTGGGGATACGTTAGCACCGTTAACGCTGGAATACAGAAGCTACGCACGGCAAATTCAGTGGGTCGCGTGTACTCATCTTCAACTTCGTCTACTGCATACACAGGCTTACACGTACACACAGATTAATGCTGTGTCACGTAGAAGCTACACGCCGAAACGTGAGGGTTTCATGTGTATGTATCACAACTCTTCTGTAGAACGTACAGGGGCTCACACGTATACACACGCACAAGGGCATATATAACGGAAGTGCTGATGTTTCACTGTTCGTGTATATTTGTCACAGTCTATAATGAGAAGGGATAGCTGACTATATTCAGAGTCCTGCAGAGGCACTTAGACTTCGGCGCTGGCGCGTACCACGAGTATAGCACATTGACTTCTTGTATTAATTTGACCAGTATGTATGCTCAGCATTGCGTACCTTATCAGAAGCAATGTGAAGCATTCCTTAACTATCCTTAAGGAAAAATGACATTCTTCTGAAGCAAGTGTTAAGCGATCACGCATAATGAAGTATTAGCCATCCGACGCCGCAGTGTGAAGGCACTCACACGTAGGGCATCTTTAGTTTTTGCCGTCCCACAACACTGGGTTCACACCGTATGGACAAATACACACATGCATGCTTATGTGTTTCTGTGCACATTTGTATGTGTGTGCACGTCTAGCGTGACTCGCGTATCACATAGGTAGTCAGTACAGTCATTCACAGTGACAGCAACTTCCTTCAGGTGCTCACACTCTAGTTGTCTCTCGTCTAACGTCGGGCTTGTGGAGACAAACCAGGTAGCAGTCTTGGATTCTTCTGCGATCCTGCAACGCCTCACAGCTGTATAAACACGTGCTGATAAGGAATAAGACGAATAGTACGGCAGGCGTATCAGACACCAAAACAGCTGCAGAGAGGTGCAGCTGCAGCAACGCTGCAGCGACACACGTACTAGCAGTAGTGCCACTACTGACAGCTCACAGTAGTAGTAGTAGTAGGAGTAGGTGTAGGCGTCTCAATAGAAACAGTAGGAGCGTACACCACGCTGGTTACAGGGGAGTGGACCAGGACTCGATGAAGCTTCACCTTGGTAGCGAACGCCGCACGTAAACACTGATCTAGTATCTCCTACACAGAGCACTGCATCCTTACAAACAGTTCAGCTAGAAGCTGCACGAAAGTCGGCCACGGGCGTGCGCAAAGAATATGATTCGAGTCTCCAGCAGAAAGCCATCGTAGCCTATGGATTCCCGTATGTGTGATATGCCGTGCTGACTCCTGCGTGTGTACCACTAAAATTGGACAACTCCAAAACCTACAATTTCACGGTGAAGACGCCGAACCATCCAGGAGGAGAATGATTGTAACGGCTGAAGAAGAGGTGAAAGGTAGATCAGAAGAATTGTGCTGCCTTCATGCTCAGGTAATCTCTTTCGATGGGGAGTTGGGTGGTCAAACTCTTCCAGACACATCAGTGTTCTCAGCGCTCACAGTTTGTTGGGTTGTTCTTGCGTGATGTGCAAAAGTGTGCAAATGTGCACTGGTAGACACGAAATCAAAAAGGAAGTTTCTGATCTTTTCGCGAATATTCTACATCTAAGACCGCTGTGTATTCGGGTCCCCTGTCAGAATATCAGATGGTGGATGGTCATTT
Organism: Sarcocystis neurona; assembly: GCA_000727475.1. Classification (NCBI taxonomy): domain Eukaryota; phylum Apicomplexa; class Conoidasida; order Eucoccidiorida; family Sarcocystidae; genus Sarcocystis; species Sarcocystis neurona. The sequence continues at coordinate 2,676,678 of KL647288.1, read as the reverse complement.
TCATTTTTACTGTTGCAAGTAGACACCCTTCTCTAAAGTCATTCCATGGTGCTACCAAATACCAGTGTGAAAATGTCGTACTGAATTGCTGTTATGAGGTGCACCGTTGCGGAGCCTAGAGCGGTCAGAAGCGAAGGACAGGGACAGACAGGCTAATATTTCCTACATTGTGTTATTCAGAAACGCATGCTTTCTTCACTTGAACCAAATAGCTGCTCTCCGCGCACACTCCCAAGACGGGACTTTGCATTCTGGAGGTCAGTGAAAACTTGGCAGTCAGTTTTTTCGTGCTTTCGTTCGTTCGCGACTTCAAAGTAGAGTACTATCACGACACTATCCCCATCATCTGCTATGAACACGGGAAATGAAGGTGTATGTCAACCATCTGATTTGGGGGGTGTTCACAAATATAAGCGAAAAATTTCGAAGCAATTTTATAGAAGCGCAAGAAGTTCACATTAGACCACTACGTACGTCTCTGGTACTAACGACTTCAGTCGGCCACCGGGTGCCTACTACTGATTTCGAGAAGATGGAGAGCTGTGTCAATTTTGTCGTCTACGGGCCCAAGCTCACTCCATTTGACCGGTTTTCGGCGTCTTTCTGCCCATGGATGAACCGCCATTGAAAAGGCACGCTTCTACATTTATTCCACTGTTCACCTATTGAGAGTCAACTCTAAAGGGCAAATTCTCTTTTAGAACTTTACTTGACCTGGTAAGGTAGTGACAACAGAATCACCTACGGTCTCAAGGGACATTACTGGTACAAGCTATAGCATTTAACACATATACTACCATTTCCATCAGCGTGTTATCTTCCCGAACAAAATTACTCAGCATATTGACAAAACGGTTTCAAGTTTACGGTGAATGGCTGAATACAATGCTTTCGTATGAGATACGCGGCACAAGCAGCCCTAATGTTTATTTGTACAGGTATGCGGAAGAAAAAACCTGAGAAGCTCATCTATGATTAGACGGTAGACCCGCTGACCTTAGGAGCAACGACAACTCGGGTGGGAAAATTGGAGGCAGTACTAGGTTCCTCTTCGTATCGGACAAACGGCGTTGCACCGCTGACACGTATGGGGCTGTTCTGCGGCGCTCGGGCACACCGATAGCCCATGTCGTTGTGCGCGACAGCAGTAGTCGACAGATTCGCGGTGCTCAGGAGCGACAAGAAAAGGATGTGATTTGTATTTCGCGACTCGAATCAGTCTCTGGGTATTTGGGAAGTTAGTCCAGAAAAGGTGGCTTCACAGGCGCGTCCCTCATGTGTGTCCCGTACATGTCAAAATTAACGTATACATATCTCTGTGGAAAGACATGCACTTAGTGCTTTGCTGTATCCTAACGTTCAATCTTTCTCTTGGATTCGTTTCAAGGTTCACAACACGTAAGACTTTCCAGTGAACATGCGTTTTTCTTGCTTGAGTAGCTCGTACCTGATGGACTGTGGCTTGTATTTTCTTTTGCTTGTTTCCATGAAATAGCAAGTACCTTTTAACTTGTTGTTTCCTTCAAGGCAGACACCCAGGTGCAGGGACAGTAGTAGGTTCACACATGTTTATATGTCTCTCGTCAAGTGCGGGCTGCAGTGTTACGGTCGGAATTCCTTAAACACTTGACCCAGCGTTTTTACGTTCGCACTATTCTCACAAATCACTACAAAAAGTGAGCCACTGCACAAGTGTGCGTCTACAGACGTAACAAGAGTAGCGAGCGTTGTTGTTTCGCACTCGGCTGCCCTCTAATAATAGTGTGGCGAAAGACAATGATTTTGACTTCCTACTGATTAGCGGGATCAGGCCAGGAATGGACACTTGCAGATTTCGCGTATACGGAAGCGGAAATTTTACAGTCTTGTCCCTGTCTGCAAATAGAGAGAGAGGAGTCGTATGTTCTTTTTCTTCCGAAGGTCATCTTCCCAGATCGTCAGAGCTGAGGCTTGCAACGAACACCCTCACAGACTTATCCGTCTCCTGGTCATTCTCACTGTTGTGGGCACTGATCTAATCCCGCGCACCATGCTTGAAGTCCCTCTGTACTCTTCTCACAAGTGTTGTAATGACACTCAGCGCCAGTTGCTTGGACGCCCGCACATGTTGGCGCAGAAAGCGCGTCTCCTCTTTAACGTTTAAAGTGATCTGTGTGCACATGTATGTATCTAGAATTATTCCGAACGTCTATGGAGCACGCAAGCGCATACGACACGGTGTCTAGGTCAGAATTCCTACACTCAGGAAGGATAAAAAACAAAAATTCTCTTTGCATTGTCTCCAGTTTTCGTGAATCTAGGCCAGAAATCTTCGCGCCTCCCTTTTTATGCGAACTCAAACCCTTCGGCGACGTGGGGGCGTTCTGATGTGTTTTTTTCCTCTCTTCTTCTAGTAAACTGTAACTAGTGCTTAATACTTAGTTACTGTCTCTCTCTACCAACCAGCCGACCGCTTCTGTCCAGTAAAATTACTGCTAGTGGGAGCGCAGCAATTATGTTCCTCCACCTGCCTTCACATCTCTCTCCTCCGGCGCAAAGCGGCTTCATTAAATTTTTCTTGTCGGTGTATAGAGCCCTCACTTTGAACTCACGTCTGCGCTGTTTCTGGATTATACGTCGATCGGCGTTTCTTACGGAGAAGCTAGCACGCAGATAACGTATTTCCCTACTTTTCTCCCCAGTCTATGAAAAGGAGTTGTGAAACCTGCAAAATCAGTATTCTTCACTACTGCTTTGCAGCCGCGTCTGTGGCTTGTGCCCCCTGTCCTCCAGGCTCGTACGCACGAGAATATACACATGCCAGCCAATGTGTACGGACCCGTCGGTTACACCCACATAGAGGTGTGTATTTGTTCCACATAACTCAACATATCTATCTAAGTATGTACCGGTTCATCTGTGTATACAGTCGTTCGAATTTTGCATCATAGATTTTGCACATATAGTCGCTCTCCCGATGGAAGCATTCACCGAAGCGACGAGTGCAGCACTTGCCGCAGCAACTTCTGCTGCTCTTATGTACCCGCTCGATACTGTTCTAGTAAGATATCAAGCATCTTCTACTAAAACACTTGCCCATCCCTCGGCACCCAGGGCACAGCAGCTACCCAAGCATATAGAACTGCTAAGTATTATATCGGATATCGTTAAAAGTCAAGACAGCGCAGGTGAGGATTTGGAGGAGGAAGAGAAGACGACACAGGAGAGGAAAGAAGCAGAAAAAGCGGTGGAAGAGCTTTTCTTCAAGGCCCTCAGACGCTTACGCAAAGTCTACAAAGGCGTCGGGGCCAAAATATGCGAAGCAGTTGTCAGAAATTTCGTCTATTTTCTTTGGTAAACAAAATCACCTCAGGAGCAACTTATTACCTGCGGATGACAGAAACTACACAAAAATACAGAAATCTTTATGATCTTTCCTCCTCAGCATTGAACTCCTGTCTGCACGAGTGTAAAAGCCGAGGACGCCTCCGCTTCTCTCGTGAGGGGAAGACCGCCCTCCACCTAACTGGGCATAGATCTATACACATTTTTATATATGTGCGTACCCGCAGTGCTCCCTGAGTAAACATAGAATCACTTAAGTGTTCATGTGTAGTATAAGTGTACGCATCAATACACATGTGAAATCGTCTAATACACGTGTACGCACTCATGAACGTATGTATATATGTATGTTCGTACTTACACACGATGCCACCCTGCGCACAGATGTAAGACGAAAGATTTTACAGTGTCTTTTTTCTGAGGCAGATAGAAGAAGTTTCTGCGTCTCGTAGCTCTTGAATACAGAACAAAAAAGGAAAAAAGTGCCCCGTGTCCTTCAGATATGGTCGAGACAAACCGGTTATTTGTGTCAGATTTACTTTCGTTATGCAGTAGAAAATACGGAGTTGTTCTTTCTTCTCTCTTCACTTCGCCTACTAAGAAGCGTACTACACCTTGACCCTGAATAATTCGTGCAATCATAAATATAACAAGAAAAATATATCGGCGTAAACGTGGACGATGTTGTTTATGTACACATACATATATACACATATATATGTATGCTTACGTTTGTGTATACGTGTACATATACATATATATATACATACAAAATATATATATATTTACAATATATATATATATATATTTACAATATATATATATATATTTACAATATATATATATATATACACGTACATTTGCGTAGTTATATGTGTGAAAATACATATATATATATATATATTTATATATATACATACTTATGTATATTCATGTGTGCAAGTATTATCCACACACGTATATACGCATATATATATATATATATATATATCTATACATTGTGTATTCCCTTGTTTGTCTGCAAGCATTGTTCATACACGTGTACACGCGTATATGCATATATATATATGTATATATATACGTCCTTATATCTGTATATTTCCATATGTGTGCGTGCGGAGTATAGGAGTAACAAGCCCTTGTGCAAGGCAAAATTAGGAGGTGATGAGGGAGAAAAGCGCTCAGGTCTTCTACCTTTCTGATGTCCATCCTGAACATTGTGAAACACAAGCACGTCTGGCGTTCCTTCTTCACCATCTGCTTTTTCATTTTCTTGCTCTTCATCCTGAAAAACACGCCCATCTGGCGACCCTTCTTCTTCTTCTACTTCTTTCACTTCATTTTTTTCTTCTGCTTCTGTTTTTCTTCTTTATCTTCCGATATTGGTCCCTTCTTTCGGCCATCTTCACTTGTCTTTCTATCCGTGTCTCTAACGTGTTCGGTGTGTCGTCGTCCACCTCTTCCATTTCTTCTGGCCCGTTCCCTCTCTATGGCGATTTTCCTTCTTCTTACTGTGTGCTCCGCTGGTTTTTGTATCTTCCGTTCGCTGCTTTTGCCTTTCCCTCTTCTCTTACCCCGTCTACTCTTTTCTTCTTCCTTCCTTTCTTTCCCTTCTCTCCTACGCGGTTCTCCCTCCCTTCTCGTCTCTCTGTTGGACTTTTTCTTTTTCTGCAGGTACCGCACTCTCAAAACGTGCTACGAGAAAAAGTCTTCTTCCGCTTCTTCCTCTTCTTCCTCCTCCTCTGAGTCTCTTTCGTCCTCCTCTCAGACAGCAGCGTCAAGTCTGGCCCTGGCAACTGCTGCCGGCGTGATGAACCAGTGCATGACTACGCCGCTTGAAGTTGTTTCTACATGCATTCAGACAACGGGCAATCGCTGGCAAACGGTGGTCCGAAACATATACCAGCAGGAAGGTACAGACAAAGAAATACGGCGTTGCTTGTGCATATGTATAATATGTGTTGGGCGGCGATATTCGTATAGACACAGGGAGACACCCAGAAATACATATGTGTCCTAGACCTTTTCTTCTGTCTTTCTCTCTTCATATCTGCGTGTGGGTGTAGAAAATCTACACATGTAGGCAGGTGTCTACTTAGTAGAAGAAGAAGAACAAGAGTGGAGAGCACATATGTTTCTACGTGTCCACGTGTAAATCAAAACGAAGGGAAACGTAAGTAGATGTAGACTGGCATTTTGAGAGGAACAGCGCAGGGCAAATAGTTGAACTTGAAGACAGGACAGGAGCTCAGCCAGTACTCGCACAAATCCACGTAAAAATAGACGTAGACAAGATATACGTGGACGTCTATATTTCCACTCGTACACATATATAAATATATATATATATACACGCGTATCGACAAATACATAGACACAAACTCATACATACATACATATATATGTATGTACAAGAATATACGTATATATAGAGAGAGAGAGACAGAGAGAGAGACGCATGTTTACATTTGTGGAAGTACATCTACATCTACTCTCACACAAGTATGTAGTTACATGTAAATGTAGACATCCATATTGACACATACATACATACATACATACGTACACACACACACACATAATCTTATACACATACATATATGTGTATGTACAGGAGTATCCATATAGATAGAGAGAAAGAGAGAGAGACTCATACTGACACTTTGAATGTACGTCTAGGTTTACAGACACACACATGTGTATTTAGATGTATATGTATACATCCATATTGACACATACATACATACATGCGTACGTACATGCGTACACACATATTCTTATGTGTGTACATATATATGTATATACAGGAATATACATAGATATAGAGAGAGACCCTCACAATGACATTAATGAATCTACGTCTACGTTTACGCTCACACACATATGTATTTATATGCATATGTAGACATGCGTATTGAGAAAGAGACATACATACACACACAGCCACACACATGCATGCTCATATATGCATACATATACGTGTACACACAGGAACAAATATAAATAAGTATATGCAGAGAGAGACGCACACTTAGATTTGTGAATGTACGTCTACATTTGTATTCACACGTGTGTACTTATGTATATATATAGACATGCGCCTCGACACAAACGTACACACACACATACACAGACTCATATATGGACACATATATATGTATGTACAGGAATATACGTATATGTGTACACACATAGAGAGAGAGACGTATGTTAACATGTATGGATGTGCGCCCTGTCTAGAATACACCACAGGATCTTCCACGTGTTCACTCTTATGCGCCGATACAAAACTTCAGCTGTCTTTGCATACATGAGTAAGTTTTACACATCTTTGTCTTAATACGTAGACGCCCCCAGGAACGGATATCCACCTGGGGAGATGCACGTATCTCATTTAATACGTCTGGACGCAGGCTGCCGGCATCGCGACTGCGCCCCAGGAATCTACACAAATCCTCAAGCATTCCTTTGCTCACACACAGATACACACATACATTCGTGCATACGTAGAGACATACACACACACATATACATGTGTACATTCATAGGTACATGAAGATATATACATACACACATACAGACAGACGTACACACATACATATATAGGTATACACATACGTACATGCGTGCACACAAACAAATCATACATACGTACGTACATATATGCATACATAAGTCCATACATACGCTGAAGTTTATATGGGTCTATTCCTGTATTCCTCCGTGTACACGCCTCCACGTGTATGTGTGTGTGTGTGTGTGTGCGCATTCCCGCTGTAGAGTAGAGACATATGTGTGTTTTATATCTGCCGAAAAACAGTCCCGCAGGTGGTGACACCGACTGCAGGCTACACGGCCCACAGACACGCATGCTTTTTCTTGGACTTTCTTCCCCTGAAATTTTCCTCACTTTCCCCATCGCACCTGCAACAGAATCGAAGGAAGCGTTGCGCTTTCCCTCTCATACCGCGGGGTACAAAAATTTGTCCCTCCCCTTCCCCTCTACATATCCGTGTGTGCGGTCGCGAGCAGGGACGGCCCACGCAGGTTCTCTCTGCGTCTCTTTACGGCTAGATTTGCTGCTTTTCACAAAGTGCTTGTCTTGCTGCTGCCCCTTCTTTCTCGGTGGGTCCCTCTTTTCCTCGCTGGACCCCTCTGTCTGTGTGTACGTCCTCTGTGAATGTTGCATGTGGCTCACTTCGTCTGGTGTGTGGCTGTGCGATGGTCGTGACGCATGCAAGGAAAGGTCGGCCAGATTTCGTGGCCAGAGTCAATTTCCTCTTTGTAGACACGTCCGACAAGTGGTATTGTCTAACGGAGGGAAGTTAGCGGAAACACATCTGTGGGGGTCTTCTTCGCCTAGGCGTGGAGTTCTTTGTTGCTGCAGTAGTTCTGTGCTGCTGTGCCGCGCCACAGCAGGATGTCCGTCGGTGTGGTTGCTAATGCGTAGGTGTTTCTGAGGAAACTGCTGTTCTAAGCAAAAGTAGGAAACTCCTCAAAAATGGCGGCCATCCCCGTAACGAAGAGCAGAAAGAGGGGAAGGAAGAAAGACGAATGCTCTATATGTACACGTGACCCGTTGAAATCTTCCTTTCCAAGATAGGCGCCTACATATATACATATGTATATGTGTATGTAAGAAAGTAGTCAACCAGACCACCACATGTGTATGTGTAGACATAGATATATGCTTGCCTACACATAGATATATATGTACAGGGGGCAAACGGATGGTTAAATAGATATGCAGATAAACGGTTCACTGCAAATACGTCACACACGCGTAAGAGTAAAGACGAATCACAACAAGTGTAAGAAACAGAAGAAAATTGAGGCATACGCACACATCATCTCTATACCCAATATATTGATCATCCATGCAAAGATTTCACTACATTCGTACATATTTTTATATACGTTTACATATATACCTCATATATTTGTCCTCTATTTAGACACCAATGTACACGCGTACATATGTATTCACATATATATATATATATATATATATGTACAGTTAGTCTCCAACATATTGACCTTCCAATGTAAACGCGTACATACGTGTTCATATATATATATATATCGTGTTCAATATGTATTGACTGTCTAGGGTACACACTTAGATGTGTGTTCATATATATATATATATATATATATATAGTTAGCCTCCAATATATTGACCATCCATATAGAGATCAAATCCCACATGTTTCTCTCTTTCTATATATATGTATATTAGACATGCCTATCATACAAGTAAACAAATATATATATATATATATATTCAGCTGGAGCGAGCGCGCTTAACAAGACGCATATAAACGCAAAGAGTGTGTACAGTTAAACAGTGAACAAGAAGGAAAAGAATCTCCACGCTTCCCTCTTATTAAGACTGAGATACTTAGGTCCGTTTTTGCATGCGTTTCACTATTTGGGAAAGCCGACGAAGAAACAGCTCCATTTCTTCAAGTCTGTCAACACATGTAACTCCGGCACACGCGCTTCTGCACTACTGCTCGTTCTCTTCCTCTGTATCTGCGCTTTTTTCTCGCTGTTTTCTTTTGAGCTGCTGCAGGACTGCGAGGCTTCTACCGCGGCTTCTACTCCTCTCTGCTGCTCTGCTCGAACCCCGGAGTCACCAACGCCTGCTTCGACCGTCTCAAGTAAGGCGCGCGCGCGGCTGCCGCTCGGCGCAGCAGGGAAAAATTAGCAGTGCAGAAAGAAAAACTGGGCAGGACAACTTCGAAAGCAACGTAGACGTATGCAGGGGTACGTGCGAGATCCCTGCCCCGCAAGAGTCTCGCGGCTGCTGTTGTTGCTGCGCGAAAATCGCAGTCTGAGGATGAAGACAGCAACAGCAGCACCACCTGGTGGCGCAGTTTTGCTGACTTCCCGCTTCACCGACGTTGTCCTGGGCAGGACGCGAGTCACGTATAAAAGAGTTTGAAGGTGTACACACAACCCCGTGTATCCTTCTATATTTTCTGTCCACGTATACGCGTGGGTCGGCATGTCATATTTCTGTACAGCGGTGTCTACAGGGAGGTGCGTGCCTACGAAAGCGTCCGTCTACAGGTATTTGTCTCTCTCCCAGTCTCCTGGAGTCTCTGGCTCTAGGCAGTCAGGCACATCTAAGCATGCACGCCTATATATATCTGCTCGCCACACATGTGTACACATCTCTCTGCGCGTCTGTGCTCTGCGGCCTTCTCTCTACCGGTGGGCAGCGACGATCCTCGGCCGCACACGCAGAAGATGTGTATATATCTAACAAACCTACCCACGTAGAATCCATACTCACGCACGTACACGCCTCTCAACGTATCTGCTTGCTGCGGCCTTACTTCTCGGCGCGCGGCGACTGCCCACGCGGCCCCGCACATGCAGTGTGTATATCCAACCCCGCAAGCATAAATACGACCCACACATTTGTATAGATGCGTCACTTGATCTACCGATGAAGCGACGTGTATCTACAGAGAACCGTAGCAGCACGTATACAGTAGGGATGTTCAGCCCGAAGGTGTCTGTGTCTGTAGGCACGCAGGCAGGTCGATGTGTATATGTGTGTGTGTGTTTGTGTTTAAGCAGCTACGTGTGTGTATATGTAATTATAGGCAGGCAGCTCTCTCCGCATGTGTGTGTAGATATGCATGTGTATGTGCTTGAACGCGTATGTGTGGGTGCCGTTGTAGTTGGTGGGGAGCGTCTTGGCAGAAGATGGTCTGTAGAGAGAAACGCAGAGAGAGTCTTAAAATTAGATGTGAAGCGTTTCACGAGCCCGTGCTGCTTTCTTCGAATGCGGGAATTCTTTCAGTTGCTCTTTGCTTGATGCTCGTCAAAAAGTGCGGGTCGAACGGGTCGTCTGCTTCGCCTTCGACACGTCCTCCCGCCTGTGCTTGCCCCGTGCTATGCTTCTCAACAAAGTTGCTGCGCGTCCGCGGTAGACCTATTCATCCTTACTCCGGAAGGTTTGACTTCACCGGGGCCGAAAAGAGTCACCTGCGTGGTACGGGGAGAAGAAGACTTCGAACGGGAGAAAGAACGGAGAGGGGAAGACGTGGAATTTCTATTAAATGCCCCTTTCTGTTTTTTTCAGCGGTGCAGCATGTCAAGTCGGGGTCGCCAGAGAGGCCAAGTTGATCTCCGCAAAAAAAATTTTTAGTCCCCGTCTTTGACTTCCTGTGCGGGCTTCTTCAGATGTGGAAATGCATGCGTGGATACGTTTGTGTTGACGCCTTAACTGGGAAGAAAACTCCACTTAGTCAGATCTTCATTGGCAAAGTTACGCTCAACAGAAAGCGACGCGCAGACAAAAAGCAGGGGAAACCAGGCGCCTTCATGTGTGTGTAGACACACGTGCTTTAACGTAGTTTTATACATGCGTATGTGTATGTGTACGTACATGTCTGTATATATATATATATTCTCCAGTATATGCATATATATATGTATGTGAGTGTATATATATGTGTATGTGTACACATGTGCGTACGTATATGTGTGCCTTTATATCTATGTATATATCTATTTCGGTGTACCTGTATGAACGTCTATATACACCTGTCTGTATTTATCTCTCGATATTCTCCTCTCTATACCTACCAGTCTATCTACACATATTTACCTGTCAATCTGGGTGTGCGCATATAGCTCTATTTATATCAATTTATATGAATATATATATGTATTCGTGTCTGTATATTAATATACCTCTCCATCCATATGTATATATATACAGATACATATATACATAGATATTTATACATGTATGTGACTCTATGTATCAATTTGTGTATCAGTCTATGACTCTACTTAGATCAATTTATATATATATAGATCTGTCTATCTATCTATCCATGTACATATATGATGATGATGACGCATAGTAATCTATGCGTCATTGTGTAAATCTATTTAGATCCACTTATATGTGTGTATTTATCTATTTATCTGTGTACCCCTATATCTATATATTAATATCTATGTGTCTATCCATATCTCACTATCTGTATCTACCCATCTACATATATATATGTATGTGTGGGAGTGGGCATGCACAGATATGTATAGAGAGGTAGGAGGTAGTAATTTTGAAGACGGAAAGAAATACATGGATGTACACATATATATATAGGTAGATATATGTATACACATATATGTGAGTAGTTGCTAGAGCGTATGCGTGGCATATATTGCGAAAGAAATCCTTCAAAATTGGTGGAGAGGCACTGCGATGTTCTCCCGGTGTCTGCAGGGAGATTCCTTGCAGAAAGTGGTTGATGTCCGTCTCTGTGCCGAGGACGGTTTGTCTGGCCTAAATCGGACGACGAAGAAGAAAGGAAGAGAAAAAAGAGGATCAGCGACTCTTCTTTGTTTCATCTTCTTCCTTTTTTTCTTTTTTCTCGATTCTTTGCCTTTTCTTAGGGTGCTGCTGCAGCTCGTTACGCAAGCTCGTGCGCGACGGAAAAGGGGACCGATTGTCGATGAAGAAACTCCGTTTGATTCTCCTGTACGGAAAAATTCAATTTCACCTTCACCGGCCCCTACCAGCAGTTGACAATATTTCATACTATCTAATATGCGGCAATACACACACATATATATATATATATATATATGTATGCGCGTATATGTATATATATGCGTGTATGCATATACACATATATATATATATATATATATGTGCGTATGTATACATATATATATATATATATATACACGACTATATGTATGTATATATATATATATGCGTGTGTGTACACATATATATATATATACACACCGCATGTATGGTAACACACTTGTGGGTAATCAAGTGTTCTTCAAATATATATGGAGGAGGATATACTTTGGACTGTGTTTGTATTTACACATACATACGCTCTACCCTTCATATATATATATATATATATGTACAGAGAGATAAATAGCTCGATAGATAGATAGGTAGATTGATATTTAGATAGAAAGACAGAGGGAGAGAAAAAAGGAAAAGTGTGTAGGGGTTCTCTCTATCATTGCCTTTGTATACACGTATATGTGTGTGTATATATATATATATGTGTAGACAAATATGGGTGTAGGTGGATGGGGAGAGACGGAGATATTTCTGCGGCGCTGTTCGTCGATATTGAGACGCAGAGAAATAAAACTGCTACGGGGCCCTGCACGTGTTAAGGGGACGCTAGGTCGTTTCACAGCAGGTGAACATCCGCAAAAATTTGTACGTACAAATAAAGCGAAAATATATACACACGTACATACATACACACATACATAAATACAAATATAGGTAAAATATATATATATATACTTATGTACGTACAAATACATACATACATACGTACATACGTATACATACATATATATACATACACACATATACATACATATACATACATAGACATACATATACATACATACATAGACACACATATGTATACATATATACATATATACAAACACACACACGTACGTCTTTATCTCCTTGAACCGCGTCTTCTTTTTTTTTTCATGAGAGGTTGATGGCCAGGGCTGCTACCGAACAACGTTTGTAGCTTTCTCTTTCTGTCTGTGTGTTTCTCTCTCTATATATCTTTTTCTGTAGAAAGGGCCTCGTCCTCCACACAGAGGTATACACAAACATACTCGTAGGGATACACGTGTACGGGTCTGTGTATATGCGTCTGTGTATATGTGTCTGTCTGTATGTACGTGGATATAATTTTTTAGCAGCGCAGAGAGCGAAGTCTTCAAAAAAACACGTGCATGCGTGTTTGCGTGGGTGTGAACTTTCAAACAGCTGCCCCGTCATTAAAGAGTTTTGAGAGACGAGGGTCAAACAGCAGAAGCGAGGAGAACTCCCCCTTTTCTGAAACTGACCCATATATGTGTACATACGTATATGCATTCCATATTTGTACAGTACTTTATAGATATGCAGACACTCGCGTATCATATATATATGTTGGGTATGCAATGGTATGAAAATATATGTATGTATACGCAGGATGTCAAAATTATAGACGCATTACTATCCTTCCGGCCGTTTACAAGCGAATACTCACCAAGAGGCACCAGTTTACCTATCTATCTCTTCATCTATTTCTCCATATATATCTGTCTATAGATCTATATATATATGTGTCTATGTCTATCCAACTGGCTGCATTTCTCTGTGTCTCTGCAGTAATATACGTGACTACGTATCTGGCCGTCTCTATATCTATCCGTCCATATCTGTGTGTCCCTATCTGTCTACCTCTGTGTCTGTATCTATCCACGTATCTCTCTGTATCTCTCTACCTATCTATCTCCATATTTATCTACCCATATATATATATATACATATTTGTAGGTGTGTAGGTGTGTACATAGATACAGATAGGCAGCGATACTAGGGAGACACGTGTCTTACATACGGAGCTACAACAAATCTATATACACGTTTGCAAGGGCCGAGGACCAGATTTACCATATAGAGAGAGATAGATGTACTGGCATACGTGTAGGTCTGCAGCGTGACATATATACTCACACATAGGGGTACGTACATATATATATGTATAGATAGATAGATAGGTTGATAGATCGATGTACAAAGGTACACAGCATCATTTTCTCTTCACATATATATATGTATATATATTCGTCTGTACATTCCATGTTTGTATAGTACTTTACAGATATGTAGACACATGCGTATTATATATATATACGAGTATGCAGTGGCGTATATATATGTGTGTATACGCATATATGTATGTGTACGTATATGAATATATACTCTATATTTGAATAATTCTACGTATCACATATGTATACATACCGACTTATATATATACACATATGCATATACACATATACATATATAATATATATATACATACACATATATAATATATATATATATACATATATTATATATATACATATACATATACATATATATATATGTGCGTACATATACCGACTTACTACATATATATATGTACATATACGTATTTGTACGTGTACACCATACACCTGTGTGTATGTACGAATACACATACTTCTCTATTTGAATATAATTCGTATGTCTGGATATTCTCTGTGTACACACAGTGCGTACATATATTTATACACCTATCGGGTATACATACGCATAGGTACATATGTGCGTATCTATACAGCAATACATGTATATATATATGTATTTGTATATTTGCCTATGAACTATACACTTAAATATGACTATCTCTTTATATTAGATACTTGTACAATCCCATATAATGTATCTACATATATATGGATACCCATATATAGAAATATATATATAGTAGATATGCACACACTTATACGTATATTATACACATGGATATGGACGTATATATATGTACTCTTGTACGTTGTATGTCTAAATACTCATAGATATATGTATATGTACATAATGGATATGTACACACATTGGTAATGTATTCTATACATGGATACTTGGATGCATGCATATATGCATATATATAAATATATATATAGACTGTATATCTGCATCCGCCTACATATATATACTTTAGTAGGTAAGTACACACATTTATACATATTTTATATATATGAAAGCGCGCGTTATTACTTTGCACTGCAGTGGAAAAATGAGTGAAAGACGTCTTCCTGTCCTCCGGCCTTCGAAGAGTGAGGGCCACTTCTTCAGCGAACAGACGAAATATCTGCAATGCGAGAACTTCCTCAACTTCCCCGTCTCCCCCTCTCTTTTCCTTTTCCTTTATTTATCCACGATCTGAAAATTTTATCGCCTTTCTTGTCCCCGTTCGCTTCCCCCTTCTCGAAATTTCCTTCTCCGGATTTCCCTTTTCTGCGCCGGTCTTGTTGGACGCGCTTGGCGTTCGCCCTCTCTTCTGTCTTCGGCCTGTCTTTTGCGTTCCCTACCCTTTTCGCGTGGCTTTCTGCTCCTCTCTTATCCAAATTATCACACGCCCTCTCTTCTGCTTTATCTTCCTTTTTTTTCCTTTTTGTTTTCGTTATTATCCTCCCTCGTCTCCCCCTCTTACGCAGCGTCTGCCTCACAGACACCCTCCCCGTGCCTCTCTTTTCAGGCCAGCAACGCGTGCTGCTCCTCCTGCTCTTCTCTTTCTTCTGGCTGAAAGCACCTCTTCTTCTTCTTTGTCTTCTTCTTCGTCTTCTTCTTCCTCCTCTTTTTCGTCCTTTTCGTCTTCTTCGTCTTCTTTTTTTTTCTCCCCCTTCTTCTTCTTCTCCGTCGTCTTCTTCTCTATCACCCCTCTTTCCCTTCGTCTCTATTTTCTTACTTTTCCCTTCTTACTGTTGCTGCCCCGTCAGGACTTGCCAGCAATCACCGCGTCTCAGGCGTTTCTGCTCGGCGCCTGCTCCAAGGCCGTCGCAACCGTTCTCACCTACCCGTACATACGAAGCAAGGTAGCGTCAAAAAAATAAGTTAAAAGAAAAGTTCTCTCCCTCAGGCTCCCTCCTACCCCTTGAAAAGGAAAGGTCTTCTCCCCATTTGTTCACGAAACTACACACACACATATACGTGTGTATCCCTATCTATCTAGCTCACTACATATATATGTATATATAGATGTATATGTATGTATATGCAAAAGCCTATATACATGTATATTTGTCTGTACATATTTAGGCAGATATTCGTGGAGTTGTAGACGTCCACGAATGCCGGGAAGTCGGAGAATAGCAGCAGCAACAGCAGCAACACAAGCGATACTGCAACAGTAGCAGCAGCAGCAGCAGAGCGTGTGTGTTTGTTAGCGTCAGCACATCCCATCGAAAAGTGCCCTATTAACAGAAAAAGAGAATTTCTTCGTCTATCTCCTTTTCTCAACATCTTATTATTCATCTACTTCTACCCAACTTTACTACTGTTCGACTTCGTTAACATCGCCACCCACACAAACATACACATATATATAGATAGATAGACAGATAGATACACATCTATGCGAATAGACATATACGTGGATAAATATATATTTGGGACCCTTTATGTAACACTGTGTCCTGCAAATGTTGCTCTGTCTTTGCACCGCCACATTTCTCTCTAAATATATACAGACGTGCGTATATGTACACATATATATATATATATATATCTGCCTCGGAATGTATATATGGATGCGTAGAGAGAGCCGAGAGAAGTGTAGGCCGTCCAGACTTGGTCGCCCATTTTCTCCTTTTGTCTTGTGTCTATGCGTTGGTTTTCGTGTCTCTTCGCTTAATTTCAGCGGGTCATATATCAGTGACTGCTCTGATCTACGTGATGTGCTCCGCTACACCTTCTACAGATGCGCGTGCGTCCCTGCCCACATACATAGGTTTAAGAAGTGGACACATTTGATGCTTCGCTCTCCTTCTTTCGAGAAGAAACGGAAGCATTTCTCCGGTCCTTGACGCGCAGATAAACTTCCCTTTCACTTCTTCACGTACTGAGGAAGAGAAGGAGCTTCCTTTCTGCTTCTTTACGAGAAGAAGAAGTTCCCTTCCGTTTCTTCACGGGGGAAGAAATCCACTTCTTCCCCTCTTGAGAAAAAGAAGAAGTTGCCCTCGTTTCTTCACTTGCTGCCGCAGAGAAGAAGTGTCCCTTTCTGCTTCTACGTAAATTGAGACTCCCTTGACTTGGTCACTTATCACTGGGGTCAAGAAGAGACTCACCATCCCTTCTTCACCTGCAATCGAAGTGAAGGGGAACGTTTCTTGCTGTTGTGTTTATGTGCTGCGGTAGACAAAAGAGGACGCTTTACTGCCCACACACACCAAGGGAGACGACGGACGGGAGAAGATTAGCAGTGCTGTTGATATAAGGAGAAGATGTAGAACTCTGCTGCTGCAGCAGGAGAACCACTTTCTGCTGCTTCTTCAAGCGAGACGGAGAGACGCGGAAATCTCCCTCCCTTTCGTCCTCTGTCTCGTCTGCTGCCTTGCCTTTCTCTCTTCTTCTCACCGCTGCGCTGGTGTAGGCAAACATGCAGGCGCCTCGTCGAAGAAGCCGGGGGACGGCGGCTCACACGAAGAGATCTCCACAAACTCACACTATACACACCCGCATTTAGACGCAGGAAAGACGGATAATACACAAATAAACGAGAAAAAAACCTGCAGAATGATATACGCATGTATATACATATATATATACGTGTAGATATTATATGTAGAACTCCACCTAACTGCCTAAAATATGAGATGCGTACATACTTATATGTACACTCACATATATATATATGTATGTATAGAAGTCGAATTGGCCTTATAGAATATGAGATGCGTGCGTACTTATATGCATGTATATATATATGTAGATACAAACATGTGTGTGAAGCAACTTCCTTACGTAAACTACGACATGTACACATACCCCTATGTCTGCATATATATGTGCAAGCATTTGTTTTGAATCGACTTAGCGGCACGAATTATGATACGCGTTAATATACGCTGGCCATCTGTATAGGGAAGCTTCGATATTCGTAGGCCAGCGCATATACATATATGGGGGTGTGTAGAGAAGGATTAATATCCGTAGGCCAACATACATATATATATGTGTTTGTACAGAGAAGCACTTATACCCGTAGACTTACATATATATATATGAATGTGTATAGAACTCGACTTAGTCTTATATACGCTCATACACATCCATAAGAATATGTATACATGTGTGGGTATGTGTATAGAAAATAACTTCCCTGTAGGCCGAGGCCGTGGGGAGTGCGAAAGTGTGGGTTGTGTGTGTGTGCAGGAGAGAAACTCCGCCCCTGCCGCAGCAGCACTTTTGTGGAAGTTGAGAGAGAAGCAGCCCCAACATTTTTCACTGCAGATATTTACCAGGCGTCTTCTTGAAGAAATATTTTTTTGAAGTTGGCAGCCACTTCCCGAGCGAGTTCAGCGTGTGTGCCTGCGGCCCTGTTGCATCAGCGACTGTCTATGCGTCTCTTCCAACAGTTGTACATACCGGTATAATTATATATAATATCAGCTACACAGGCGTAGAGGTGAATATTTCTCTCTCTCCGTACATATGTAGTTATGCGTATATATGTATATATATCGGACACGAAGTATGTATATGTAGAGGCGTATATGTATATATATCTCTCTCCCTACGTAGGCATGTATGGGTGCACATATAGATATATGTATGTGATATTAACTATACACGCACACAGAGGTATATTTCTCTCTCTCCATATATATATATATAGATAGATATAGATATACCTGGATGTGCACATATACATATATATATACACATGATATTAGCTTCATGTGTGTATAGGTGCATATTTCTCTCTCTCTCTCTATATATATATATACAGGTATACACACACGCATATATATATGGATGGATATTACCTATATATGTGTATGAGTGTATATTTCTATCTCTGTCTATCACCCTCTATTCCCGAATACGTGTATATGGGTACATATATATGTCCTGTGTACCCACATGTATATATGCGTCTATACGCATATATGTCTCATTTTTTCTGAACACGTATACGCTTATGCATATATCTATGTATCTATTTATCTACCTACCTCTGTCTCTTTCTATGTATATGTATATGTATTTGCATATGCGTGTGGGTATAAAGATATAGCGTTGGTAATTATGCAGGATTGTGCGGGAGTTTCCGCCGTTCCGTGTTTCCAGCTGTCTTCTTCTCAGCGCATCTCTTTTTTTTCCTGCATGTCTTCTTGCCACCCTCTATCTATATCAAAAAATCTATCTATAGACGTACGTATGCCTGTGCATGCTTCTTTTCTAGTGTATATACTTATATCTATCTATCTCTTTGTCGTTCAACAAATAAATATACACATTCATATATGTATATGTATGTACGTGCACAGGTCTCTGCGTAGGTCCTGATGTGTCGATACACCTGAATAAATCACTTTATAACAGTACATACACCCCTCTTCTCTTTTCCTCTACACATATACATATACGTTCGACCACAAATTACATATATGAAGATATATGCGTACGTATCTCCGAGCTCATGCATATGTAAAGACACATGCATACACATATGTATATGCATCCCAGCATGCATGTCTGCATGCATATACACGTGTATACATGTATATATATGTGTGTGTATTTGCGTGGGTGTGAGAGAATAGGTCTACGCTCGAATTGTTTGGGTTTCCCTTTCCTTGGCGGTGATGAGGAAGTCCGAGTTCCCCTGCGGAAGAGAGGAGGACGGAAAACTGCGATTTTCTCGTCTTTTCTCCGCACCTTTGCAGGTGCACCTCCTTTCCTTCCCCGCTTTTCCGCAGCTGCCTTGCCTCT
This sequence comes from Sarcocystis neurona, assembly GCA_000727475.1. Classification (NCBI taxonomy): domain Eukaryota; phylum Apicomplexa; class Conoidasida; order Eucoccidiorida; family Sarcocystidae; genus Sarcocystis; species Sarcocystis neurona. The sequence continues at coordinate 2,657,024 of KL647288.1, read as the reverse complement.
CCGTTTTCTCCTCTTTTTATCCGTTTCGTCCTCTCCTCTGCGCCTCCTCCCGCCCCCCTTTCTTTGCCTTGCGTCGGCTTCAGGTGCTCACCCAAGTGCGCTGTGCCGGGCCGCAGCGAAAAACTGCTGCTGCTGCAGCTGCTGCTGGCTCTTCTTCCGCTTCCCCTTCTTCACCGGAGGAGACCTCTCCTTCCCCTGCGGCAGCAGAAGCGGCAGCAAACGAACAAAAGGAGAAGAACAGAACGCAGACGTATGTTTCTCTACCGAACGCAGACGAGCGAAGAGAAAGGAAAAGAAGAAAGGGAAGAAAAACAGGCCGGCGTCCCTTTCAAGACGAGACCCTCTAGAACACAAAGAAATCTACTAGTCGTACTCACTGCACACCTACTCAAATATATATAGATATAGATATACACGTCTCTCCATACATATATATACATACGTATACTCGTGTTTATTTGTGATTTTACCTATATATTTAGGTACTTCTACATACATGTACATATATACATAGAGAGAGAGACGTATATATATATATGTATATATTGTACATATAGTTGTGGTCATTTGTATACATATGTGTATAGATATACACACGTATATCCATATATATATGTATATAAATGTATGTATAGGTATACTGAGTTGAGTATGATAGTACGTGAATGGATGTATTATTACTCTTCTGCGGTCTTCCCTTTTTTTTTCTTTCTGCTTTCTTCCCTTCACTTGTTTGAGACTCTTTCTATTTTCGAGACCCAGAAACACAGAGAGAGACACGTACATATATATACATATATATATATTGTACATATAGTTTTTTGAGGCTCTTTCTATTTCCACGAGTCTTCTTCACTTTTTCTCCTTTTTTTTATCCTCTTTTCCCATCCTTCTCTTCTTCCGCCTTCTCTGCTTTTATGTTCGCAATTGCCTATCTGTTCTTGCTGTTTTCTATTCTCGTCTTCGCTGCGTTCTTCTTAACGCTCCCGAATCTCCCTCTCTTTTCCCCGCCGTTTCCTTCTTGAACAACTTTTCTCGAACAACTTCCTCGTCGTCACTCTCTTCTTCTTCTTCCTGTTTCTGTGCAGAATAGCCGTGGCCTTCGTGCAAGTCTGCTGCCTCCCTCCCACCCACGTCACCGCTACCATGCGTTCAAGTTGAAATAAGCTTCAAACTCCTTCTGTGTACCAACCGGCCTGCGCTGCATGCATTTGAGCTGCCTTGCTGCTCTTCTTTTTCTCCGCTCTCTGGTCCTCTTTCTGCAAGTATCTACGAGGAGATTTTCTCCTTCATTCTTTCGTCTTCTCTGGCCGCAATTTCGTGCTCTCTTTCTGTCTTGAGCCCCCATTTTTTCCTGTCCTCTTTGTCTCCCCCTCTTTTGTTTCTTCCCTTTCTTTCGGCCGCAGAAGCAGCAGCCTTCCTGGAAATCCGGCAGAGGAGGCGGTGAGTCTGCGTGACATTGTGCTGCTGTTGCTGCTGTTGCTGCTGCTGTCCCCGGAGACGAGGCTGTCCGGTGCACCAGAGAAAATTTAGTACTTCCCCAGGGAGTGGACTTCTCATTCTTTTTATTCCTTCCTCTTCTCCCTGCCCTCAAGTTTCGTCGCCTTATTCACTCTTCGAAGAGTCTCTCTTTGTCTTTCTTCCCCTGTGTGTTCACTATTTCTCACGTGCCACGTAATTAAGGCTCCTGTTGCTGTCAAAAGGAGGAGGCAGAAGGCCAGAGAAAAGAAAAAAACAGAGAGAAGGAAAAACAGGGGAAGGAAGTCGAACAGCAACGGAGGTATACAAATGGAAGTAGGGTGTGTAGCAACTTTCCACTTTGCCGCTGGGAAGCGTTGTTGAAGACACAGAAACAAGAAGCAAATACAAAGGGAAAACAGCAGCAGGAACGGCAGCAGGACCAGAAGCAGGGACAGCAGCGAAGCGTTGTCGAATCACTTTTTTGGGTAGATGGGATGAGTGGAAGAGAAACACAAGAAAGGAGAACAGAGAGGAAAACTCGAGGGACAACAAAGGAGAGAGCGCAGGCCTGCAGAAAGTGAAAAAATAAGCACAAGGAGAAGGAGGGGTAGAAGAGGAAAAAAAGCGCGATAGAGATATCGGGACAAGCGCGTGTGTGTAGACGTGGTGTACTGAGCAGATAAAAAGCAGAAGGTGAGGAGAGGAAGAGACAGGAACAGTGGGGAGATAAAGAAGAGTCACGGGGCAGAAATTGTCGTCCCAGTGCAACAGGAAGGCGACAGAGAGAAGGAGAAATAGAGGAAGGCGCAGCAAAAGGAAAAGGAAGTCGCTGCAGCACGTACTTGTGGTGGAGACGTGTGTGGTTGACCTCTTCTGTGCCGAAAACATACAAAGGCAGAAAAGAAGAGAGGGAGAAGGAAAAGCAGCAAAAGGCAGGGGTGGAAAAAAAGGCAGGGGTGGAGGGAAAGAGCTTCCCCACCAGACAGAGGGTAGAGGTGGGGAAAACGGGCAGAGGTAAGGGAGGAGAAGTGTTAGAAGTGAGGGGAGGAACGCAGTGGCCAGAAATCGGGAAGAAAAGGAGGAGGAATACGAAGGAGACGTGGCAGCGGGGTGGAGAACAATTTCTTCTCGACAGCAAATTGTGGAGAACGAAGTGAAACATGGGGAAACGAGGAATGCAGAAGAAGAAGGGAAGAGAGCAGATATGCAGACGTTACGTGCGGGAGATGGGCGTGGAGGGGGAAGGGAAGGGACGAAAAATGGGAGGAAAAAAGTGCGGGAAGGAAGGGAAGGCAAAAAGTCGAAGAAACGGACAACGCTCCACCCCAGGAAGTCCGCAAGTTGCTTCGCTGGGCCTCTTCAAAGTCTCTTCCTCTGCAAGAAGAGATACGTGCTGTAGCCTAGCTTGACATATATATTTATACACACGTCCCTTCTATTTATACACACGTCCCTTCTATTAATACACGCATCCCTTCTATTAATACACGCATCCCTTCTATGAATACACACGTCCCTTCTTAGTAGAAACGTCCCTTACATTTATATACATGTCCCTTCTATTGACACAAATGTCCCTTCTACTAATACACGCGTCCCCTACATTAATGCAGACGCCCCTACGTCTTCCTTTATCTTTTTTTTTCTCCCTTCTTCCCTTTCGTTCTCGTTCTCTTCCCTTCTGCTTTTTTCTCTCTATCTCTCTTTATCTCCCCTTTTTTCTGTCTTTTCTTGCTGTCTACCTTTCACTTTGTATATATTTGTGAGTGTCCTTTTCTCTCTAGTTTTGAAGAAAAACATTCCTTCATATACCGAAGCTCCTGTACTTCCCTCTCTTTCTCTCTCTACATATATATGCAGGCCCTCAAGCATGCTTCTGCTGATATACACACATATATATATGTGTATATATAGGTATACATTTTCCCCCCTTTATCTCTCGTTCCCTTTGCTTCTTCTTCCTCTTTTTCTTCCTCTTGTCATTCCTCCTTTTCCTGTATATATCTACATTTACCCGCACGGTGTGGACAATGGTGAGTGAGGGAGGGAAGGACAGGAAAAGGAACTTCTGCAAATTTGGACGTGGGGGGGCTCTCTTACGTTCTTGCTGAACTTTCTTCTTCTTACGTGCTGCCAAATCTGCCTCGAGCGTCTTCCTTTTCTTCTCTGCTCTTCACCTGCTCTGTTCTCCTGCCGCTCCTGCACTTATGACGTAGCTGAAAAAGAAGGGACAAGAGCAGTAGTAGCAGACGCAGTACGAGGAGTAGTACAAGTAGTACTAGTACCAGTAATAGCAATATTAGTAGTAGCAGCAGCAGAAGTAGTAATAGTAGCAGGATAAGTACTAGTAATAGTATTAGTAGCACTAGTAGTACTAGCAGTAGTAGTAGTAATATCAAAAGCAGTAATAGTAGTAGTAGTAGCAGTAGTAGTAGTAGTAGTAGCAGACGTAGAGGTAGTAGCAGCAGTAGTGAGACTCGTACTAGTAATACTAGTAGTAGTAGTAGTGGCAGGGACAGACGTAGTAGCAGTAGTAGCAGCAGAAGTAGCAGCAGAAGTAGCAGCAGTACTTGTTTATGTTGTAGCAGTAGTAGTACGACCCGCACAAGTAAGAGTAGTAACAGTACTAGTCGTACCACAAGTAGTAGGACTAATAGTACGAGCAATAGTAGGAGTAGGAGTAGTAGTAGTAATACGAGCAGTAGTAGTATAACAAATAGTAGTGGTAGTAGTAGTAATAGTAGTAGCAGTCGTAGTGGGATAATTATGAGTAATATTAGTAGTAGTAGAAGTGGTTGTAGTAGAACTACTACTACGAGCAGAAGTAGCAGCAGTAGTAATACGACTGGCACTAGTAATACATCTAATACGAGGAGTAGCAGTAGTAGCAGAAGAAGTAGCAGAGATTGTGGCCGTAGCAGTAGGAGGAGGAGGACTCGTCTTCGTAATCGTGGTACTTGTCGTACTAAAACTAGTAGTCGTGGTCATTGTCTCCATACGTATACGTACGAATATCTATATATATATACAGAGAGAGACACATACACATACATATATATATATATGTGTAGATAGATAGATAGAGAAACATAGGAAGAGGTGGAGATATAAACGGGCAGGTTGGTAGAGACGTACTGGAGAAGTACATTTTTTTAACTCAGGACGGAATTCTCTATGAAGCGGTATAAGCTGCCCTTACGTAGTTTCCCTACGAATCACCTTCTCTTCTTCCGAACTTCACCGTGGACAACACAGAAATGGCGGTCCTACCACTTTCTACATATATATATGTATATTTACGATACTGTTGATATGCGTACATTCGTGTTGTACACCGCCTCTAAATCTCTTCTCATTTACATATCTCTATTCATACCTACCTCTCATTTTTATACATCTATACATATATATATGCATATATTTGTATATACATATATTGATGCACACACATGTATTATATATATTTGTACCTGTGATTTCCTGTATAGACGAAAAGTGGCAGACACAGAAAGTATCACACACCCACACACATATGTGTCTCTTTCTCTCTATATATACATATATATATATATATATATATGTAGGAGAAGTATGTCGACGTATTATATATACGTATGCATATATGTGTACATCCTTATTTTGTGTCTTCCACCTCGTACCTCCTCTCACTTTGTCTTTCTCTTTAAGACACCCATATGTATATATATGTACGTACATACATGTATATGTATATGTACCCATATGTAGGAATATATATATATGTATGTACCCATATGTGTGTATATATATGTATGTGTAAACAAAAATGTGTGTATACGTATGAAGGCACAGAGACATGAAATTCAAGCATGTACGTATACATATACGTATACATATACATGTATTTGTATATATGTGTATATATCACGATCTCTGCGTCTCTCTGTATGACTGATGGATGACTAATCAGGACGCACTTGTACATGCTATATATATATATATATCTACAAAGATATATCTATACATTTGCACATATATATATATATATGTGTATCTTTGAATACATTCGTACACCTGTGCATACGCATATATATATATATATATATATGCATCTGTACATAAGTAAGTAAGTATCTGAATGTATATATGTATATGCACACATATCTATAAATATATATACACTTGTACATATACACATACGTGAATGTCTTTAAATATACATACGCCTGCTTATATATATATGTATATATATATGTATATATCTGTCGACGAGTTGCATGACGGAAAAACAAAAGAGAAGATGAAAGAGGAAGTACGTATATGTGTGTATGTGTGTATTTGATCATATGAATGAGTCAACGCAGGAAAAGAAGGAAATTTTATATGTGTGTGTGCGTGTACGTAGAACGGGAGAAAGGCGGAACGCAGTGCGCCGCCGGTGTCGCCGTCGGGAGAGGATGTGGCAGCAGACGCTGGTGCTTCTGTGAGAAGAAAAGGAGATGCAAGAGCAGCAACGCCAGCAGGTTGCTAGCATGTGACTAGTGATAGTATTCTTACGATATAAATAAATATTATTGTCCTTACTATGACAAGCAGCAACGTAGCAGGAGGTGGAGCAGCCGCCGCAGCGGTTTGAGAAGCAGCGCCCACAACAGGACGCGCAGCAGCAGCAGCGGCAAAAGAGAGGAAGCAGCTGCAGGAGAGGCAACTGCAAGAGAAGCCGCAGCAGCAGGTAAAGCAGCAGCAGGAAAAGCAGCAGCAGGGAAAGCGGGAGTGCAGGTGCAGCGCCGAGAGCAGCAGCAGTCACCGCAGCAGCAGCGATGGCAACAGCAACAGCAGCAGCAGTCGCAGGACTACCAGTGGCAGCCGCAAGGGCGACAGCAGCAGCAGCACATGAGGGGGAAATGAAGAAGAGCCGGGGGGGGACACAAAGACAATTATATGCCACAAGAATATATCTGTTTGTTAATCCACATATGTAGTGTATACATATATATATATATGCAAATCCACGTAGACACATATACATATATATGTACATGTCTTCCAATTTCTCTCTCTCTCTGTCTGTACATATATATATATATATACATATATATCTATGTCTCCCTCTCTCTATATATATATGTCTCTCTGTATATACATTACTGTTTGTCTCTCCTTCTTTCTATATCTCTCTCTGTTTCTCTCTCTCCATATACATATATATATACATACACAGATATGTATATATATATATATACATCTTACAGTTTCTGTCTGTCTGTATCCCTCTCTCTTTCTATGTATATATGTATATATTAGAGCTTCTCTTTCTGTATATGTATTGACATATATGTACATGTATCTATACGTATGTGTATGCGTATATACACTCACATATATATACATGTGTATTTATATATACAGAAGTACATATGTAGAAACACCTATATATATGTGAGTGTTTTCAAGAAGTGGGGTGTGCGTAGAAATGTTAGTATATATTGATAAAGGAATATATATATGTGTGTCTATACATGTGTCTGTCTCTCTGTGTCTGTTTCAATGGCGTAGGTTAGACGAGGTCCTCTGTGTGGAAGATTCTTTTCCATGCAGACACACGTACACCCACACATATACAGCAAGAGACGGTAGGCCACCTCTGCGTCCCCCTTTCATACACGAGCTTTTTTCTCATTTGCTCTTTCCTTTGGCGGAGACGATCCCTGCGATTGTCCCCCAGGAGAGGAACGGCGCTGCGTTGTACAAAGGCCTAAGATTGCAACTGTTGAAGACGCTCCTTGCTGCTGCTATTCTTTATATGGTGAAGGAGAAAATCAGCGCGAGGACGCAGCAGGTGAGTGGCAGCCCACGAGGCAGCAGCAGCTGCTGCATAAAAAGAAGAGAACCCCAGGTGCAGAAAGAGAGTCGAAGTGGACGAAGTGAAGGGGCGAGGTACGCTGGGAGGAAGCGGACTTTTATTAGGGAGAAGAAGATGAGCAGGCGAGGACGGGCAGAAGGACAAGGAGGATATTAAGAAAAGAAGCAGAAAAAGAAGAAACGCGGAAGAGGGACGTCCAGCTGAATAAAGCAGAAAGGAAACACGCTGCATGCAAAACTGCGTGCAACCATAGCTGCATGCATGCGTGACAAGCCGACCGTGTACAGGAGTCTCAAGATCTCTCTAGTTGAACGTTTTTATAGAATAGTGTGGCGGCAGATGTACAAGACCTTCTGTCATTCATAGAAGCAGCTTCTGTTCCACATTCTTCTCCCAACGTTGCTCGCAGAGCCGTTGTACATACACCGCAAGATGTGTGTGTAAGTGTATTCACTTATAAATAAATAGCTAAAGAAATAAGTGGCCAGAGAAGCATGCAACAGTACGACAGTCATTCGTGTAGTGTTCTTACATACGAAAATATATATATATATACGTATATGCATATATGTATAAATACGTACTTTTGATGGGGTTCAGACATATATATACATATATATACATATATATGCGCACACTGACATATGCATACATCACTGTACATATATGTACATGTATATATATACATACATATAGACGTACATTTTTACTCACGGCTACATAAATGTGTATATATATATATGTACATGTACAGACACGTATACATCGCTACACGTGTATGTATACACACATATGTATAGAGTATATACACATATATGCGCATATGTACATGTGTGTAGACAATTGTATGCGTATACACATATACATATATATATATATATACACACGTGTACGTGTCCAGAGAGAACTACTATGCCGCAGAGTGTCGAGCAGCCCTGGAACAGAGAGACAACAACAGACAGAAGTCTCTCGCTACGATGAAGCAAGCGCATGCATCCGAGTCATGCACGGGAAGCGGACCAACAGGAAAGGGCGTTTGAAAGAAAGCTGCTTATTCATCGACCGAGCGCAGGGTAGTGATCCACACTGCAAGTGTTCCCCCTCCATTTCCCTTTCTTCTTCTCTCTCTCTGTCTTTTCGGGCGTCCTCGTAAATGCAGGTCGTGGAGCGGGCGTGGCGGCTGTTTGTACAGCAGCCTCTCGCCTTCGACTTCTCGGCAGAGCCCAGCTGAGAGAGGGAGATTGTGAGAAAAGGAGAGAAGGGCGCAAGGACTTTCCGCAGGCAGCGACGCCTTCTTCTCAACATGAGTGAAAAAAGTGACTCACTTCTTCCTTCATTTGCTGCGGCCCAGTGGAACAGCAACAGAGATGCGAGGAGGTGGCGTGGAGATACGTGTAGACATGCAAGTTGTCGACGCGGCAGCAACACACCGGAACAGCAGCCACAGAGATAGCTCTGGTGGACAAATCGTCTACTAGGCGCATGCACGCACATATATGACTAAGTCGAGAACGCAGGCCACACGTGTCCCGTACACGTTACTGTACACATATGTACACATACACATATATATACATATATACATATATATCCGCGTATGTAAAAAGATGTATAATATGTACATATGTGAAGAGCGTGCCTGCTTATATATGAGATGGGCAGTTACTGCTTACGACAGCGCAGCTGTTTAGCAGCCCGGAGAACGCCAGCGTCATTGCCCACACAGTCGCGTGCTGCTTTTGCCGACTGAAGAAGCTAGACGCACGCGAGTACCGATGGATGCATGCGAAAAAAAATGCGCCGTTGCACGGGGACGAAAGATAATACGCATGCGCATGCAGAAGTAAGTCGCTTGCGTGCCTGAATTAGGAAGATCCCCCTCGCCGTGAAGCAAGTGGAGTGCATGCGCGCGAGGCCTATGTACACACGTGCAGAGAGTCACAGCTAACGCATGCATGCGAATGCGTAACACGGACGCGCAGGAAACAGGGTGGGGCGTCCACGAGAAAAAATGACAAGCGTGTAGTGCACACGCAGAGGCTGTCATTCGTATGCAAACGAATACGGAGGACGGGCCTCTGAAGAGCACACTTGCGGACACAGATAAAGGAATACGCTGGACGCAAACAATGAAAAAGGTGTTCGTAAACACACGAGGAGACGCAGGCGTAGACGCGTGCAAATTTATCCACGCACACACATCGTAGCAGTATGTCGCATGCAGCAGGCGTTCCTTGCACGCGGTTGCATCAAGTCCAAATGCAACGGGAAATGTCGCCTGTCTGCACGTGAGAAGGAAAGACGCCCGCGTAGAAATTGCGCGATGCTGCGGAATCAAGGAACCTGTGCGCGACGAGACAGCGTCCCTGCAGGTCGATCACACCTTGCAAGTGAGTAACTCAGCCGATTCCACTCGAACGGACAGGCCACCTCTACAGAATAGATGCTGCCTTGGAGCAGACAACTTATCTCTACTTACAAAAACGCTAAAGTGCGAGATCCATACTACCGCGTGTGAAGGTAGTCACACGTGGTAGTGCGCATGCGACAACAAAAGACAATGATCGTACACACACACACACACACACACACACACAACACACGAGTCCACCAGATTCTCGCACGCCAATAAAGAAGCGTCGTCCTGCGTTCGAAGAAACAGTAGGCTTCATGCTGATGGGCACCAGATACGTTGCCTCCTCGTGAGTGTTTACTACGCACAAATAATAATAAAAACCATTTTGGCCTTCTGCGGGAGACCAGCTCCTGTATGCAAGGAATTCAGCACGTACATGCGGAGGCAAATATCACTTCCTGCACGTGCATATGTCGGCTGCTGGCGAGGTGCTAGCGAAGACGATATCATCTACGTGGGCACTAGGGTTGTGCTCCACGCCATATATACGGAAAATGTTGATCTATCACTGCACGCACGGCGGGGGGCGCAGAACGGTGGGGCTGTCAACGACAGGAGCCTCGAGCAACACCAACAGAAGAGGCCACACACCGGCCGCAGCGAGGGAGTAGGGACCTCGCCGTAGCACGTAGCGGGCAGCAGCTGCAGCAGCAGTCGGCGAACGGCAGGCAGCACAAAAATCGAGAAGACCAGGGACTGCAACGCGTCTCGAGCAGCAGCCCCCCCTATTGCTTTCTTCACAGAGAGGGCTGCTGTGAAACCGCGGATGCCTAGAATGGTCCTCGGATTTTACACTGCTGGCCTGGGGTTTCCAGCATAGGTTGCACTTGCACGCGGTTCATTTTAAAAAAATTAATTTTTGTTCCCCAGGTGTACGCACGCTCTACAGTCGGACTTCCTTGAAAATTGCGGCCTACCCACGCAACTTTGAGAAGTGCGTTTGGCAAGTGTGCTCAGCCGGCGACGCGCCAGTGTGATTTTAGCAGTAACGGGCATGCAACGACGAAAACTTAGGTGCTGACATCAGCTGCGTGTCTGCCTGCATCAAAAAATAAGCTCTTTAGTTTGTAAAACAGCAGCAGGCCCTACGCGAACACACGCGTGGGAATGCAGCGTAAGCAGCTCTACTAGACGGGTCCTTCTGGTGGCGTTGGCGTGGCGTCTACCTGTGTGGCCCTTGTCTTGCTGCAAAGGCTTCGAAGTAGCAATATAGTGTCAGCAACAGCACCAGCAGAAGCATCAGGAGAAGCACCAGCAGCGGCAGCAGCAACACCAGCAACAGCATCAGCAGCAATACTGGAAGCAACAAGAAGAGAAGCACCAACTGCTGCTAATGAGAGCGTTCACTACCAGCTGCGCGAGAGCACGTGCAATAGTTCCTACGCGCAGCAGCGCCCGTACGCGTGACACTGGAAGCCGAATAGGCCGAGCCGGACGTCCACAAAAGCATATACACCTTCGCATATATATCTATCTCATTCCCTTTCTCCCTCACGTTCTCCGTATATGTGTATCGCTCCTGTCTAAGTATTTCTCTCGCTCTCTCTACGTGCCAACGTCTCTCTGTTTGCCTTTGTCGCCGACTCTCGTACAAGTGCGCCAGCGAGAAACTGCAAGTTACACCCGGTTGTCTGTTCGGTGTGAACACACCGCTGGACTTACGGAAGTTATGCACACACACATAGATAGACACAGAAGAGAGGAAAGTGAAGGCCAGCCCCACACCGCACTCAGGCGTGGTATCTCGTTCCATCCCACCGAGCCCAAACGTGAATTCCCTTGCATGTATTGCATTTCTCACTGTCGCCTCTGGGCTGCGGCGTTTACGGCATAAGTGCGGGCGCTGCAGCATTCACGAGATACTGCACTCCCGCGAATGGGAGCGCAAAATTGGTCTGCCCGCGTCTTGCGTACGAAACAAAAACCTTCTTACTCCTTGTGTGAAGACAGACGTGTCGACATGATTATAGACTACTCTTCAGTTTACATTCAAAAATTCTCTTGAATTCGACAAAACAGAGAGAGGCGTCTCCTTCGTATACGTGTACACCGTACGTCGATCCGCAGTTGTTCCACATGCGGCCGTCTTCACGGATGTATGCACATGTGTACACCAGTAGCTCACGGCGCGTACAGAGTCCTAAATACAGAAACTAACTACCCGCGCACATACGCATTTACATATACATCTATATGCATATATGCATGTATATAGATTCGCACATGTATACCATGTATACACGTATATACATATATAGACGTACAAACACGCTGGACTCGCGTGAGTCTCCGTAACATGCCTATCCCTGTTTTATGCCCGTGTAGCACGTGCGTCTTGGAGAAGGAGAAGAATATCTTTGCCGGTCAAAGCGAACATGTGCAAGTCTCTGACTGCCCCACATCCGGGCTGCAGCGCGAGAAGAGTCCTGCTGGCGCCCTGCGGAGCGCGTCACACGAAGAAACTGCCACAAGTCAAGCAGATCTACAAGGACATCATGCACATACATCTATTTATACACACGTAGGAACGTGTATATGTATATACATATGTATACGTGTTGAGATAGCGAGGGAGAGAGACAGGGAGACAGAAAGAGCAGGACGAGTATACGAATGCGTCCGTTTTCTCGTTGAAGAAAAGCACTTACGAGACAAAGAGAGAGAGAAATTGACAGGCAGCCATTTATTAAAATCACGCGCGCGCGGTAGGGCAACACATTGACATTTTCTGTGTGGCTATGAGAAAAGAGTAACACGTGTTAGCCGCGGGACTGCCTGCAACAGAGAAAAAAACAGACGAGCCGCGCACGTGGGTTGTTTTTGCCTCCGGGCAACTGTCGACGACGGTTGAATTTCGCTTCTTTTTTGCATGCGGCCCGGTGTGTTGTAACTGTGTGCGGGTGCTGCAGCAGCTCTAGCCTTTCATTTTACTTCCGCAGCTCCTGCTGCAGTACCTGACGTCCACACCTCTGCAGAAGAAGCAGTCCTTCCTCACGCGAATCACTATTTTTCTACAAACTTTCTTCTGTCACCCACGAGCGCGGTGTGACTACGCAGCAGAACACGCCCCCGGTTCAGACGGACGAGGAGCTGCTGCTGCGCTGCTGCAGCGGCGACTTTAAGCGACAGTTTCTCCTGCTGCTGCAATGGAACATGCCGCTGCACCGTTGTTGCAAGTCGTGCTGTCACCTGTGCGAGGCCTCACGGACCTTTGCAGCTGCTGCTGCTCGTTCTGTTGCTGTTATTTATACTGCTGCCGCTCGTTCTATTGCTGCTATCGATACTGCTGCTGCTAATTTTGTTGCTGCTGCTGTTGGTGCTGCTGCTCGTTCTCCGGCCGCAGCAACAGCAGAACTGTGTGCTGCGCGCAGGCTGGTCCTGCTGCTGTTGCTACTGAGCCGCACTGCGGCAGCTACACTAGACTGATGCGGTGCTGCTGCTGCTGCTGCCTAGCAGTGAGTCCCTGCGACAGCTGATGCTGTTGCTGTGGGGGCAACACTGCTGCGCTGTGTGTTGCTGCCCGAATGTCACGACCCTCTGAGGCCTATTGCTGCTGCTGGTGCTGCTCTTTTTGCTGCTGATGCTGCTTCTGTTGCTGCAGGTGCTGCTTCTGTTGCTGCTGGTCCTGCTCCTGTTGCTGCTATCCGTGCTGCTGTTTTTGCAGCTGGTGCAATGCTCTTGCTGCGGCTGCTGCTGGGCTAGACGGACATCGCATTCCTACTGAAGCTACTGCTGCTTTTGCTGCTGCTGCTGCTGCGCTACGACCGCTGCTGCTGTCGCTGCTGCTGTAAAGTTGCTGTGGTGCGTGCTGCTGCCGTCCTGCGCACCGCTCCTCCTGCTGCTCCTGCTGGAACTGCTGCTGCAGCTGGTGCTGCATCAGTTAACTCTCAGGACCTGGGAAAGGAAAGGAAATAATTTATCGCGCAGCACTTCACATGAAAATGAGTGTCTCCTGTTCATCTTGCACACTGTAGCCCCACACAGACGGACACGAGTATATACGATTTACACATGCACACACTTTTACCTCTCTTCCTGTCTCTCTCTCTCTCGACATACATATATATGTGTATATATATAATCCATTCACACATACATGTATATACATATATATGTATGTAAATCTACAAACGCGTTTTTTTGCGCCCGTACATCAATTCGTCATACCGTCGTCCCCCGTGTATATGTACGCTTCTTCAAACGTCATTCACCAAACTTATACACATATACATATATATATATATACACAGTAATACGTAATAGACATATATATATATATGTATATATAGATATATATAGACAGGTACGTAGTGGTGTGTGGGGGTAGTATTCGTATGATACGGCCGTTACACGTGCAAATCGTTGCTGTGGCTTGACGGGCATATGTGTGGGTGTGGTGATGTCCCCCTACGTTTCTGAAGCAGATATTACATAAATTCATTCATTTTCCGCTATCTACATGCCGTCGTATATCCACACATACACAGAACAACCTGACATTGTAGGTCTTCAACAAATACTACACATGCGTACGTATGTGTGGGCATACGTGAACACATTCATATACACATGAGTATACAGATGCATGCGCAGGTGCATGCATATATGTATATATGTATGAAGCGCGACAGAGAGAAGCAAGGAAGTTTGGAAGAATGGAGGGAAATATTTATTAGATGAAGAAGGGAAGAAATTACTTTGAAACGCGTTTTCGACTGCCGAAGTTGTTTCTTGTATCCCTTCTCTTCGACTTTCCGTTGCTGCTCCGGGGTCATCTTCTCAAATTTCTCTTCTCCCTGTCGCCGCCTCTCCGCGCGTTTCTTCTCGAGTTGCTGAAGAAAAAAAAATCATGCAGGCATGCACAGACAGACGGAAGACGACGTAGTACGAAAACTGCAACATCGCCAGTGGGTGGACAGTTTCTAACTTCCTTCTACATATTCACGTTTACACATGTATGTATCTATACGTTTACATATTTGTATATATCCACCACCAAACATATACATACACATATGCATACATATACATATATATGTGTCCATATATCCATATATATATATACATATACATATATACGTGTCCATACATGTATATATATATATACATATACATATATACGTGTCCATACATATATATATATGTGGACGAGTTTATTACATATTGGTAAAGACGGGTATATTGCAAACATTGGTTAGTGTAGGCATATATATATATATATATACATTCGTTATTTGAATTATACATATATATATATATATATATATACATTCATATATTTGTGAATATAGGTACACATATATATATAGAGAGAGAGAGACGTATGGTTTCATTTATTTGCGGACACAAGTTAATATCCTCATACACAGATATATATATATATGTATATGCATGTATGTATATGTGTATGTTCATATATATATGTGTGTGCAGGTAGGTGCTTCGTGACAGGCGAGAGAGAGTTTGTCAACAAATTTTAAGAAGGTTGGGCTGTTGAATGTGTCTCGTTTAGTCTCCAAGTGGGGAGAATAAACGGACACTTTACTGTTTTCTGTGTTCCCCTCGCAACGCGTGCAGTCGCAGCAGCACGTAGGAAGGAACGAGAAAGATACTGCTGCTGCTGCTGCAGCGATTGTGGAAGAAAAAACTTCGTACCTCTTGACGCTGTTCCTCCTGCTCCTTCTGCTGCTCCTTCTGCGACTGCAAACGCAATTTCTTCACCGTCTCCACGCTCTGCAAAACGAGGAAGACGAACAAGAAGAACAGCAGCAGCAACAGCAGCAGTGGCGACAGCAGGAGCAGCAACAGGAGCAGCAGCAACAGGAGCAGCAGCAACAGGAGCAGCAGCAACAGGAGCAGCAGCAACAGGAGCAGCAGCAACAGCGGGAGCACAGGCACCAGCAATCGGATATTTCTTCGTAGAGAAAAGCAACCATGAGGGCCATATCACCTGGGTTCTCCGCGGGTCAGCATCACCGAGAAGCGTCTTCTGTCGCTGCTGCTCTACCTTCTTCAACTACTACTACGGCTGCTGCTTCCGCTGCTGCTGGCAGCGCTGTTCCGGCACTGCAGCGGCTCTATTCTTACTCTCTTCCCAGCACAGCAAGGGTCGTCGCTTCATCACATGAAAGTAGCCTTCTCTTGCTGCTACTGCATCGCTTCTACTTCTGCTTCTGCTCTCTTACAACAAGTCCTTGTCACTCGTCACTGTCACACGTCCCACGCACTCCCTTATATATATATATACATAATATATCTCTGAATATGTTTACATATAAACCTAGAAGGAACACACATAAGTCACCAATAACAAATGGACAAATATACCTCTTTACGTGCGTGACTGCATGCGGTAGTCTTTTTAATTCTTCAAGTGCAAACAAGATGCTTATGTGTCTGTTTCTGAGCATATATATATATATATATATATATATATTTGTATGTAAGAATTTAGTTGTAGATATACATATATATATAATTTGTATACAGACGCAGTCAACAGTAGCCAACGTCCCGGACATTAATATATCTGTGAGATCTGCGGTACCTGCTGGCCTTCCCCCTCCTCGTCTTATATACGAACATCGATCCAGAGGTATACATATCACAGAACGGGTAGCAGCTGCTTAACATTTTCTCCCTACATTCGCGGAGATATACATATATATAGATTCGTTAGTACATGTACATATATATATATATATATATTAAAATGTTCATATACATTTACATATACATATATATATATATATTTGTTAGGACGTTCACATACATTTACGTATACATATACTGAAAAGCATACACATATATATATTCCCTCGTAAAGGAATATACACTGGCATCCGTACACCCACACATCTATATATACATATATATATATATAATTTGGAGAATCTATTAGTGAGAAAAAAACTTGCCTTTTCACTCAG
Source organism: Sarcocystis neurona (assembly GCA_000727475.1). Classification (NCBI taxonomy): domain Eukaryota; phylum Apicomplexa; class Conoidasida; order Eucoccidiorida; family Sarcocystidae; genus Sarcocystis; species Sarcocystis neurona. Next base: position 2,640,376 of record KL647288.1, on the reverse strand, counting down.
ATTCAGATGCTTGGCGTGATCGACGAGATAAAGCGCCATACGCAGCAGGGGTCTGCGGACACATTTCAACAGCAACAGAAGCAAAGATTCTTCAACATCAGCAACAGCGGCAGCAGGAGAAGAAGAAGAAACACTGCGGTAGGAGCAACAGCAAAAAGAAACAACGTGGGAATCGCAGCCACAAGTAAGAAAATTTTTTCTCCTTTTTCTGTCAGTAATCAAGGTATCTGCGTTCGACAGGACAAACAAGAAAGCACACACAACCGGCAGCAGCAACAACACGAGCGGCAGCAGCAGAAGCGGCAGTACCAGGAGCGGCAGCAGCAGAAGCGGCAGCAGCAGGAGCGGCGGCAGGAGCAGCAGGAGTGGCGGGAGCACGAGCGGTAGCAGCAGCAGAAGCAGGAGCAGGAGCAGCCGGAGCAGGCGCAGGAGGAGCAGGAGCAGGAGGAGCAGGAGCAGGAGGAGCAGGTGCAGCAAAAGCAGGAGCAGCAGGAGCAGGAGCAGCAGGAGCAGGAGCAGCAGGAGCAGGAGCAGCAGGAGCAACAGAAGTAGGGGCAGCAGAAGCTAGAGCGGCAGCAGAAGCTAGGGCAGCAGCAGGAAAAGCAACAGGGGCAGGAGCAGCAGCAGGTGAGTTTAATGAATTCCGTCGTTCGAGTGCAGCTGTTGCGCGTGAAACTGGCGGGCGGAGGGGCGAAGAGAAGTTCAGAAAGCGCATTTCGTCTTACAGGGCGTCGTCCATGCGGCCCGGCGGGGGGAGGAAGAAGGCGATGCGCAGGACGCAGCGGCTGAAAAGAAGCAGAAATGAGTCACCAGCAGAAAACGTCAATTTCCTTTTTTCTTGCGGCGAGACACCAGACAGACGACCTTTCTCCTCAACTTTTTGGTGTGACATATCTGTCGGAAGGGGAAAGGGAGAGGAGAACTTCTGCTCACTGGGCGGAGACAAGAAACTGCGCACACGTGCGCAAGTGCATGCGCGCGCGCGCGAAAACACGCAACTTGCGGTGTACGTACACCCGAAGAAAGCGGCCCTTTCTCTCTCCGTCGCTCTCTCTGGCCCAACAGAAGAACAGACGGGTGTTTTTTTTTTCGGCATTTCAGCCGGACCCTCCTTCACAAAAACAACGCGTCGCCTTGAAGTAGCCACTTCCCCGCATAAACGTACCAAAATGTATGGAGACACCCCACCAGCGAGACACGCACATGCCGAGGCTACGGAAAGACGACCTACACATATATCGGTAGACGACCTTTTATATATATGTGTATCGATGTACGGGCGCAGGTACTCGCGAAATACGCAGTTTACGAGTATACACATATTTCTACCTGTAGAAAGAAATCCACATATACACGTGTATATACAAATATACATACAGACACGCGTATGTATATGTAAATACATATATATAGACACATACATATTGATGTATAGATGTGTAGAAACGGACGTATTTGTAGAGGAGGAACCGACACTCCGCGGGAGCGTGGATGCGGATTTTTTTGACCAGGGGCTCTAGACGCGGTCGCAGGCAGGCGTGAAGGTGTACTCGCCGACGGTGGGCTCGCCGCAGAAAAGTATCCGCACAAGGAAGAAAATGAAAACAGGGAAGCCGCCAATGCACAGCAGTCATCTGCAGGATCTCCGCATATATACAGAAATCACGTATAAAACAAATGTATGGCAGTTTTTCAAGCGCACCCACCTATATATATAGGTAGAGATCTGTGTATACAGGCAGGCAGATATGAATAGATAGATAACACAGTATTTTATCTGTACGTATAATTCCATCCATGTACATAGGCCCACATGTATATATACATATGTATGTATGGAGGCCGATATATATTGTTACACTAGGTAAACAGATGTACATATATTTATATTCATTTTACGTAGATGCAAATATGGACGTCTTTATAGGGGCATAGATATGTGTAAGTTTTTAGGAAGACTCACGTCGGAGCAGAGGCAGGGACGTGGGCACCGGCATCAGCGGCCACAGAAGCAACGACGGAAGGGTGAAGAGCGGTGCAGGCGTCGGAGAAGTAAATGAAGCGCAGCAAGCGCCAACAGGAGGCAGCAGATAATGTCTGCAGGACAGCCTTCTGACTTAGCAGCAGCGCGTCTAAAGACTCTGCAACATCGCTGAAGGCGACCATCTGCGCGGGGAGCTGCTGCAGCCGCGGGTTGCTCTGCACGCTTCGTCGCTTCGTAAACTCCCGCTGCATTCGACAACAACCCCGCACATGACAACGGCGGCAGCCGCTGGACGACTGATATATGCAACAGCAGCAGCAGCAGTGATACAAGCGGCAGCAACAGCAACAGCCGCGAGAGACACACCGGAGAAAACGCAGCAGACAACGGAGGAGAAGGAAAGAGAAATCGACGAATAGGACGCGATAGCAGCAGAAGAAACCAGCGGGGCATGTCGCGCGGGGAACGACAACACATGGGGCAGCAGGAGTCACCGAGCAGCAGCAGCAGCAGGAGGCGCGCAGGCCGCTGCTGTACGAGGAGCGGACGCAGCAGCAACGGCAACAGCAGCACAAGGCCCCAAGAGTCAGCAGCAGCAGGACGCACCAACGCGTGGAACAGGAAAACAGCAAGCACCTTCACACAGACGAAACGACTCAGAAAAAAGAGAAGAAAAATCTTTTATATATATATATATGTGTATACCTTACATATATATATATATATACATATATGAATTAGTATACATACATATATATATATATATATGTATCTCTCTCTCTCTATATATATATATATA
>KL647288.1:2593416-2636950 GCA_000727475.1 Sarcocystis neurona | reverse complement strand
TATATATATATGTNTATACTTACTATATATATATATATATACATATATGAATTAGTATACATACATATATATATATATATATGTATCTCTCTCTCTCTATATATATATATATAGATATGAGCCCATATACGTACATACATACATATATATACATGTATATAGATGCACATATATATATACGTTCTGCGGAGGGAAGGCAGCCGGCTCAGTCGCCTCCCTACTGCGCAGCACTCCCCACACAGGGGTACACAAGCTGCCAGGTGGCCGCCTCGTATATGGAAAAGGAACCTACGCCCGTTGCGTCCAGCGAAAGAGAAGAGAGCCGGCAGCCAGGAATTTCGCTGCGCCACAAATCCACTTCCTGCTCGAAGCTCCCACTACTGAGAGAACGAGGAAAAAGGAGTTCTACGAAGTCACGTCACTGGCTTCTATAATATTACTTCAAGCGGCCTCTATACGTTTCTTACAATTCCCTCCCCGCCTAGTAGTACGCACACATCCATATATACATGGGGAGACACAGAGAAAGCGAGACAGAGAAAAAGACACTTTTCCACATGTATGTATACATGCACGTCTATGTGCTTTACGTGCCCATACAAAAAATACATCCAGTAGTGTTTAAACAGACAGAGAACGGAAGAGAAGAGAGACTGCCTCCAGACACCTTCGTCGCGAAGGCATGTCTCCACGGCTTTGCTGCTTGTCTCCGTCTCCGTCTCTCCGGCGTCTCCTCACCGAGCGAGAAGGAGAAGGAGACGGCGACGGTCTGGGCAGTAGTCTCTCCGCCTGTCTGTCTACTTGATACACAGAATCTTCTCCTGCTTGGAGTATGCACGTAGGCACATATGAATGTATATGTATGGGTGTGTACGTATATGTACATATATGTATGTATGTATATGTATGTACACGTATGTCTGCATGGGGAGAGGGAGAGCGGGGAAAAGGCCGGGCGGAGCGTTGGCAGGGGCGCAGCGGAGAGACGTAGACGGTGGTGGGCGGGGAGAAGCTAACCCTACCACGTCCCAGTACTTGGAGAGGACCTGCTTTTGCTCCTGCTTTCGACAAAGAGCGACAGTTATGGGGTCGTGTGAAGGGGGAAGCAAAAACTCCAAGACGACCGAGTCGGAGAGCTGCGTCGACGACCGCAGCAGTGCGCCGAGGAAACTGCCTCGCCACAGGCACTGCCGGGGCAGGCACTGCACCCCACACAAGCACAAACAGCCGCAGAACAGCAGCAGCAGAAGAGCGGCAGCAGTGCAGCAGTAGCAGACGAACAGCAGCAGAAGAGCAGCAGCAGGAGAGCAGCAGCAGGAGAGCAGCAGCAGCAGGAGAGCAGCAGCAGCAGCCGAACGCCCCTAGCAGAACTTCACGCAGGCAGCGGACAGAGACCGACGCAGCCGCAGCCGCAGCACGGATTACGGCAGCAAAAGATGTATAGCAGCCCCGCATGCAAAGGAAGAAGAAACAGCAGCAGCAAGTGACGTAGCAGTCTCCCAGACAGAAGACGAAGAAGCAGCAGCAGCAGAAGGACGCTGCAGCCAAGCAAAACGAGCAGGAGCGGTCGTAACAGTTGCATCCGTCGCAGGAAGAGGAGGAGGAGGGAGCACCAGCAGAGGCAGCGGCACTGCAAAAGCAGCAGCAGAAGACAGCAAACTAACAGCGCATTACGGACGAAGAAGCGGCAGCAGCAGGAAGGAAAAACAGCAAGTGAAGACTGCACCAGCAGCAGTCCCACAAGGGACGGTAGCAGCAACAGCGTCAGCGCCGAGCACTGCAGATGGCAGCAGCTGCTGTAACACAGCAGCAGCACCAGGAACAGAGCAGCAGCCGTGCTCGAACGGCAGCAGCAGCAGCACAGCAGCACAGCGGCGACACAGCGACAGCGGCAGCAGCACAGCAGCAGCAGCAGAACCGCGGCAGCCCCAACGGAGCAACAGGGGCAGCACAGAGAGGAATGAAAGCGGCAGCTGACACAGAGCTGCATGCATATCCTCCCATAACAGTTGCTGGAGCAGCCTCCTCTGATACGGCATGTACGTGCAGAGGCGGGACGCTGCAGAGAGCCGCAGCAGAACGCAGGAACAATTCTACGGCGGCGCGCAGGTCGCTGAAACAGAAGCAGCAACGATGCAGCAACACCAGCAGCAATAGCGGGTCGGAAGCTACTCAAGAAGGCCGCTGTTCAGGAAAAGGAAAGGCAGTAGCAAGGCAAGCAACAGCAGCAGAGGAAGCCGAGCAGCAGAAGCACGAGGAAAAACGGCGGCAGCGACAGCGGCGGGGGAAAGAGCAGCCACCGCAGACGAAGAAGAGCAGCAGCAGAGGAAACGAACCAGCAGCAGCAGAGGACGAGGAGGGGAAGGAGCAACAGCAGCAGACGAGGAAGAGCAGCAGCAGCAGCAGGGGGAAAGCTAGCTACAGCAGCAGAGAGAGAAACGCAGCAGCAGCAGCAGCAGGACGAGAGGCAACAGCAGCAGAGGTGGCAACAAACGAAGAAAAGCAGTAGCAGCAGCAGGAGGGAAAGAAGAAGTTGCAGAAGGTAAACAGCACGAATATTCGCAACAGCAACACCAGCAGACTGAGAGCTTCGTTGTAGCGTCGCAACTTTCTCTTGAACTGCTTTCAATCTCTCTCCACGTAGTTTCTCCCTCTCTCTCTTTACAAAAACAGATCTACCCAGAGATTAAGTCTTTCTCTCCCTTTTGCTGCGAGAAAACGGAGGCAAGGAGAGGGACGCGTGCGGGACGGGCGAGACGGAGACGGGAACAGGGAGAGGCCTAGGGATGGAGGAAACCGGGAATATGAAAGTACGGAAGCAGATGCAGAAGCCAAAGAAGGACGGAGAGAGAGAAAGGGCAGAAGTACAAGCAGAGCAACGTGAAGCAGCAGCAGAGAAGAAAAGAACAGGAAGGTCCAGAAGAGGAAGAAGAAGGAACGGGGGACCACGGAGAGCTAGAAGACGTACAGACAGAAGAGGAAGCAGAAGAAGCAGGGAAGGAAAAAGATGAAGAAGAGAAGAAGACCCAACAGAAGAAGAAAAAGGAGAAGAAGAAATAGTCTCGGCAGCGACAGCACTTTGATTGATGAAGAAAGAGAAAAAGTCGAAGGTCCTCCTACCTCGAGGACCGCATGCATATAATAGCAATTTCTCCGGCCAGTGCAGTAAAGTTCAAAAGTGTCGTAGGAACGCATCATCAGGTAAGACGTGTCATAGCCGACGACGCAAAAATTCTCCCGCAGAAGTCCAAGAGTCGACCCGATCCTGCAACAGCAGAGCAGCAGCAGCAGAGCAGCAGCAGCAGAGCAGCAGCAGCAGCAGAGCAGCAGAAATGAGGTATGCAAGGCGGCGCAGCAATCAGCAAGCAGCTTGCTGCTCGGCGTCGCAGAGTTACCGTGTGGGAGGGGACTTTTTTCATGGCGGCGGGGGCGGGGGCATGGCGTGTGTCGAACACCACGAGAAAAAAAGAAGGGAAAGAGGGAAAGCGAAAATTTATTTCTGGTTGCATTCACCACAGAAGTAATTCATGTCGTAGTTTTGTTGCAGTAACAGGGGGCACAGAGAGAGAGAGAGACAGGAGGACGTACAGCCGTGTCTGCCGGCCAGCAAGTAGACTTCTGCTGTCTCCTCGTCGGAGGGGCGTCACTCGATAACAGAGAGAAAATACCTCAAAAGGAGAAACCTTCCTGTCGATAGAGAAGAAGATAAATAGAACTCCGAGAAAAAGAAGAGAAAAACGAGACACTCCGTCCTCTTGCAGAGAGACAGAGAGAGACACACACAAGAGAGAGAGAGAGACGTATATACATATATAGAGAGAGAGATACATACATACATACGTATGTATGTACATCCATCCATCCATCCATACATCCATACATTACATCCATCCATACATCCATACATACATACATCCATCCATCCATACATACACACATCCATCCATACACACACAAATCCATACATACATATATACATATATATATGTATATATATGAGGAAGAGACAGAGAGGAAAGCGAAGGAGAGACGCAAAGAAAGAGGAAGAGAGACAGAGAGAGAGAAGATGAAGAGGGATGGAGAGAAAAGAGGGACAGAGTGAAGGAGAAGGAAGACAGACAAAGAGAAGAAAGGGACACATACACACAGAGAGAAATGTGCAGGGTAAACAGAAAGGAACGGCCTACAGACAGAGGGAGAGAAGAAGAACCGGAGAAAAAACCAAAGACAGCAGAAAACGAAGGACGGAGAGATACAGAGAGAGGGGAAAATCACCGCAGACAGATGGAGTGGAGGGACAGGCGAAGACGGAGGGAGCCGCACCGGAGACGGCGAGCAGAACGACAAAAGGGAGACACACACAGAAAGAGAGACACATACGAAGGACAGAGGGGGAAATTAAATAAAAGAGAAGAGTACGAGACACAGACAGCCAGAGAGAGATAGAGGGGAGAATTGACGCAAAAAGAGAGACAGCACTCAGTGAGAAGGACCTGACAGCAAAAGAAAGGAGGCCTGCGTACAAATGACGAAGAAGAAAGGGAGAGAGACAGAAAGCGAGAGAGAGAGAGAGCAGGAGACGCAGCAGCGAAAGACGAAGACCGAGTGAAGGTGCGAGACACCCGTCGTTTGTGAGAGAAAGCAGATAAAGGGGGCCGAACGAAACACAGAGGAAAGTCAGAGCGAAGAGACCAGAAGACAAACAGCGAAAAGAGAGAGAAAAGGGCCAAAGATCAACACAGAGTGGGAAGGAATTCAGACAGAGAGAAGAAATGACGACAAACAAAGAAAGGAAGGGAAGCCGCACAGAGAAAGAGAGAGACGAGACACACAGAGGGGGAGACGAGACACGATCGTCAAAGACACGGAGAGACGGCCGAAGAGAGGAGCGGACAAATAGAGGAGAACAGGGAGACGGATGATAGACGGAGAAAAGAAGAAAAGCGAAACAGAGAGGGCGCGAACAAGGAGAGACGGAGAGGGGCAAGGACGACAAACATACAGAGATATAGAGAAGAGCTCCTGAGAAGCAAATAGAGACTGAGAAGAGCAGCAGACCAAGCCAGAGAGAAGAGCAGCAGACCAAGCCAGAGAGAAGAGCAGCAGACCAAGCCAGAGAGAAGAGCAGCAGACCAAGCCAGAGAGAAGAACGGAAGACAGACGGAGAGAGAAGAAAGACCAAGGGAGGGATTTGTGTGGGGGGGGGCGTTGCCTCACCAGGCATCAGCGACTTTCACGTTGTGTTTCCTGCCGAAGTAGGCGGCAACGCCAACAGCGCAGAGCAGCAGAAAGAAAACGGCCTCGAGGAGAAACCCTCTGTCTTTGCCGGGACGGCCTCGCAGCTGCTTCCACACGGCGGCTGACCAGCTGCGGTCCCAAGAAGCAGAAGAGGTTGAGGAAGTGGCGAGACGAGACGCGGCAGAAGAAGACGAAGTCGTAGGGGAGGCGCCGAGCGGAAAAAAGGAAGTCGCTGTCGCTGGGCGCCACACACGTCAACACACACACACGCACACGCAGGAGAACCGCAGCAGCAATGGGAAGACCCGCCGCAGCAGCTGCTGCGACAGAAGAAGGAGGATACGAGGGGACAGACCGAAGACGCGTAGAAAAAAAAAAGTGGAGGACCTCATATATGGAGGACTGCAAACCGCAGCAGACGCACAACACGATGAAGCAGAAGAAGAAGAAGAAGGAGAAGGAGGAGGAGGAGCAGGCCTGCAGGACTCGCACTGGCCACAACAGCAGCAGACGCGTACGAAATAGACAGAGGCAGACCTACGAGATGTTCCTGTATATATATTATATACAGGTTTACACACATATATATGTACACACACATATACACACCTACACATACTTATATACGCATATATATACATATATATATACAGATCTTTAAACAGGTACACATATGTACACACTTAGATACACACACGTATACATATACACGTATGTACACGCATACGTATACACATATATACACACACATATACGCACACATACACATTCACTCGTTGTATGGGTCAGGGACATATATAGATAGACGAAGAAAGGTGTGGGAAATTCCCACATTTGTATATCTTCTCACGCTGTCTACTGTTGTCCACACACAGATATACACGCACGCATGCAAATACATGTATGTGGGACGATTCTTGGCGGCGAGAGACAAGTAATACACACAACTATGATGGGCACATATATGCAAGTATCCTCATCTTCGTATCCTCATCTTCGTCCATATATTAGGTAGTGCTGGCAACGTAGTACGCAGATACATGTACGCGTGAAGAGCAGAGGACCAGATATGTACGCGGCCAGGAACAGCAGCAGAGAGCAGAAGAACTGCCTCGAAGCAGCAAGGTTGCCGTCCTCTCGGAGAAATGAGAGAAAATGGGGAACAAAGAGAAGACAGGAGCAGTTGCGGCACCACACACAAAATGAAGTTTTACTCCTGCATGTTCCCATAAACACATATATATACATACGAGAAACGTTTCTACTCCTGCATGCCCGCCTATATATATGATACATGTATATGGAGAAATGTTCTCCTGCTGCGTGTCCATATATATACATCTATATGGAGAAGTGTTCTACACTTGCATGCCCGCATGTATATACGTATGTAGACAAGTGTTCTACTCCTGCGTGTCCGCACATCTATATATGGAGAAATCTACTACTCCTGCATGTCAGCGTGTATACATACGTATATATACGTCATTCCCGCGCGTCCTACAAGGGCCACAGTCACGCCACTTCGATTTTCTCCGTCTCTGTTCACGGTCGGATACTGCGAAGGGACGAGTGCGAAGCGAAAAAAGATGAAAATTTTGTTCTCTTCTCGAGTCAAGAAGACGGGGACTGCTGAACAGGCACCTTTCACCAGTCAACAAGAAGGGTTGGTTCAGACACATACATACATACATACATACGTACATACACTCTTTCGGGACTGTAATATTTACGCTTGTAGAGGTACATGCGCGTGTGGGGAGGGCAAGAAAGGGAGAAGAGAAAGCTACTCTCATCACAGCAGGCTTTTGCCCATGCAAAGAACTCCACATATATATGTGTGAACTTCCTGTGTCAAGAGAGAGGCGGAGAAGTCCACGCATGCAGTCCTACTTTCGCTTATCATATCCACACACATATGGAGCGTTAATATTCATGAAATTGATAGAGGAAGGGAAAGCGAGTGATGTATGACACGTGCGAGAAAAGCTCACACGGTTATCTAGCGGACAGACACAGAGATATATGTATGTGTGGGTGGTGACTATCGGACAGAAAGAGAAGGGAAGAGTTCTGCAGAAAGTTTCTCCCCCCACGGAAACGTAGATGAAGAGGAGGAGGGGAACTCTTACAGAAGGACCTTCTGTCCGCAGGATCACCTACACACACGTAGACACATATATGTGTGATTGCATACGAAGACAGAAAGAGGAACTTTTTGCTCGCAAGAAACTTCTGTCCGCAAGAAAACCCACGCACACGCACCTACAAAAAACACCTGTCCATACGCAGACCTACACACACACATATATCTGGACATGTGCTTCCACAGAAGGAAATGCATATAAGGAACTTCAAAGTGGTCCATTTATATGTGGACCCCGACACATACGTTCGTTCTCCAGCAGCTCGTCTTCAGTCCTGTTGTTCTCTGCTGTCAAACGGCTATGTGTGTCTCTCTCTACATATATACACATACACGTAAATATATATATGTATAATGTATGCATGTGTTTTACATAGATGTGTATATAGATGTGTACATGTATACGTCGGTAACGACACCCGTGGAAGAGACGCTTACACACACACACACATAGCGACAACAATATATATATATACATCTCTGCTACATTGTCGACTTGCTGCCTGTGTCTCTGTCTCTGTCTCTGTGTGTGGATTTATCGCAGGTATCTGGGGAAAAAGGAGCAACAGAAGCGCGGTGGGTCTCTTACGATCACGGCGTGCCGCAGCAGAAGATTCTTCACCTCTCGCTTTTCCTTTTACTCCTTCTCCTTTTGTTGCTGCTGCTGCTCTTCCCGCCTGTCGTCCTGCGTCTCCTGCTGGAAAGCTCCCGCTGCCTCTGGCTGCTGCTTCTCCGGCCTCAAAAGACGGCGGAGGGCCAGCAGCAGCAGCGGGAGATGAGGGAGCAGCCTCTCCCCCTCCTCGCGCTGCTTTGGCACCGTCCTGCTGCGGAGAAGGATATGCCGGACTAGGCATGCCCGCAGAATCGTAGTATACAAATTCTTCTTCTGAAAACAGACACGCATAGCAGCAACAGCCGCAACAACATCAACAGCAGCATAAACAGCAGCAACAGAGGCAGAAACAGCAGCAGCACCAGCAGACACAGCAGCGGCAGCAGCAAGATCAGCACCGGCAGCGGCAGGACCACCACCACAGCAGCGGCACCAGCAGCAGCAACAGCAGTCTTTACAACGTCGCAGCCACAGGAAACGCAGCAGCAGTTTTCAGAGAGCGGGTCCCGGTGCGGTGTAGAAGCCATCGCAGCAGCAGTAAGTGTCGCTTCAAGGCATTACCCAGGACGACCAGATGCGGCACATAAAGAAATGCGTCCGTTCGTTTCACCGACTCTTCCTTTTTCTCCTCCCATATTTTCGTGAAGAAACAATCCCGCAAGAACGCAGCAAAAGACACCCCGCAGGTGTACGTACACCCTCGCGCGCCCCGCGGAATCATCAGCAGCTCTGTCTTCCGACAACGTCGCGACGCCCTTCTTACACACACATGCAACACAACGTTTCTTTCTCTTTCGCTTTCTCTCGCGTCCTCCCACGCATATGTACACGGACGAAAGAGCACCTCTGTGTACTACAGCTGCTGGTATTGTCTGGTGGCTTCTTTTCCGCATCCCCACCTCTCGCCGGCATTTTCCGTAGATACATTCACACACATATCTGTCTCAATATATATTAGACGCATATATATGTGGAGGCGGAGGTGCGCGTCCTCGGGCAGAAGAAGGAAAAGAAGTCTGACGGAGAGAACGCGTGACCGGCGTCTCCGCATCTGTGCGTCTGACGACTGCTGCACCGGCGGCTCTCTTTTTTCCCCCCCCCCCCTACCAGCCTTCCGGTGGACGCAAAGGAGGCGAACAACGTCTGGCTGAAGACGCATGCAGTTTCTTCGAGTGGCACACAGACGCGTATACTCATGTGGAGTTTGTGCACCCCAAAACTTCTCCGCAACAGCAATCTCCGCGCATCTCCCTCTCCGAGGGGCTGCGGCAGATCACACGCGCTGCTGCAGCACATTCCTTTTTCTGCTTCTGTCTCTTCAAAAGGAAGCCAAAGAAAACGGCCCACCCCCTCGCATCTGCAAAACGGAAAGGCCACGTCTTCTTGTCACTGCAGATCCAGAGAAAGCGGGAGAAAGGAAGAGAAAGGGAGAGGAAGAGAAAGAGACGGAGAAAGAGGAAAAGAGAGAGCAGGAATGGAAGCAAAGTTAGTCTTTCTTCTCAAACAGAGAGAGAGCGAAAGCAGCAGAACTCCTTCTTTTCGAAGAATTCCAGTAGAGCCACTTTTCTTCTTCAGAAAAAGAGAGAGGGCAGCGTCCCTTCTTACGCTGAGGGTCGCCGCGCTTCTTCCGGGAGTCAACACGCATGCGTCCGACACGCATACATGCAGTCACGCCCTCCCAGTAGCAGAACATTTCCCACCTCACCGCATATATACATATATATATTTGCGCGTACATATATGTATACGTATATACAGACATGTATATATCCACATATATATAACTATATACATACGTATATATACACATATATATATATATATGTTGTAGAGAGTTCCATTGCGTACGACACGTGTAATGCATATACGTGCATCCTTGTGTGTAGAGCTGCTGTAGGTGTCCGACGCGGCTTGCTGTGGGCGGCTCCATTATTACTTGCGAGCTGCCTACAAAGAAGTTTTTCAAGATGATGTAAGTTGAAGCAGAGGCATACATCTTTGAACGTAGAAAGAGATATGTTTAGGGACATTTGCGGAGATTCCCCTGAGTGGACGCCTCTGTGCGCGCTGCTGCTGCATGCGTGTACATACAAGCTGCTGTGTCCTTCTTCTTGTTTGCGTCCCCTTCTCTACGAGCGCGAGCGCAAAGAATCGTCGCTCTTTCCAGAGAAAAGCGCGCAAAGCACTTCTTAAAAGGGAGACGGAAGACTCTGGGGAGTCTGTCCGTAGGAAAAAAACTTCGATGGCATCTGCTCTGCAGACGGGCACCGCCAGACAACGCCCGAGTCGCACAAGAAGTCACCGGGCGCGCTACGCACCTGCAGCAGACGGCTGGTGCACACTGATTCCCCTTTATACGCATGTACGATTATGGAGGTGTAGGGGAGATCAAGATATTCATTAAACGTATAGAGACGACTTTTCTGGTCGAAGAAATAGACGTGCGTAGACAGGTACTTCACCCCCGGCGAATACACAAGTACACAGAGAGGAAGAAAAAGAGAGAGAAACGTCCTACTGCCACCGTCTTCACCTTTGTGTTAGAAGTAAATACTTTCCCTGGAGGAAGCGGGACAGAAATGTCTTACCGTCACCGTCTTCGTCTTCGTACTGAAAGTAACCTTCCCACGCTTTTTCGGCAGCGCCGGCGCCGGTGGCAGCGTGGACGGCAGCAGCAGCAGCAGGAGCAGCTGCAGCCAGCAGCAGTGCAGGGCAAAGGCGTCGGCGAGGCTCAAAACTTCTCTTCGCCCCGCTGTGTGGGTCAGAACACTCTTTTTCCTGCTGTTGCTGCAGCTGCTGCGGATGCTGCTGCCCCACCCTCTGCTGCGGCTGCTGCGGTGTCGTGGTGGTGGTGGACGTTTGGGAGCAGCAGCTGCGTGTGAAAGGCAGCAGCCACGTGGAGCACGCAGACGAGGAGGGCGAGGAGGAGGTTGATGATGTGATGGGCGGGAAGAAGAAGCAACAGCAGAGAGCAGCGAGGGCGACGACCACCCGTACAGACAGCGATGGAACGCCGCCTTCCCTTTTGAAGCGGTTGTTCCTATCGACTGGGAAGCAGAAACGCACTTTCTCTGCAACAGAAGAAGAGGACGCAGACAAGTAGGAAGAAAGGTGATGCGGATGAGAAAGTTTCATGCAGCAGCTCGCCGCCTGCAGCGCTTTGTCCTCCCTTCGAAGGTCAGGACGCTGAGGAGTAGTGTGTTGCTGCTGCCTGATTTGCTGAGAGATTGTTGCTGCTGCTGCAGGTGTTGCGGCGGAGAGGGCAGCAGTCGCCGGGGCAGCACCTGCGGCAGAAGCAGCGAAGCCGGCACAAGCAAGAGGAGCTGTCATAGCGGCGGCACTTGAGGAGGACGGAGGATCATCAGCAGAGAGAGCAGGAAGCGCGGCGCGTGCAATGCGGGCACCATCGCGCGGCAGAACAACAGCGACAGCAACTCCAGCAAGAGTTGCAGCGCTGTGGACAGCTCGGCAAGCAGCAGCCCCGACACCAGCCGCAGCGTGGACAGCGGCAGAGAACCTGGTGGCAGCCGCGGAAGGAGGAGCTGGGATTACAGCAGCAGGAGCGACTGCAGCCGAGACTGCCTCTGTTTGTTGAGCTGCAGCAGCTGCTGTTCCCCATGCTGCTGTGACGTGCGTATTATACGCCTCTGCGGAAGGAGGAGAAACGGCAGAAGTGGCACGACGCGACGAGCAGCAGCCAGCCCTTGAAATCGGCGAGCAGCAGCCACCGCGTGAAGCTGGAGAGAAACTTCTCTTTGCAGATATGTGGCTGCCGACGGTACTGCTGTTGCTGCTGTTATCTTGGCAAAGGCAGCACACCAAGTCTGCCCAGTCACAACGTCGGCTGCTGCTATCCGGGCTGGTGCTGTTATTGTTGGTGCTGCTGCTGCTAGTGTGGCTGCTGCTGTTGCTGCTGCTTAGAGGATGACTGCAGGCAGCAGTGCCGTCGACCTTGCGGCGGCGGCGTGTGCGCAAACTATCGGTGTTGCTGTTTGTGTGACTGTCTCTGCAGTTTCCTCTCTGCTGCTGCAGGATGCCGGCATCTGCGGCGGCGGGAGAAGAAGGAGAATCTACTGCCTGCCCCATTTTCCTGCTGCAAGTGAACATTAGACTCTCACAGGCTGTTGACGAAAATACGCATGCGCAGCGGGCAGTGAAGTAGACTGGACTCTTGCGCCGCCCGGAAGCAACGCTACAAACAGGAACGCAACCACGGAGAAGCGACGACGGAGGGGACGCAGAAGTGCCTGGGGAAGAGAAGACAAAAGACGCCAGAGACACGGCGAAAAAAGCAGTGTACAGAAGCAGAGAAACATACGTACTTCTCAAAGAAGAAAAACGTGATGTACGCACGAGCACTACTCAGGAGTCGTAACCGTCATCGCACGACGGGGAGGTGTGCTGTTCCTGTGCTACACCCGTGCTGCTGCCGCTGCCGCGTCTGCTGCTGCTGCTCCTGCTGCTGCTGCTGTTGCTGCTCGTGGTGCTGCTGTTCCTGTTCCTACTGCTGCTATTGCTGCTCCTGCTGCTGCTGCTGCTGCTCCTGTTGCTGCTGATGCTGCTCGTGTTGCTGCTGCTCCTGTTGCTCTTGTTGTTACGGGTGCTACTGCTGCTGTGGGTACTCTGCTGGGGCCGCCTGACGGAGCCGAGGGCGTGCAAGTGGCCCTACTGCTTTGTCTGTCTCTACTTTTGATACCGTTTCAGTATGGACAGTCTAACTTCAACTGGAGTGTCTCATTTCGAGCGGCAGCTTATAGCTGTTAGTTCGCCAGACACGCATTCCCTTTAACTTGCGACTAACGGAAGTTAGTATCTCCGCTCGGAGATAGTGAAGCGGAAGAAATACTGCAGCTTTTCCCGCACGTATTTATCAAGGATTCGTATTTTGAGGAGGTAAGAGTAGTCAAGCGAAAGAATTGATGACCGATGGAGACGGACTGTGAGAAGGCGTTTTTTATTCATCATGAAGCATACGCCACGTGGAAAGCCATCTCGTGAAGCCGGCTGGGGCTGCAGCTGCCCTGCGCGTGTTCCGAGAGGCAGATCTCGAATTTACAGGTACACGTAAGACAACCGGTTGCTGCTCGCGTAGCACACCAGCAGCAGTGAAAGCCGCTCAGTGGGAGAGGGAGGAAGAGGGGGGAAAGCAGGACTCGTTAAAGCCCGCAAATGCAGTCACCGGGGGCAGTACAAGAAGCAGCATCAATCGAGAAATACGAAAAACCCTAGAAGCAGAGTGAGCTGCAAGCGCAGCGGTTGGAAACCACCCAGCACTGCACATTATGGAATGCTGCCTTACGTTTCCGGTCACGACAGGAGCCCTTTCTTTTACCTCGCTTTCTCCAAGCGTGAGTGCCGGGATACACCCGTAGTTTCGTAAGTATTCTCTTGATCCCAAAATGATATTCAGGAACACCAGAATACAAGCGAAAGTCATATACCAGTGATGATGCTAGTCGTATACCGCAGTAATCTACCTCTCAACATTCAACGCTCTCCAGAGCCCACGCCAACGTATGTGGGCTCAGAACCAGCAGCAGAGGGCCGCCGGCGGCTCTGCAGGTAAGTAGCCCAAGCCACAATGAATTAGTGTCCATCGTGACCTTCTGTTGTTCACCACATATTGAACCGCCTCTGGAACGTACTGTAATCTTTCAGATGTCCATCTACCTGATCCTGGAACCTGGCAGCAAACCGTAGCCCTCAGAGATCCGCAAACGATTGGGGAATCTGCAACGAATTTTCACAAGCACCACCCTACGCAGACACGTAGTTAAGACTTCTTCTTGTGAACGAACACAAATACATCAACAGTTTCATTTAGACATGTGATTCGGGCCGAGCATTACTGCGTGCTCTTCGTAATCAGTAGCTAGTAAATCATTAGCTGTGTCTACGGTGTACAAGCCCATAGACGCTGATCTCCACAACAGTATCATCTCGCCAGCAATTGCTGACACTTGTGTCTAACTTTCGAGCGCCAAGCTACTAGGCGATGTTGACGTCGGCCTCTCTGTGAATCATGGCTCCCACAACACAGGCATATTTAGACACTACTTCTGCTTTAGCTTTTAGCTCACGGTATATTCGGTCACGCAAGCCGTACACATATCAGATGGTCATGCATACGTGCGTACGTCTCTAGGCACACGGGAACAAGCACAGTTCCAAACACACACCCAGCTCACCTGCATAGACCTGTGTATGCACAAGTTCATTCCTATCTGTATAACTGAACATATCAGCATGAGCGGAACTCTTAGGAAACTGGAAGGTTGGGTTTTTCTTCTACATTTTAGCTGCATTTTTGTTACACGTTGCCTGGTGCACCGAAAGGCATGTGTTTTCACGCTGCGGAACACAACACGAAACTCCCCTACATTACACGAGGAACGCACCCCCCCGCTTTTACATTTGCGTACCTGAAACATCTCCACACACATATACGTGAGTCTCTAGATAAAGTCATGAGAGTTCGGCTGTCGCGCTGCGTGGACTCTCTGCGGGGGATGACAAAAGATATCCTCTGCAGCGAATCCTTTAGCACCCTTTTTTTCTGTACTGAGAACGTGAAATATCGTACCCTCCGTTATCCTCCGTGCTCTCCTGATACATTTTTCGTAGTGAATACACCCATAGTTGACTTAGGGTGGTCTAATCCTGCGTGAGGAAGGAGTAGACTCCAGAAAGTTTCTCGCTTGCCAAATAGTGGTGCTTTTCCGTGTTTAAGTGTCAACATAGAGAAGGCGGCAGGGTCGGATGTTTATCTACTTCTAGTTGGACTAGAATAAAGAACTCTATGGAGAGTCTCTGCAGACATATGTATTCGTGTACGCGCATGTGTGTCTGTGTCTAGTGCTGGATGTGTAGTGGACGTGATGTATGTGCCGCTGTCCCGTTACCGGCTAGTTTTCTACTTCTAGTCTCTCTCTGTGCGGAGTTACCACATAAAGACACAGATCACTTCCTTGCGAGTTCTCAGAAACTCAGAAGCCGCGCTCTCCTCCACCCACGATATCGCACATTTCCGCCTTGTTAGCCCGGTAGACGGTGACAAGCCTTCTAAGATGCTTTTAAAAAGCAGGCAGAAAGTTCTGAAGAGCTTTCTCTCCAAAAAATATGAACTTGGGGCTGCCGTTTGAGAAAACGGCCAACTTGAACTTCAACTGTGAAGGTGGCCATTTGAGAGTACGACCTATTTGAAGTCCAGCTGTGTAGACAGACATCTACACGGCAACCTGCAGGAAGTCTTTTTCTCGCCCCGCGTTCTTTGAAACAGATGATGATGTGTGTTTGCCTTCGGAAAATATACGTGAGTCACGTGGACTCGCCCAGCTGCGTACACGACGAACAGACATTGTGTTTGTACTGTTGATGCTGTAACCAGATTCTGGTTGTGAGATGAGTATTTTGGGGCATTTTCTGTCGTACCGACCTAAAAGGAAGTGTATTTGTTGAGAGGGTTCTGGTAGGCGTCAACGACCGTAATGATCCTGCAGTTGGTATCTCCAAAGCTCTGACTTACACAGCGCCACGCATTTGGTCTACTTAATGTGCGCTATTGCTTAGGGTCTGTGTATGGTAAGCTCAAACGCGTCCACACACATACGGATATATGTGCGCCTATACTCGTGCATACATATAGATGGATATGTATGAAGACATACAGACATATCGTGCAGCGGCGTGTTCGTGGAAACATGTCTGTTGAATACGACGGCTTGCAGTGGTGAACGCCAGTACAACAATCTACCGTGTTCACCTGCCCCGCGACTTTTTCCACGTAAATCAAATCCCAAGTTCCCTCTCAACTGGCAGCCCCGCACCTCTTGAAGGAGACGGAAACACATCCCGAGAGCAGCCCCACTGGCGCGCGCTAATTTATCAAGTGCCGAAGCTTCGTGCCACGCGCAGGATACGAGAAACCGCAGGAGAGCAGCCGCACTGTCATGTGCTCTAGCTGATTGGTGCTGAATTCTGCCCGCAAGCTGTCCTATTACGATACTGCATGCTGCAGTGTCTTCGTTTGATGACGATTCCGCCAAAATTGCCTGCGTAAAACGGAGAAAAAGGGACGCTTTGCCTTCTTGGTTCTGGCGTAGTCGCTTTCGGATCGCTGGCTGGAGCGTGGCCTTAAAGTACTTCACACGTGGAAAACCCACAATTACGCGTGCACCTGCCGTCCCCCGTCCATAACTGCAGCTACTTCGAAGGTTTTGCTTAAATCTAAGCACGTAGGAGTCCTCGTTGTGAAATAAAGTCCAGCAGTTCATCCGAGATGTCACGCAGCGGGAGCTGGTTCATGTCTCTCATCCTTCTCGAGGAAACAGGAGAGAGCTTTTCCATGAGCCATGGAAGGAACTTACCTATTCGTTCCTCACTGTGCCTTACTTTCGATACAGTGCGTATGCAATAGGTATGCCCTTGTGAGACTGTAGGTGCGCAACAAGCACTACCAGTACGCATGGTCATCCTGGGCTAGACGAATAACGTCAAGCGGATGGTCGGACATGCTCGAACAGGCAGAACATTTTTACTCATGGTCTCGGCTATATTTCTGTACACAGCTAATTGACAACACCGACATACGTGAACGGGACGGATAAGACTTTACAGATCCACATACGTGTGTGCCTGTTCACCTCAAGGCGAGTCCTCCGGAACGCCGAACCACGCTTTTGCGATACACGCGCAGCAATACCGAAATATACGGATCCTTGAGGCGTTTATTCTCCACAACCTCATGTCGAGGCGTGCATTCACCTTTCAGTTCCCATTTCTCTCACACGTTCACGCATGTCTAAAATTCAGGAGCAATGAAAAGACGCGCTGGTCCTGTACGTCGCTACGTGATTGATGCGTGCTCCATGAAGCATGTTGAAAACCAAACTCAGAAATATCTTGCTCATTCTTGTGTTGTTGTGCAGTTGGTTGTGCTGGAAGCTTCCTCACTGGCTGCCAACTTCACGTGTGCTTAGACAAATAATGTAAGAGTGTGCATGGGTGCGCGCAGACACCGCAGTTTGCATCGTCCTAGACACTCCGTATGCTGTAAACTGCTTGCACAGCGGCACTGTCCGAAGTGCAGCATTTAAACCAGTGTAGTGCATAATACATCAGAAAAAGAATGTCGCTTCGTGTCATGATGTCCACGTTCTCTAGAGTCTCCCGTAAGCGGCTTGGTGTGAGTGTGTACGCGTGCGTCCTTGTGTGTACGCGTGCGTCCTTGTGTGTACGCGTGCGTCCTTGTGTGTACGCGTATGTGTGCTTTCTGCTCATTCTATTACGCTTTCCTACATAAAGCAATTTTCCTTCTTTGTGGAACTGTAATGGACGCGTGTATTTCATTAACCGTCCCAGGACGGAAGAAAAGAATGAATCACTTACTGTCACTTCGACAGTTGGGCTGCCTGGATGCCATCTGGAAGCTGCTCCAGGCTACCAGCACCTGCACTTCTTCCGGGGCGCGCCGCCACTACGGGAGAGGTGCGACGATACCCAGCGTGAGCGACTCCCCAGTGCATTTACACTGCAGCATTTTTAAGTCAGCTGTGCATGATTTAGGTAACTCTGGAAATTACGCAGTCCTCTGATACTCAATCGTTGCCGAAGAGTCAGAATGCCGTTTCTTCCAGTTAGGACTCTCTGTTTGAATTACCGGTGGTACACTCGAAACTACCCGAAAATTTGCTCTACGGATATCCTGGTTTTGGTGCCTTCTTAGTGAGATTCGTGCACAGGGCAATCTCCCTTTTAGACTGCGCACCGATGTTCCCAGTCGCTACGACAGAGAGGGCGGGGTCGTGAATTGCACTAGTATATTTGTGCGGCTTCTCACGCCTTCATGCGCTCGTAGCAGCCCTTGCAATCAATCTTCGATTGCCCTGCACACAAGTTAATCACCACAGTCTATTTGAAATCATGCTTTTATAAATATGTCTGCATTGCACGCACGAAGTTTCCACTAGTGCAGACAGTCTTTTGTCT
Source organism: Sarcocystis neurona (assembly GCA_000727475.1). NCBI lineage: Eukaryota > Apicomplexa > Conoidasida > Eucoccidiorida > Sarcocystidae > Sarcocystis > Sarcocystis neurona. Next base: position 2,618,966 of record KL647288.1, on the reverse strand, counting down.
AGAGTTTCGTCCTTCACCGCAGCTCCCCAGCGTCCGACACGCAATTGCCTTCGAGGGCCCCAAAGACCTCCCTTCCCTTTCCCTTTCCGTATCGCCAGTGAATTTCCTGCTGAGGGTACGTCTATTAAGAAGCCGACAACTGTCTTGGAAAGGCGGATGCACAATATTTACCTGGTAACGCCGTAGCGCAGAAATAGTGCTGCAACCATACAAGCGTGAGCGGCAATAATGTGACCCCGAAGAAGCTCTTCCGCTAATGACCCTTCTAGATTGCGCATTGCAGACGGGAAGTTCTTCGTACTTTTCCGTGCACCATGTGTTCGTGAGTGTCGAAGCGGAAGAACTCAGGAGAACTGTTCTCGGGTTTGCTTCTGGTTGCCGCATCTGTGAATTTGCTTCTGCCTTCGTGTTCTGAAGTGTCAGCGTCACTCGACGATGTACATGGTGCTACTTACGTTTTCCGGTCTCTCCTACAAGCTTCTGTCCCCCTCGGTCTGCGCATCTTTCTACGCGATGGTGTTGCCGTAACCATGCTCACCTCGTAGATAGACGAGGTTGTAAAGTTCAACCGACGTTTATGCGTGGTCCGCGGAGGTGGAATTGGCGGTTTCCTGTGCCTGGAGTGAGTTGGGTTGTATCCTTTAGTCGCCATGTGTTTGTGATGCTGTATTCTGTCGAGTCTGAGCAGTCTTCTCACCTCGAAGTCGTACGCCCACGCCGTTCTGCATGACAGTCCACAGTGCATCTTCTCGCAGCCCTCTGCTAGTAAAGTAGCAACATGTACCTAAAGAGGCCGTGAGTACGCAGGAGCTTCCTCCTCGCATGTTTCTGTGCATAACTTCCCCCTGTCGTTGAATGGACTGTTTGCTCTCATGAGTGAGTATATCCCCTTTATTCCGCAAGCGTTTCTAATCCGGATGTCGTACCTTTTGACGCCACGCCCTCTGACCCTTTGTTAGTTTCGCCGTGTCATGTCAGTCCTTCATTCTTTCGCTGATTTCGTTGCTCTGCAGACACGTCGAGTCCTTCCGTTTCTGTCCGTTATGTCTCGTTTTTCTGCGTAGTGACGTGGCTGCATCAGCTCCCGGGTTTCCTCTTTACGTTGGGAGGTGGTACTCGCATCTCCGTCAGTTAGGAGCCCGTATTTTGTCAGTCCCTCTGCGTCTTTATTCACACTCTCACTTTGGCCCGGTCCGCTCGTTTTGGTCCCTCCGTGTTTGCGTCGGACTCGCACTGTTTGTCGTGCCGTCCCCTGCACTTCTTCCGTTCTTTCTCCCCGCCCCTTCTACTCGTCGCTGCCCACCTGACAATGGGAACCCACGCCCAGCAGGATGTGATAAACTACCGGACGGAGGGTATTTTTCGGGAGTTGCATCTGCGATCCTTCGTGCTTCGGCTGCCGATCGCGAATGTGCAAGACGCGGAGCGGACGCGAGTGGGCGTCTATGAAAAGATTTTGAAGAACAGATCCAGATCTTGTACACGGGCCAACCCTGCAGACAGCGACACACAGCAGCCGGACCCGGTCCTCGCTGCGCAGCAGGCGGAGCAAATCACGCAGATTCTCGTTGACCAGCACGCTCAGGGCTTCGTCCTCGTCGTTGTCGAAGACGCAACTTCCCCTCCAGTCCCGGGAAGCAGCAGCAGCAGCAGCAAAAATGCTGGCGGTCACGCCCAACAACAGCAGCAGCAGCCCGAGTACTGTCCTGTAGGAGGAGGCATCGTCGAAATTATCGACGAACATGAACGACTTGTGCGAGGCATGTGGTGAGACAAAGAAGAAGCTTCGACGGGCGACTTGGCAAAAACGAGCGTACCACCAGTGTTCACGCGCATACACATTCCTGACAACATAGACAACCGTGTGTTCACAGCGGTGTAGATATTTGAGACAAGAAAGGCCCGCGTGGTCTGTAGAGACAGAAACACAAGCCTGCGTAAATATATTCTAAGATATACACAAGTGTCCACAACCGTACGCATACTTGAGACAAGATAGGCTCGCGGGGTGTGTGTCGCATGGAGAGACGGAATCTCTGTGAGAATCTGTCACAGTCTTCGCATAGACCCTCCTGGTGTAGTTATAGAGAAGATTTTTCGCCTTATCCACCGCAGGATCTGCCTGCCGTCTACATTGCGAGACGCCTACTACTACACACAGAGAAAGTCTCTGCTTCTGCTTGCGTACATGCGGCTGCCGCACAGCTGTTCGACAGAGACCTGCGTGCGCGATTCTGCGGCGGAGGGTCAGCAAAGAGAGCAAAAGAAAGAGATATGACGGTGTACAGCGAAACACTGCAGCTATCCGGGACCGGGTGTCTGTACACTCGGGCCTTTGGCCAACGCACGCTTTTCCAGATCTCCTCCCACCGCTTCGTTCGACTGCGTGAGCGGGTGGCTCTGTGTGTAGCGCGACTTGTCACCGTAGGTACAGGAGCATGCGAACTTACCTGCGTCTACGCATATTCAAAGCGAGGAACTTCCGCACGGGGGGACGACGCAGGGGTTAATAAGCAGCTCTACGCTTCTCTGTGGTCGGATCTGTGTGTCTGCTTTTGCTCTGGTGTACACCTGCCGTCGTATGGACTTACCTGCTCAAATTTGTAAAGCACCTGTATTAATGCATGTACGGACGAACGTGCCCTCCTCGCCCTCTATGCGGACTACTGCACAAGGGACCCGTGGTTTCAAGGAGCATCACGTGGGAACTTCGGCTGCAGAAGCAGTGAATTCCCGTCTCCCCGCGGTTCCTGCCGTGTTCTAGAAATAAAGTGCCACGTGCGTCGGTCGTCTTTGTTCTGAGTTTTTGGCGGAGTGGCGTTGAACACTTCGTACGTTGCCCTGCGGCGTTCAGTCCCTTGGTGGAGAAGAAGACTGCCGATGTTATTTGAGAGGAAGCCTTAGGTGTTTTGGTCTTTGCCTCTGGTGTTGCAAACCAAGATGTCTTGCAGTGCCGCGCGCTGCTTCTGCTGCTACTGCGGTAGACCAAATGTTGCCAGGCGTTCTGTGGTAGGGTGCAGTTGAAACTGCTGGCCTTTCCGCAAACGCACCGCCGCAGGGCGGTACGCATGCCTCTCTCCGTTTTTGTTTCTCTCTACACGTACTCCCAGGTGTACAAGGGATGTGTACGTTACACACGTGCTTCCTGCCAGTTTTCGTTTTTATGTGCGCAGGTGACATCTGTGTTGCCTGTACTACACGCTGATTCTCTTCTTTTGATGCGGTCGCAGCTCAAGACACTCCTGGGGGACTTCTTCTGCAAGGTGCTGCTGGTCATCTGCCCCACTGTTGCGTTCGGCTCGTCTAATGCTGCGGCTTCCTTCTCTGCTGTTCTGCTGTTCACTTCTGCGTGACTTCTTCGTTCTTGCGTCTGGACGGTGCTGTCGCTGTTCCTGTCTTTCTCGCGCTGCTGCTGCTCCTCCTCCTGCACGTAGTTCTTCTGTGCTGCGACCGTTGGTGCTGAAGTGTGCGTAACTCTCCAATTGCACAGCTCCAGCCCGTCTCGAAAGCGACGCGATGGCGGTTTCGCTGCCGTGTACAAGCTGCTGCTGCCGCTGCTTTCCCTTTCGGCTTTCCTTGGCAGCTCCTTTGAGTCGGTGGGAGGTGCTCACCGACCGGTGCCGCTTTTTCGTCCTGCCCGTTTCTTTCAGGTGTCGGCGTTCTCTCCCCGCCGAGTTCTCGGATTTGCTGATGCGTGCGCTGTGTCTGCGGCTCTTTGCGCAAGCGTTTGACTGGCCAGATGACCCAGCTGCAGCAGCAGTTCTCAGCAGCGGCAGCGGGGAAGGAAAGGCAGGAGGAACCGGAGGGGGGGGCAGCGGCAGTGCAGGCGGTGGAGCCGCAGGCAGCAGCGGCCACACGTCGTCAGCAGGCGGTGCCGGTGGCGCTGCTGCTGGGGGGGCGCTAAACGCTGCGGGTGCAGGCGGCTCCGCTGTCACCTTGTTGGGAAGCAGCAGGAGCAGCAGCAGCAGCAGCGGCAAAACGGTCTACAGACTGGTCAGCTGCACGGAGAAAGGCATGCTCCTCTTTCCTAAGGAAGCAGTGAATTTCTTGACCACACAGCTGCTGCTGTCGAAACATTGGGAGACGGAGCTCGACGGTGGGAGTCACAGCGACCATCCCGCTGCGAAGTAAGCGGCTGAGAAGTGTCAGAGAGGAGGCAGCAGGAGCAGGTGCCGCCGCAGAGAAAGGAATTGACTGCAGCAGGAGCAGCATTCTTTCGTGATAAAGCAAAAGCAGTGCTGCAGCAGCAGCAGAGACGGGACGTGCACAGAAGAAAGGACCAGCGGGAACGTTTGCAGTCGAAGCGGCAGAAAAAAGACAGCAGCAAAACGGAGAAAAATACCTGCAGCACATCAAAGCAACAGGAGGCGGGGGCCTTAAGAGCCACCGAAGGGGGTTCGCACGGCTTCTGTTATATTCCCCCTTCCAGGGGGAATACCAGTTCTCGGTCAACAAGATAGACACATGCGCCGCACACGGCAGACACAGAAAAACTTCCGTCCTCTTCTTCTATATATATGTGTGCAGGCATATATATATATATAAGGGTACGCAAAACAAGCAACGACGTTTTTATAGGTTACCTTACCAGTAGCAATGTGAATTAATAATACAAAAGACATCATATATATATATACATATGTGCTTGTACACTAGGTGTATCTACGTAAAATAGGAAGAAATATATATACATATAAATATATAGATCTGTATATGTATGTACACACTTCTGTATAAACGTATCTGTATCGGAGAGCGACTGCCCACACATATACACACAGGCGCAGATTTTTCAGGTGATAGTAAGATCTCCCTGGTTTGCTGTTGTGTGTAGGAATGTGTGAACGTCCGGATTTTGTCTGTTTTCGTCTGTAGCAACTGGAGAAGTAGAGGAGAAGATACTGCTACTTTCTTCGTTGAGGAGGGGGAAAGTGGATTTGTCGATCACTTCCACGCGTCGTCAGGCTCTATTTTTTTCTTCCCTGTGCGCTACCCCTGTGTTTTCTCTCGCTTTCTCTTTCTGTCCTGTGCTGCTGGCCCCCTTCGTTTCGCCTGTTGTCGACTTCTCTCCTCTCCGTACTCCGCAGCCCCGTCTTGTCGATCTTCGTTTTCGTTCTCCGCAGTTTTTCTGTGCCCTTCATGAGACAAGAGCTGCAGCGAAAACGAGCGAACGAGAGTGTGGAAGAAGAATTTTTTGCGGTATGGAGACACAGAAATTAGCACGTCCTTTTACTTTTTTGTGCAGCGTTTCTCTTCTGGACATTCGTTTTCTTCTCCGTCTACGCCTCTGACCTTCTTCATATCGCATTCTCTGTGATTTCTTCTACCTTCACGTTGCGGATCGGATTTCTGAGTTCCGGTCCTTTCCTTCTCCTGTTTTTCCTCCTTCTCGTCCTGGTCTTCTCTGTCTGCACTAGAGGACCACTTTCTCAGGTTTTTATGTGGAGAAGACGTCTTCTCCCAAGTCTTCTTCCTTGTTCTCGTTGACTGCTTCTGCCGGTCTGCTGCGCATACAAACGCTTTTAGTTAGCTGCTGCTGCATCTGTCCCACCCCAGCTACACTCTGATTGCCCCCCACGTGTCGACGTGATGACTTTTTCCCTTCTGGGTCGTTTGTGAAGGTGCCTCTTTTTCTGTTCCTTTTTCTTCTCTCCTCTTGTTCAGGTGTAAATGCCAGAAGCTATCGAAGCTGGCTGGGGCGTGGCAGTTCTACGGCATCTGTGAGTCACGCTTCTTCAACTGCTGGCGACTGCAGGCCAGGAATTTTCTTCCGGACATCGTTCCTGCTGCTCTTACCCAGTATCTTCCTGCTGTTCGAATTAACACGCGAGGCAACCACGGCCACCAGCTGCAGCAGCAGCAACAGCAGCAGGGAGCAGGGCCGCGAGGTGCTGCTGCTGCGGCGACCCCAGGGGTCGCCCATCCTTCTGCAGGCAAAGCAGGCAGCGGCGTCAGCATCAGCAGCAGCACTGCCAACCACGAGGCCGACGGGAGCAGCATCAGCAACGGCTCTGTGGAAGGAGGCGGGGCGCAGCATCCTGCAGCAGCGGCGACAGGGGGACCGGGCGGGGCAGCAGCAACACGAAGCAGCACCGCCAGCAGCAAGTCCCTCGGCGGTCCTGCTGCTGCGGGCGGTGGTAGTGGCTTGTCTGGTGGTTCGGGCTCCGCAGAGGCGGCGACTGCGGGCGCTGCAGCAGCAACAGATGAAGCGGGAGGACCGGCAGGAGCCGGAGGACGCCGAGGAAGAACTGCTGCGTCGGCGGATGCTGCTGCGGAAAATGCCAGCGCCAGCAGCCCGGCGGCAGGCACAGGCACGAGACAGAGCAGCAGAAGGCAGCAGCACCCACGACAGCAGTCAGCGGCTTCGCAGTCTGCAGCGGAGGACGGTGGTGCTGCTGGCAGCGCGGTAGGTGCGAAGGAAGGAGAGGGACCACAGCAACAGCAGCAGCAACGGACCTCTGGGAAGAGACATGTTGACTTGAACGCCGCTTTCGCTAAAAAAGGCGTGGACAGCAGCAGCAGTGCGGCTGCAAAGAGTGAACAGACAGTTACCAGAAGCAGTAATCACACCGCGGCCGCGCATGCGGCGACCGGTACCTCCACCGCAGCGCGCAACAGCAGCAGCAAGAAGGGCGCAGAGACTGATGCAACGACATCGACTTTCCCCCTCCAAGCTGCTGCTGCTGAGAGCTCTCCAGCTGCTGCGTCTCCTTCGACGCACGGGTCTGAAGGGAAGCTAGCAGTCGGTGGAAAGACTGCGGCGCTGGCTGCTGCAGGTGATGCGGCAGCCGCAGCGACAGGCATCCCTGCAGCGGCGGCAGCTACTTCTTCGTCGTGCTGCAGCGCGGGCGGCTCTGGGCGCAGCAGCGGAGAGCTCGCTGCTGCTGCTTTTGCCGAAGACGAAGCGGCTCCTGCTGGAGTCCCCCCAGCGAAGCGGAGCAGAGTCGCTTGCTAGATGTAAAGCCCGTCGCTCTCTTCTCGCTGCTGCTGCCGCTGCCGCTGCACCCGACGTACCACTCCACCCGCTGCCGCCGATGCTACCGTAGTTCTCTCTTCCTGTCTCCCTCTGCAAATGAGTCGTCGAGAGATACCTAGACAAGCTGCAGAAGAGCAGGTTGTAGACTCGTGTATCACACGGACGCATGTGGACCACGATATTTTGCGATATATGCTGCCCACACATTTTTCGAGAGGGGACGGGTGTTCTAGCGTGGCAGTATTTGCTTTTGAAGGAGAGACTGGTGGGAGTGGCGAGCTAACAGATATCGATTATTTCTGTCGTCTTTTCCACAGGTAGGTGCCTTGAGCCTGCCGCAGCAGCCAGGAGCAGCAGCGCGCGCTCCGCATGCACAGGCCTTGTGGCCGAAGGTGCTTTCCCTGCTCCTGCTGCTGATTCTGCCACCTCGCCATAAAAACTCGTCTGAAACACCATATTGCGAGAGAAAAGCAGAAATCTTTGAGAAGCGTCACTGGGGATGCTGCTGCCTGCAAGTGCTGGTAGCAACTGCTGCCCGTAGCAGGTCTTCTTGCCCTGCTGTGGACTGTTCGTTTGATGAAGCCGCGTGGGCACTCGAAGCTTCGCCGACTGCAAAGACAAAAAGTGCGGCTTTTGCCGCTGCTAGTCGAGCAATAAGATTATATTTCTGCAACTGCAACAGTGAAATTTTACCAGCGTGCAGAAAACGAAGAATCGTCTTTTCGAAAATGAACGAGGGACATTTCCCTGTGTCTAGTAATTCACCGAAGGCAGAGGAAGAGAAGGAGAAGGACGACGAGGAGGAGGAGGAGGGGGAAAGGATGTGCTGGTGCTTCTGGGGATTTGATTCGTTGCTGCGCTGGGTTGCTGGTGGTGGTGACGAGTGAAAAAAGCGCATGCGTCAAGGAGGCGGACTTTGCTGTTGATGGGACAGCGTCTTTGCTGACTGTCTTCGTTTTTTCTGCGGCGATGCAGCTGCTGCTGCAGCACTAGCAGCTCGACGAATGTTGATTATTTTGTATTTGCTGCAGTGGAGTGTTTTTGCTGCTTTCTAGCAGTGAATCTCCCTTTTTATTGCGTTCCTTCGTTTTATCTTCTAGCGCTCGTCTTCTCTCTCTTCGGTAACCTGTTTGCAGTCCCTCGTTGCTGCTTTTCTCCCCAGCAATTCCATCGTGTCTTCTGGCTTTCGAAGCATCAGGAAAGCAGCAACAAATCAAGTCAGTGATTCTGCGCGAGCGTGCAAGCTAGCTGCTGGGAACGTTTCTCCACTCCACAGCTTAAGCTGCTGCAGGAGATACGCGCAGCAGACGACACGCATGAACAAGAGCGAGCGATCGAAGTATGTGCCTACGACAGCTTTCCAAGCCGGAAATCTCACACGCTATGTGCGTTTAAATCTGTTGCTGCATCCACTCTTCGAGCAGCAAAGCGCACGTCGACTATTCGTGTGGCCAACCGTGAGAGCTATGGAGCTATCGAGCCCTACTAGTACATTATGTGTGTATATATATATATATGTAGATAGATAGATAGACAGGTAGATAGATAGATACGTGCCGGCCTGCGTGCTGCCGGGTGGAGTACAGAGTTTATAGGCACACGGCCACTGCAGTAAAGGCAGCGGCAGGCAGCAGCAGCGGCACACGAGCAACAACTGCAGCCACACCCGTAGCAGCAGCTAACAATCAGCAAGAACAGCAGTCGATGCTGCCGACGACTGCAGAAAGAGCGGCAGCACGCACAGATATAGCAACAGCATACCGCAGGACAGACAACAGTAGCAACAAATGCAGCAGCACAGTACCACCAGGCACAATTGAAGGAAGAGCAGCAGCTGGCACCTGGATAAAAGTCACAGCAGCAACATCACTTTTCTGGCACATCAACAGTCCAGTCCAGGATTAAATTCAGTGGTGCGACCCGTACCTGCAGCAGTAACGTCTGTCTCTGCCCGGCGGCCGGATATTTAGCGTGTGCTGCTGCCGTAGAGAAGACAACACGAAGCTGCTGTCTGCACACGTGATCAGGACGCGGCAGCAGGGCAACATACGTGAGAACACGCAAGGCCAGTAGCGGCACGAGACACGCCTAGCGCCAACATCGGAAGAGACATACGCAAAGCCACAGCAGCAAAGGGCGACATTTCGCAGCAGCGGACCGCGATGCTGCGGACGTGTCGGCATCCGCACACGCGAGTGCCGCTACTGTCTTGGATTTTTTAACCTCCTCATGTGGCCCCTACTCATTTTCAAAGAAGCTACATGCAACCGACTCCTTGCATGTGTCTGTCTGACGTCCTTCTCAGGAAAGTGCTCTCAGCTAAGAGCTTTGTTACACCTGGCTGGGGTGGTGGGGGACCTGCAAAAAACATGTGTACGGCATTGTCGCTGACGGCACTGTCGCGTAGCACGCTCCTGATGGTTCACGCTCGTCTAAACGCAAGTGACAATGTACTTTTCTGGCGGTATCACCGATGCACCTTTCGCGTGCTGCTGCATTTCCTGCACTGCTGCTTCTCCTGCTCTTCTGGCTGTGACGTTTTTTTTTCTCTGCTGCTGCTGCTTCCTCCGTGACTTACTGCTGCAGCTCGTGTATGCCGCTGCCATTTCTGAGGTGCTTCCTTCAAGTCCGCACGCAATGGAAGGCCCCCCGCTGTTGTACTCTTCTCCATCAGTAATTGACGATTCTGTCTTTCCCCTTGCACACCTACACTTCGCACACGTGTATAGGTATGCTTCTCCCTCTCCAGAATGCGGTTGTGTTTACATACTGATGGTTTGCTGCTGAGATGAGACGCCCCATCTCAGAGGCGCCATCTGCCGTTCAATTGTCAGTGTGCCCATATCCCGCGCTGCGTCCGCTTGCTGTCAGGAAATCACCTACACAGACAGACACACGCGTGTGTCCGCGTCTACGTGTCAATGTGAATTTGTCTGTACAGGATGCTACATTGCCACAGACGTGTCCCTCACCGCCGCGTGCTCCTTTACATAAACAACAGTACATATACATATATATATGTATATATGTAGTTCACCAATACTATACCGTCGGTGAACTACTACACGTGTGTCGTACAGGGAAGCTGTCTTCTTCCAGCCAGGTGTATCGCTTTCCTTCGCGTCTTTGCAGATATGCATGTATGTATATCTTTGCTACACAGTTCCACGTACGTAGTTTGTCCGTGTGCTTCTGCACCCGCCACTTTTTCAAGGAAGCGTAGTTTTTGCTGAAGGTGTACAAACCTCGCATTCTATGTGTAACTGTTTATGTACGTACACCTGCAGACTGACCCACGGATACGCTAGCGGATGCTCAATTATATTCCTGCACGTTGATGTGACTATGGATGCGTAGGCATGCGGCGCAAGCACGTGGCAGGCGGGTAACTCCGGAGACCAAGTGGTCTGGCTAAACAAGCGTCACTCCCGTTTCCCGCTTTTTTGCCCCTACGAAAGTACGTGGGCGCACTGTAGTGCTTCGTAAGGGATCAGCAGCATGTGCTGATGCGCAGCTGACTGTTGGCATATAATCAGGAAGTGCGTTTCATCCACACACACACGCATGCGAGAACTTAATAGTCTTCGTATACGGAGGTGCAATAGAGGCAACAGAGACTCTGCCAAAAAGAGCGAGTGAACGATCAAGGCACTAGTGCCGGTCGAGCTGCGCAGATGTGCTAAGATAGAGCTTCGGTCTGCCGCAAGCAGGATCCGGTGGTCTCGCGCAGATTCTCCTGGCGTGCGCGCGCACGCAGGTGTCTGCTGCAGGACGGCGAAAACGCGAAGGTGCGCATGCGGCAAGGAGGCGGCGATAGCAAGCTTCTAGATCTGTCCCCGTTTGACACATTTCACTTCCGCCAGCATCTGCGCATATATGCCTGAATTTTTGGTGCAGGTATCTAGAGGGAAACCCGCCGCCCATGGGCGCTGGCGTGTGCGTCTGTTTTCCACGTCGGAACAGTCGGTGTGAGACGTGCAGTCCGGCGTTCCGCGCTCTACGCCGGGTGTAACTAACATGTTCATGCCGATAAGGAGTGACGCCTCGGCAGGCGAGGATCTCTTTTCTTGTTCTTGCTCTCCACGTTTATACACGTGTGTGTATCTCAATGTATTCTATCTTCTTCCAGTTTGTCTACGTGGTGCAAGGTTACGTCGGAGGCTTTAAAAAAAGTGCGTGCGTTCCACGTGAACAACGGCTGATCCTGTCAAGGTGTAACCGGACGTCTCTCCGTAGATACACGTATATGTTATTACACGTGCAAATGTGGACGCGCCTAGGAGTATACAGGCGGGTGTGGATATTTGAGCTTTTGTCTTTTTCGGGACTTTTTCGAAACGTGGGCAAACTTTGAGAATTTTCTGTCCCCCCCCAAAGCGCCAAGAACACGCCTAGGGCGGTGAAATCCACGCCCTGGCGTAACGGATTTGTGAATGCTACCAGAAGAACGACTACATCACATTCGTAGCAATGACTGCGGCCAAGAAAGTCCTTTTCTTTCTCTACTGTGCGTATCACACGCATTCACCCATATGTACACACACACACACACATACACTCGTGTATACATACATGGGTACATACATATATAGGGGTTGTGCGCACACATATTTGTACATTTGCGGAGAAAAACAGGTATAGGTAAATGTGAACAGCGTTTGAAGTGCACGACCGTTCCGAGCATTAGTGACGCAAGCAGCCTGCTTCCGTCGGCAGCCTTTCTAGCCGCCGACATCGTAGAAATCACCTTTTCAAGGTGCACCTTGGTGGACAAGGGTCTGCGTGTCGCATCTCTGCATGCGTGCGTCTGCTTCTCTGTGTACCCACGTACGAACCCCGTGGCCTGTGAGGAGCGGTACGAGGAACTTCAGCACAAAACACCGCAGCGCGTCCTGCTGCTCGCGCTTCGACTGTCTGTATTACGCGTCAAGGATAGAAACACACAAGTCTACATATGTTTGTTTCTACGTCTCTCCACATAAATGTACACACACGTAAGTATATACGTCAGTCCTGACATATATACAAATTTATACGTCTACGTCGATTCTATATGGCCGAATATTGCTACGCATACGTGGGCACACACAGAAACAGGTATGAGCTTCCACAAAGGTACACTGCGTGTCAGTGTACGTCCAAGAGCCTGTCATCGAGCGGACGCCGGGATTTTAAAGGGATTTTCGTTATTAACAACATTTCGGAAGAGAAGTCCCGTCTCTTCGAGAGAAAGTCCGTCGGCCACTACACACGTCAAAAAGCAGAAGCAGCGGGCCCGCCTGCTGCTGCGCCCTGCCGGGTGTCCTCCTCGCTGTCTAGAGCACGGCGCTTTTTTACATTTGCAGAAAGAGACGCATGCACGGCCCGCAGCATCGCTGAAGCAGCGAAAACCGGGCTGAAGGCGCGGCTGAGCAGACACACTCCACCGGCGCGCAGACACACACATGCACGTGACCGCCTAAAAAAACCCACGCCTGCCAGACAAATACGCGAATATCTATACGTATACATATATATATATATATAAATGTACAGATGAACAGAGACACATGGGAGACATATATATATATATATATATCCTTGTAGATAGAGAGAAAGAAAGAACCAGATACATACATATGCATACATATATATATATATATGTATATGTACATGTAGTCTATACAAAGACATACGCATATACATATGTAGAGAAAGAGAGAGAGAACGACAAACACAGCCACATACACACAGACAGATATGTATACAGAGACACAAACATATACGTACATGTGCGGGTGTAGGTTGATACACGCGTTGACTGCAAGTCAGGGATACGCACGTATCGGCGCGGCGTGGGCAGAAGAAGAGAACTTCATAACCGAGACAGAGACAGAGAGCGACTTGTTTTCGAGGCACAAAACTAGCCGAGGAGGCGCCTGCGGCGCTGCGCGGTCGTGGCGAGGAACGCCAGGAGGCCTGCCGCTGTTATGCCGAAGAGCAGCAGATAAAACGTGCTGCTGCTGCAGGGACGCAGCAACGAAGAAATTCTCTTGAACGGCTTCGCGATGAGAGAAGAGAGTTTCTCTCTCCATGCCGAAGTTTCCTGTGAACGCCGTCGCTCTGCTGCTCTGCATCGCAGATTTTACCCCCCCCCCACCCCACACACACACACACACGTACACAACACACCTTGGGCTACAATGCGTAAATATATGCATATATATATATACACACACATATACACATATATATATATATATAGCGATGTAAACACAGGCAGTTTATATGTGTGCATTTAACCCCCACACACACATACTCTGTGCTCGACTGCGCGTATATATATATATATATACGTGTACATACATGCATATATATAAACATACATATATATATATACACATATATGTATATATATGCATACAACGATGTATATGCGTTAATTTATATATGTGTTCGACTGCATATATATATATATAAATAGCGATGTATGTACACGTATTTATCTATGTGCATACATACACGCATTTACAGGCGTCAACCTGTATATATATATATATATATATATATCAAGAGAGAGACATACACAAAGAAGACAGAGATACGGACACACGTTGGCATTTACGAAAATTCGAAGAGATGTGTGTGGGGCTTTTGTAGGTACGTATTTCAACGTAATCCTGCAGAGAGTACTGGTATACACGTATACATATATAGATAGATAGAGAGATAATAATACAAATATATAGACAGAAAGAGTGACATAAAGAAGACAGATACACAGACACGTGTTGACATTTACGAAAGATCGGGTAGATTTGTGTGGGTTTTTTGCAGCTATGGAGACCTACACAGTCTTCGGCTAAAAAAGGTATTTACATGAGTGAAATGCATGGCAGCTACCTTCCTCAGTCATCAGCTGTGTAACTCTCCGTGTGGCGTCCACAAGTATACGTAAGTAACATATATATATACATATATATCGATAAACATATACATATATTTACATAGAAATACATTCATGTACGTGTATTACAGAATGCACCTAACATATATATATATACATGTACATTTGTATATGGGTATACTTGTGGGCGAGCTACATACATATATATATACATATATATACACACATAGGTAGTACGCGTGGAGATGTATATGCACTTGGGCAAATATACACATTTTTTCACTCTTTTGAACTTCTTCATAAGAGGAGAAAGAGCTGCCACAGAGAGATGCACACGATTCGAAGAAGACCAAAAAGGACGCACCGAAGTGATGCCTCCTCCCACGCCTCATCGACCGGCAGATCTTCCGCCCACTCCGGCAGCGTTGCCCACTGCAACAACAGCAGCAGCAGCAATAGCAACAGCAGCAGCACCACCAACAGCAACAGCAGCACCAGCAACAGCAGCAACACAAGCATACACACATACTCGTCCAAACGCGTGTTGTTAAGCTACTCGTGTGCGTAATGATTACCTATAGCGAGGCCTATATATATATATATCCCTATACATACGTTTCTTTACAGTTACATTTATATGCGTACGTACGAATACACACGTGCTTATTTACACACAGATCTGCAGTTGTAAATATACACACACAAACACATGTCCACAACTAGAAATATCGATTTACTTCTACTCAGTCCACATACAAATACCTCTCTCTCTCCAGACACACACACACACCTACTCATATATATATATATATACACGCACATTTGAATATCTCTCTACACACACATATACCTATTTAAATATATATATATATATATATGTACGCCCATATGAATACCAATTGTATTTATCTTTGCACCACTACATATATACAGTACCGCTACAAACTAATAAGTAAACGTACACGCATATGTATGTATATATATGTATGTATAGATATCACGTTATATCCCTACTATGGTATGGAATCTCTACCATTTATACACACACGTGTATATGTGTGCGTTTGCATTCTTATCTGCCCAGTGCGTATGTACGTATGTATATATGGCACGCAGAAGGATATTTGAAAGGAAGAGGAGGAGGCATATAAAAAGACCCCGAAGAATTTTTGTTAGAGAGTTAATATTGTAGAAATGTGTCCACGTCATCAGACACAAACGTGGCAGCAGCACTTCTCTTGCTGACCGACACACGTACACCACTTCGACTGCTGCGCTCGCATCTTCTTCTACGTCGACGGATGTGTTCCTAGTACGGCCTGCTTGTCCACTCATTTCTGTAAACCCTACAAATGAAAAACTTCACTCTTCCCCTATTTCTCTTCCTCTTTCGCTTCCCCTTTCTTTCTCCCTTTCTTTTCCTCTCCTCCTTGCTCCACATACATATATGTGTCCTAACGAACACATATATACACATGTATATATATATATACACACATGTGTTTCTCTCTGCCTCTCTTCACGTATACATATATGTGTATATATATGATAACTAAAAAACACATATATGCATATATGTATAGAACTTTTTCTGTCTCTTTCTTCCTCCCTTGTCTCTCTGTGTCCTATAAAAATGGAGGTCTTCTTATAATTATGTTTATCGCTGTAAGTGGCGAGCATGCGCTTCTTCTCGCTGTTTGTGTAGATGAAAGGAATATCGCACGAGATGCCCACAAGCGTGAAGAGATAAGAAAGATACGTCTATATACAGAAGAGTGCCCAAGGTCTTTCCTGTCTACGTGTGTGTTTCTCTTCTGCTCCTTCGCTATTAATCCTCCCGTATGGAGACGCGTCTATAAACAGGGGAGGGCACGGAGACACGGAGACACAGAGACATGCAGAGGGAGACGGCGAGACAGCACGCACACAGAGAGACACGCAGTTTTGAGGAGTGTACGTGAAGAGAGCTCTTGTGGAGAGAAGGAAATTACCGTTAATCCACATGATGATCGACCATCGTCAGCAGCCTTCGTTCTGTGCGGCAGCATGCGGTGCATCTTGGCTGCCACCAGGCGCTCCGCCTTAGAGAGACAGCGCTTGATACCACGGGGACCTGCCAAGACGCACCAGCAGCCGCAGCAGCAAAAGCAGCAGCAGCACCGGCAGGAGTGCAGCGGCAGGAAGGGCAGCAGAAACACCAGCTGTATCGGCAGGAACAGCAGCGCCAGTGGAGTAACAGCAGCATTTGCAGGAAGACCAGCAGCAGCAAGGACATCAGGGGCAACAGCAGGAGCAGCGACACCAGCAGCAGGAGCGACAGTAGCGGCGACAGCAGCAGGAGCGGCGACAGCAGGAGCAACAGCAGCGGGAGCGACAGGAGCAAGGACAGCAGCAGGAGTGGAGAGAACGGCAGGTGGAGCGGGGGATGCGTTTTTTGATTTGTTGGTGATCGATTGCGTCGATTCGGGGTGCAGACGCAGAAAGAAGAGAACGCGGGGAAGAAGAAAAATGAAGGAAAACGAGAAGGAAATAACAGGGAAGAGAAGGCGGAAAAGAAGGAGACGGCAGAACAGAAACGAAGTAGTTATTGAAAGGGATTCTTCCTGCCCTGTCGAGGAAAGGCCAGAAGCGTGCCTGCAAGGATCCCCCCATATCCCACGCGTCTGCTGCCAGACGCAACAGCAGCAAGAGAAGAAGCACGTAATTTCTTCGTTTCATCTCTCCCTTCTAAAGTGCGTGGATTTCTGGTTTCCCTTCTATTCGAATGTTTTATTCTGCTGCGTCCATTTTCTTCTCGGACGTTGCTGTCCTCCCCTACGCGTCCCTCTTCCTTTTCCCACGTCTCCTTCTCTTCTTCTGCCTTCGACCCCCCCCTCCCCCCCCCGGCCTTGAGAACGGGAGTTCTCCCCTCTACTATCAGACGCCCCGTACACGTATGTACGTAGTATATGCATCTCTACATATATATACATACATACATACGTATATATATACGTATATACAACACATTAAAAACTACGTATATGTATATATATATCTGTCTCTCTCTTTCTCTCTATACATATATATGTGTAAATAGCAGTAAATATGTATACATATATGTATGTATCGATGGAAAAGTATTTGAACATATATGTGTATATATAATAGAAATATAAAACAACATGTATATCAGTCTACAAATACACACGTATGTATGTATAAGGGTCATACAGAAAAAATATCTACATGTATGTATACGGACACCTTGTATATATACGTATATGTACATATATATATGTATAGTGTGTATACCCCTATGCAAACAGGTACATATGTACCTACACCCATAAATATATATAGAAAAAGACAGATAGTGAAAAAAATGGAAGATGGATGGGTTGACATACATACACGGGCATATATATCTATATATGTAAACTTCACATATATATATCCAATATATACACATATATATAGAGAGACGAAAAAAAGACGCAGGGGTTCTCTTTTTTACCGTGTACTCGAGAATGTGAAGGGTAGCAATGAATATATCTATCTATACAAAAGAGAAAGACAGAAAGACAGAGGGGCAAAGCTCTGCCTTCGTCTTCGGTGTACATACACCTTGCGAAGTACCCAAATAATACACATACACATATAAGAGAGAGACGGGGAGAAAGCGAGGAAGGGCAACACAAAAGTAACGTCTTGCTTTCCAAGTGGCCCCTTTTCAAGTAAATATTCGTCGCCAGCGAAGGAATTCACCCACCTGACATTGCTATGGACGTTATCATAGGCGCCGCGAGGCACTGCGTCCGCAGCCTCTGCCGCACGTGTTCGAGAGTTACTCGCTGCAACGAACATTTTCGACGGAAAATAGGAGAAGGCAGGGAGAGAAAAAAGGGGGGGTAAAAAAAGGAATTCTTCTCCCCTTCAAACAAACATACGATCTACACGTGCCCGCGTTCAACCTGCTGCCAATTGCACACCCCACATCAAGACACACCTGCAGATCTTTTTCTCCCCATTTCTCATACCTGCACGTGTATCTATGCATGTTATATATATATATATATGCATGCTTGTGTGTATGCATATGTATGTATGTATGTCATATACGTATGTATGTTATATATGTATGTATGTTATATATGTATGTATGTTATATATGTATGTATGTTACATATACGTTATATGTGTATGTATGTTATGTCTGTCTGTATGCATGTATATGTGCATGTGTATGTATGTATGTGTATGTGTGGATGTATGTATATTATATATGTGCGTACGCACGTTAGTATGTATATGTATGTATATGTGTATGTATGTGTATGTTTGTGGGCGTGGGTGTATCTCTACACGTATGCAAATGTATGTGTGTGAGTATAGATAGGTGTATTCATATATATGTGAATTTATATATACATATGTATATAAATATAAACGTCTATTTATATACACATATATATATATATACGTGTATAATGTATGTACTGTAATGGACATGCGGATGAATTTGTATGTGTATGAGTATACTTATATATATATATATATGTACGTACATACTGGTACGGATACACGTATGCATTTGTGTGAGCAGACGTGTCTAAACGTGCATTTGTATATACATATATATATGAGTGTCTTCGTGCAGGCGTGTGGACGCATGCATATTCATATCTATACACACGTATGTATTTGTATTTGTACAGATACGATTACTTGCAAAATAAAGATGTACATACATACGTATCTTTGTGTCTATCTATATATCTGTGTGTCCCCAAACATATACGTATATACGTACATAGGCGCCTCCGGGTGAGTTTGTAAACACGGCTATATCAATAGATACGGGTAGGTGTAGTGACAGCAGAGACAGGCCTTTACTGGCTGCATGCAGAATATGTTGTCGCCATCACAGCAGCATGCGTCACTTTTTTTTTCGGCAGATAACGGGGGACTCTCATTTACAGAAGTGCGCATGTTGTACTCTCCCCTCTCGCAGAAAACGAAGAAGAAAGCAGCCCTATCTGTCCACACCTACCGGCGAAAAACGCACACCCACGCGCATGCACGTATTGATCAAGAGAGGAGGCCCCCAACGACAAAAATACGTACATATAATACAAACACACACACACACACACTTATGTATATGTACATATATATGTGAACACCGACAACAAATACAGCCCCACGTGCAAGCACACATATATACAAATAGCGAGAGAGAGAGGCCCATACACACACAAGTACGTACATATATATATATATATATATTATAACGCATAAACAGACAAACACACTTCTATATATACACGTAGAAAAGAAATACAGGCCTCTATGCATGTGTACATATATATATACATAGAGAAAGAGACACACACACATATGTAGATAAACAAAAATTCGTATACTTAATAAAAGAGACACCCTCGGGCTTCGCGTTGCGTAGACAGCCCTTCCGGCTCACAAATCGAGGAAAAATGAAAGGCACGGAGGTGACAAGCCAGGGGTCTCTCTGTGTCTACATGGAAAAAGCAGCAAATGGGTCACCGCGCAGGCATGTCTGCAGAGAGCCGCTGTGTTTCGAGCTGCTGTATACCTCGTAGAAGGCCGGGATATTCTTGATGCTGCTTAAGTCCTTCATGGAGACAGGCACTTGCAGTCCAAACAGCAGCACCTACGACAGCAGACACACATTTTTCCGGAGAAAAAATCACACGCACATATATACGTATCATTCAAAGAAACAAGGAGGAACTTAAAGTGATGCACATGTATGTGCATGCATACAGAGATACACATATAAATATATATATATATATATTTTGGAAGAGAAATGTATGCACGTACATACGTGTATGCAGCCAGGCATATTTATAAATATATATATATATATGTGTACATATTCATATATATATATATGTAGATATATACATATATATGTACATTCATATATATATGCATGTACATTTACACATAGAGAGACATACATACATATATACATATATACATTGATATAGATATGCGTGTACATACACGTATAGAGAGAGATATACATACAAGTGTATATATATATATGTATGTGTGCATTGATATGGATATGTGTCTACGTACACGTATACATAGAGATATACACACACGTATACATATATATATGTATATATATGTATATATGTATACGTACATTGATAGAGATATGAGTGTACATATACGTGTAGAGAGAGATATATATATTCATGTATGTGTATGTGGGTGCGTATGTGTATATACATATAATCTGTATTAATATGAACTGACGTTAGGTGTCTCTGTAAAAAGCAGTCCGTAATATATATACACAGCAATGCGGAGGAATTTTTCTTCTCTTTCTTTTTCCTACGTAGACGTTCTCGTGTCTGCATGCGCCGTAAAGGCCAGCCATGCATGCCCTAACAGTCATACAAACATCTAATACTACACCCACAATAGTGTCATATATATATATATCTATGCATATATGACACTTTCGAATATACATATATACACATATATATATTTGTATACATATACACCTATATATATATGCACACGTATAGATAAACATATATGTGTATGTATGTATGTATGTATATATATACATGTAGACACACACATACATATCTATGTGTACACACACATACCTATGTATACACACACGTATACACATATATATATATATATTCATATTTGCACGTGTGTGTGTGTGTAGGCGAGACGTGATTGATCGAACGGTTCCCGTCTCCAAGAACACATTCAACAACGATGTTGTGGAGACACGAGAAATGCAGAGAAAAATTCACGCAGATAATCAACGAAGAAGAAAAACGTCTGCCTGCCTCGTAAAGAGAGACAGAGACATTCCCACACTTTACAACACGGGTGATGTCACATGCATAGACATATATATATATATATGAATATATGTATACATATATATATATATGTATATGTATACGAGAACGCCTGCCAGGCAACGTTGCGCAAAAGGAAAATATATACAGGTATATACACATACTCATACACATACATATATATATATATATATTATTTGCGCGCACACCAGTACACATGGACATACTATACACACGAGTTTTTCCCTTACTCTCTCTATACATATTCATATACATATATATATATATATACAACATTAGTATATCAATAATTATACAGGGTGCTATGCCTCCAACAGTTTGCATTCATACATATTCATAGACATATATATATATATATCTTTACAGGTAGACACACTGACGCTTATATATATATTGCGCGTGAACACGACTACGTCTGTGTATGTCATGTAGACATTTACTTCTGTCTCTTTCTCTTTCTGTCGCTTTCTCTGTCTCTTGATATATGTATGTAGGTTTCTTCACGTAAGAGCAGATATATGTGTTTGGGGCTCTTCTCTTCTAAGAGGTAGCAACGGGGTTGTGGAGAAGAAGAGAAACAGCTACTTGGCGGATGCAAGAAAATTTGAAAATTTCTCACCGCCCAATATTCGTTTGATTTGAAACTCGTCGCGAACCCACTCAGCAGAACCTGCCGCGCCTAAAAAACAGCAACACGGGAGGAACAACAGCAGCAACTGCTATAAAAGAGAAGAAATGCAGCTGCAGCAACAGCAGCAGCAGCCGAACACGAGACGCACAGCAACACAGGCAGCAACAGCAGCAAGACCAAAAATAGGAGCAGCAACAGGGACGGGAGAAGCCAATAAAACAACAGCACCAGCAGCAGCAAGAGCAGCAGCAGCAAGAGCAGCAGCAGCAACACCAGCGGCAGCAGCAACAGCAGCGGCAGCAACAGCAGCGGCAGCAACAGCAGCAACTGCAACAGCAGCAGCAGCAACACCAACGGCAGCAACATCAGCGGCAGCAAGAGCAGCGGCAGCAAGAGCAGCAGCAGCAACACCAGCGGCAGCAACAGCAGCAGCAGCAGCAACAGCAGCAGCAGCACCCAGCGCTGCAGCACCAGAAGCACTATGAGAAGACCAGGAGGGGCCACAGGAGGACCCCGAGCAACAGAAGCAGTAACAAAAATGCAGCAACAAGACCCGGAGCACAACAAACCTTAGCACGTCCTCCCCCTCAGGAGCAACTCCTGCAACAAGACCGTTCGCCACTGCCATGTACGTATACCAGCCACAAGAGCAGCAGGAGGAGCTTCTCTTCTCTTTCTCCTGCACCTCGTCTTTCATGTCTACCTTGCTCTGCGTGTGTGTGTGCCTGCTGCTACTCTCCTTTTCCTCCACCTACTCCACTGTTCCCAATACACACATATATATATATATATATAGGTTTTTTTTCATACATGTATGTATATGTATATATGTATACGTTCTCCGCTGTGTACGTATCTCAACGTATCTGTCTAACATGTTCTACAAGAAGTCAACGTGGCGTGTCTATACACGGGACGACTACTACACAGTTGCCCCGCAGCATCGGTGGCTACTAGACTTCTGTGTCCGCACACCCAGTACATATATATGTCTTTTCTACGTAGATATATACAAGACAGCTTCAGGCACGCACCATATAATATACACATACATATGCATAGGTTTTTCACTAAGATACCAGACGTAAATAGACGTGTTTTATGTAGAAGTATACTAATGCAGGCACATATCACACATATATGGATACGTAAATGTTCCTCATTTAGGACAATGTATATGTGCGTATATTTTATGGAGACATATATACATATATATATGTATGTTCTGCGTAGTTGCTTCCTTGCTGCCTCTGTCTGTCTCTCTACAACTTTATATGCGCACGCACAGACACCGACCTCTGTGTGTGTGTGTGTGTGTGTCTGTCTGCCTGTCTCCGTCTCTGTGTCTCCGTCTCCGTCTCCACCTCAGTATAAATGCACTGGTAATAATAGATCCGAAGACAATCCACATATGCTTCTCGAGCCCGCATGCGGTCGATACTTCTATTTTGTTGCAAGTAACACTCCATCACGCCTAATACATGTATACATATACACAGACACACATACAAATATACGTACACAAATACATACATGTACACATACGTATGTATAAAAATGTAGGCACCTACAAATACATATACAGACAAAAGTAGATACACACATATCGATGTGTATATCTCTCTATCCTTCTACTGGTCTAATATATCTATCTACATCTGTATACATATATGTATATACACACACACATAAGCACACATACACATATATATGTGTACATACGCATGCACACAGATATACATACACACGTACATACATATATGTACACATATTATACATACATGACACATATGTTTACATACGCATGTGCCTATGTACCCATATATATGTAGACATATATACACATAGACAAGTATCTATATACACACACGTATATATATATATAGTTGTGGTATTTGAGGTAGAGCTTGGTGTCTTTTTCGTATTCAAGTGAAAGCGTCCGTTTTTGTTTTCCTCATGAAAAGCACGTTTTCTCTGGCGATCTTCGCAGTTTGCTGAAGCCCTGCGTCCCTGAAGTTGTAGAGAAGCACGCGCAAGTGCTGGGGGACGAAGGAACTTTTTTGGGGAGAACAAACACTTGCTCGAGTAAGAAGAAGTCCGCGAAAAAGAGAGACGAGACGGGGAACCTGTTTGTTCTTGCAGCAAGAAGAGAAAGGCGAGACAGAGCAGGAAGAGGAAGATCTACAGAGAACGGCGACCCGTCTTCCTGCGGCAGAATAATAACGAAGGAGGAGACACGAGACAGAGAAAAGACAGGAAGGCCCAATTCGCGGGGAAGATAAAAAAAGAAGAGGACGAAGAGGATAGAGAAGACGGGGAGACGGGGAGAAGAGGAGGAGGAAAACCGTCGTCGCGAACGTACTGAAAAGAACTCCTCCTCGGTCGGCGGCCGCGTGGTGCAGAGCGAGTGAATAACAGCGCAGAGCGCGTCCCAGGCCCGCGCAGCGAACGCCGGCCGGGGCGTGGCGCCGAAGAACAACACGCCGCTGTCGCAGAACTCCAACGCAGAAGAAGAGCAGCTGAAGGCGTACCCGAGCTGCCGCTTCTCTCTCATTTCTCTGCAAAAAAGTGCGCAGAGAAAACGACAGCAGCCCCTGCAGCAGAGGAGCAGCAGCGCGCCCCACAAGCAGCAGCAGCACCGGCAGCAAGAGCCGCACTGCTGTGTGTGTGTGTGGCACATTACCGGGGTCTCTTCTGTAGAGAGAGACATATCTTTCACAGCGATGTGCGAGAAGTTAGCCACGAACAAAGACAAAAAGAAATAAAGGAAGACGTACACACCGAGAAGAGCGAATGGGTAGGACACGAGAAAAGTGACTCAGCGACGCACGTGCTCTTCTTTTCTCTTTCTCCCCTCTCTCTGTGTCCAACGCATGCAGCTACATATATACATGCATGTGTGTCTGTGAGGGGCGTGCAGTCTGCAGGGAAGGGAAGAAGCAGATAAAATTACGGAGGGTACACGAGCGAAAATTTAGGACCCCTCCTGCGAGGAAGACGCTGTCTAAATTCACCCCTGCCCAAAAACTCCGAAGAAACACGCGTGCAAACCATAAATCAATACCCATACACATTATATACATGAGCAAATGTATATGGGTACATTTATACATGTATATATATATGTACAGTATAGGTATGCATATAGATGTCTTTATAGACGTGCATATATATATATATATATGTATGCAGTTTTCTGTGTAGGTACATACGTGTAGTATATAAGAGAGTTGGCTACGTTCGCTTGGGTACCTCTGAAAGCGGGAGAGTCTGCACGATAGGGCTGTGACGAGGGCAGGGCGAAGTGCGTCCGTGTGCCAACAGCAAAAAGAAGACGCGCAGGGAAGGGAAACGAAGAGTTCTTCGAAGGAAGAGGAGAGTACATCGAGCAGCGATATCCACAAAGAAGAAAGGACCGAGCAAAAAGAGCTGGCAAAGAAAAACACGCGAAAAGGGAAGTTCTCCAAAGAAAGAAGAACCCCCGGAACGGGGCGCAAACACATATGCACCCGAGCACACGGATATATATGTATATATATATATATCCATATATATATGTACGTATATGTATATGTACGTACATGCGTATATACATATATATATATATATATGTACATATATACATATATGTACGCAGATGGAGATACACTTACATATACACATTTACATAGACGTATACATTTCCATATACATCCCCATACGTTTACATTTACATATACATACATATACAGATACATACATATACGGATACATACATATACCTACACATATACATACACCTACACATACGTTCATCTCTACACACATATGCCTATACGTACATACACACATGTATATCTATACCACCGCGTACACCTGTATACATATATATATATATATATATACACGCACGTACGTATACGTATATATATATATATGTAGTTTATTCTTCACGTGGATGTATACTTTGTACTAACCTACATACGTGTGTAGGCAAACACACATACACACACACATACGCATGCGCATACTTGAAGTTCTACAGATTGATATACTACACATACCTGCACGCAGATCTACAGCAATTCATACATGAACTAATATACAAGTATACACACACACACACACTCGCACACACACTTTTCAGGCATACACAGCCTCATATATATATATATATATATATATATATGTGTA
>KL647288.1:2540726-2580608 GCA_000727475.1 Sarcocystis neurona | reverse complement strand
TGTCTCCCTCTCTCTGTGTCTCTCCCTTTCTTTTTCCGCCGTCTCCCTCTCTCCTGCTGTCTCCATCTCCTTCTCTGTCTCCCTCTCTCTGTGTCTCTCCCTTTCTTTTTCCGCCGTCTCCCTCTCTCCTGCTGTCTCCATCTCCCTCTCTGTCTCCCTCTCTCTGTGTCTCTCCCTCTCTGTCGCTGTCTCTGTCTCGCGTTCTCTGCATCTGCATGGGTGTTCTGTGTTGTGTGTTCCACGGCATAGGAAGACCGACGAGTGGCGGTCTCCATAGAAGGCCTCGCCGCTGACGAACGTTCCACTTTCTCTCCCTCTCTTCTTTCTTCTCCACTAGTCCTTCCTTTCTCTCTTTGTCTCTCTCTCTTGAGTGGAGGGACGAAATTACCTCCGCGTCAACCTGGGGAGAGAACTGAATCCCCCAAAGGGCGCAGAGTCTGTCGACGGTTTTCTGCGGATGGCCGGCGACACCGCCTTCAAGCATCGTCCGCAGCGCCAGTTCGAGCAGCTGCGGCTCGTCTCTGTGCATCAGCGACTCTCCTCCCAAGAAAAAAAATCGCAACTGGCACCTGCGTATATGTGCACCAGGAGGAGGAGCAGCAGCAGCAGCGACAGGACATGCGCGGTTCGGTCTGAAGAGACTCGAGGAACGTACGTGCGGTTGGGTGATGAGACGCAAGTCTGCCTTTGTGCCGAGACACAGGGGGGAATCTACGACGAATAAACCTGCGTCTTTCTCGCCGTGAACACTTCGAAAATGAAGTCGACACTCAAGTAGACGTATACGAACACACGAGAGTCGACCAGAGGACCGGCACGGGAGAAAAGAAAGAGAGCCACATGTGCAGACTCCGTGATGCAGGACAGAGAAGAAAAGCGAAACAGAGAGAAAGGGAGACACAGAGGCAGCGAGACACGCAGGCAGAGACAGACAGAGAGGCGGGGAGACACACACAGAGAGACAGGGAGACAGACGGAGAGAGACAGGGAGACAGACGGAGAGAGACAGGGAGACACACAGAGGGAGACAGAGAGAGACAGGCACGGAGGGAGAGAGACAGACAGAGGGAGACACAGACAGAGGGAGAGACAGACAGAGGGAGAGACGGAGAGACAGATCCGCACAGGCAGTGTGTGTAGACGCTCGTTTACATGCGTATTTCTCTTGAGTGGCAAAATTCTTCGCTAGTAGTACGTTAGAAAATCAGTCGATGCGTTTCTCCTGTTCACAAGCCAAGAAGGTGAGCAAGTACGTGTCTCTCTCCTTCTGTCTCCTTCTGTCTCTGTGTGTGTCTGTGGGTGTACGTTGTGATATATTTCATCGTTTTCATATACGCAGCATCAACACGTAAATCCCCGTCCCTCTCTTTGGCTCTCCCTCTGTCTCCCTCTTCCTCTCTCTGTATATCTGTCTATCTGTAGGTCTCTCCCTCTCCCTCTCTTTTCCTCTCTTTAACTCTTTCTCTTCCTCTACATATATATACATAGAGAGAGATAGATTGATATAGATAGATATAAACGGAGATAGATATAGGTGGAGATAGACAGATATAGATATAGATAGATACAGATGGATAGATACAGATGGACAGGAATAGATAGAGATAGATAGAGATATATACAGATATAGACAGATAGATATAGATAGACATGGATAGATAGATAGGGAGACAAATATAGAGAGACAGGCAGATAAATAGATAGATACACAGAACTACGTGTGTTCATGTGGAGGAGAGGCAAGCAAAGAGAAAGGAAGAAAGAGAGAAAAACAGAGACACAGAAACGTACTGTTATGTCCCCCTTGTACTAGGAGACAGATAAATGCTTTTTTACACACATACACCTACATATACATATATATATATACAGCGATAGACAGACTTATATATATATATAAGGACCCATGCGTCGTCCTGTTATGCCCCCCTTATACTAGTAGACAGATATATACATTTGTACACACATACACCTACGTATATACATACACAGCGATAGACAGACTTATATATATATATATGTAAGGACGCATGCGTCTTTGTATAGTCACATATAAATGTATAGGTATATGGTGAGGTATAGGCGACAGAGAGAAGGAAAAGGTACGGCTACTTGCAGGTGAATGTCTACGTGAATACGTGCGAAAGATAGGAGGAGAAGCACGGCAGTGTGAATTTTTTCACCGGCTCGGCTCGAAGTGCGTTTGCTTGGCGTTGACAGCTGCGCCATTTTTGAACCTCCAGAAGTAGGTGTCGAGTTCTTCGTCGAAGAAGCCCTGCCGCTTGTCGAACTGCTGCTGGAGCGCCGCACGCGACGGTCCTCCGCTCTTCAGCGCGTTCCGCAACAGCGGCACGACGAAGTGGGGCGGACTCGACCGCAGGTGGGCCTCTGCGTTGAGCAGAAAGGAGGTGCGCAGGACGTCAGCCACAGGCAGAGGAGGAGAAGAAGACGAAGGAGAATAGAACAGAAGAAGAGAAGCGGGGGGGAGGACAAGAGACCGGAAGAGGAGAGGCGACGAAGACAAAAAGAGAACAGAAATGGACCGAACGTGGAAGAAAGCAAGGAAGAACGAAGTGCAAGACTTACCGAAGATACATACATCCACATACACGCAGACAAAAGTGGGGGACTTCACATCCCATCACTGCGCAACAGCCTGTACCCGCCCCCCTCTACCCACACATGCGTCAATATATATATATATATATATGATGTAAATACAGCGGTACGCACACATAGATAAAGAAAGGTAGTTCCTTATACATGTAGAAATGAAGACGGAGACTGACGCAGGCGCATGCAACTTCGACTCTACATCTCCTCTGCATAAACCCCGGACTACCTCTCTCTCTCTATGGGCGCGCATGTATTTACACATATACATATATATATATATATATACATATATATACATGCACATATATATATATATATATATACACATATACATATGTGCGTTAAGTCTTGCAGGTCGTTCTTTTTCCCTTTCTTCCATGTTTGGTCTACTGCTGTTCTCTTCTCCCTTTCTCTTTTTCTCTGCATGCTGCACCCATACACCTACGCACATCTCTGTGCGCACACGCAGCGGAACAACGTGTCTCTATAGATCTGTATATATATATATATATATATTCGGATACTTTTGTAGGAAAGGAAGAGTATATTTCTTTCTCTCTCACAAAGTCACCCATATTCATACGAATTGCATACATATATGCATACACATATATATATATACAGGTACATACGTCCTTTCGGCAGTGCCGCAGAGACGTACGTATGTATGTGGACGTCCACGTCAACATCTACGTACACAGAGGAACATATATGTATCGCCATGTCTCCGTGCCGCACATATATACATATACATATATATATATACCCACGCCAGTGCCGCACATATGTAGAGATACGTATATATCATCCGCTTCAATATCCATCTATACAGAGGCAAATACATAGATCTACCTCACGTGAATGCCTTATATATATATATGTAGAGAGAGATGCACATCCGTATGACTACCTACCTATGTATAGGTTAGTCTTTCCTACATCCTGTATACTTTATGAGCCATACCACGGCCTACAATAGTAACTACAAAGGCATACAAGCATATACACATAGTGTAATGACGTCAGTGCCACATATTTATATACATATATATATACATATATATATAGAGAGAGAGAAAAGTACACATATGTACGGATATATGTATGAGTGTACAAGAATAGACACGTGTGTACGCTTTGAGCCGTTGGCTTCTTGTACACATTTTTGCATGCCCCACTCGTATGTGAGAGACAGATGGACAGGTCAGGATGTCTGACTCTTCTATACGTGTGAACTCCCCTGTATACATACATACATACATGTATATGCGTACATACATGTGTAAATACACACGTATGTG
This sequence comes from Sarcocystis neurona, assembly GCA_000727475.1. Taxonomy (NCBI): domain Eukaryota; phylum Apicomplexa; class Conoidasida; order Eucoccidiorida; family Sarcocystidae; genus Sarcocystis; species Sarcocystis neurona. The sequence continues at coordinate 2,576,691 of KL647288.1, read as the reverse complement.
TACACATATATATATATATATATACATATATCTCTGTGTCTCCCTCTCACCCACAACAGGTCGCACAGGTATATATCTGCGTACATACACATATGTATATGCGTATATATATCATACATATATGTGTATGTGTATATATATTCTTGCTCTCTCTCTATGTCTCTCTCTTTCCGTTGACTCTATGTATATGCGTCTATATATGCGTATATATATATATATACGTACATGTATTTCTTCTGTCTGTCTCTTCCCGTTGACTCTATGTACATATATCTGTGCACACTCATAGGTACACGCGTATATATATCTTCTTTGACCTCTCTCTGCCTGTCTCTCTGTTTCGGCTAACTTTGTGTCTTAAAAGGAACATTTAGAGGAGAGTAAAATTATTCCCGAATATTCTGCATTACCGAAGAGGGTCGCGTCAAGAAGAGAAGTGGGCAACGCATGAAAGCGGGGGGGCGTATGCGGCAGCAGGAGGGCCCGACGTATTTCCGCAGTGACCGCTTCGCAGGAAATGGTGAACGGTTCGCCGCACGCAAACGATGAAGAGGCTGAAGAAAATGAAGAGGAGAAGGAGGGCGCAGAGGCGAAGGAATGAGAAGAATGAGAAGCAGCAGCGGCTGCTGCAGCAGCCGACGCAGTGCTGCTGCTGCGTTGACCGCGACGCCACGCCTGCTCCAGCATCAGCAGCAGCTTCTCTTCCCCGCCGCTCGCCGTCGACGGCAACGTCGCAGCCGCAGCAGGAAGAGCAGCAGCGGCAGCAGCAGGAAGCGAAGGAGCAGCGCCAGGGACAGCCGAGGAAGGGACGAGGTCTTTCCCGAGGACCACGCTCGGCAGCGAAGAGAAAAGGAAGGAGCTGCGTCGAGGCGAGGAAGCCGGGGTCCCTGCCAGACACAGGGACGACGACCACCCCACTCCCGGAGACGGCGGCTCTCTCGAAGCTGCTGTCTCCGTCTCGTTCTCGGCCTTCTTCTTCTTTCTTGTCTCCTCCTCCTTCTCCTCCTCTTCCACAGACGCCGCTGTAGCGCCGAGGCCCCCTCCTCGCGTACTTGACGACCTGCGGCACCAGCAGAGAAAGAGACGAACATCTGCAGCAGCGCAGTTCTTGACCCAGCTGCTGTTTCCTTTTGCAGGCGAAACTTCAGCCGCTGCTTCTTCTACTTCGACAGTGTCCTCTCGCACGTGCACACGCACGTGTAACCCACCAAGAGAAGTTCTCTCCTTCGTGTATACCTCGTCGAGTCCTAGAGCTAAATTCCCCTACTTACATACCCACGCACGCACGTATAGAAATATACATATAATCATATATATATATATAGATAGATAGAGATGAGGATGAAGACCTGGCAGTCACACAGACGCCTACACGCCAGTGGTGCACCTCTCCACAACATTTCTTGATGCTCCTTCATACTCACGGCCCTTCACGTATATATAGATATATGCTCCCTCCTATACATATATATATATATATATGTAAACACTTCTCTGCGTGTATATTGGAAAAGAGAGAGAAATAGGTAGACATATGCTCCTTCATACATATATGTATGTATTATGTCCCCTTCAGGTTTATATTGAGAGAGAGACAGATGGACAGACATACGAATAAATGCTCATTCACACATGTATACATGTGTGTATGTTTCTTCAGTCTTTCACTTATATAAATACGTGCTCCTCCTCTTCACGCGTATACATACATATGTGTGGCACGAACACTCGTGGCGCAAAGGTGCCTCCGCCCTTTCAAAAGCCGAGAGACAAGTTTCTCCACTTTGCTGCCGAGTTCATCAGGGCACCTTCCGCCAGGAATCTCCACGTCCCGCAGCAACGACAAGACACGAGCGCAGGGGAGGAGCACTTGATAAACGCCCACAAAAAATGGATGCGGCAGCATATATCATCCCTCCAAGTAAAAGGTCTACTTGTGTCCCTTTGTTTTTCTTCGCGCCAGCCCTGAGGCAGACACGCACGCGTCCATACCACTGCCCGCTCTGTTCTACAAATGCTCACGTGCAAGAAAAGACTTCTTTTTCATACGATCCACACGTACAGACGCAGAGAGAACGTTGTCCTAATATATACACATACGCGTGGGCAGAAGCTGGTATCTTATATAAGTAGAGTAGCTACACATATGTATATATATATATATATATATATATGCAGAGAACACTTTTTCCTCACTTCCCCAGCCATTTCTATGGAAAATGTAGCTCCTTCTGGTACACAGGGGAAACGCCCGACGCCATGCAAATATTCAGTAGACGTACGCATATACTGACAGAGAGAGACACGGAGACAGGGAGGGAAGATGGCAATGCGTTGGGCTGAGAGACGCAGGTATCCGCCGTGTGTCTCTACACAGAAGATTTACTCGCCCTAGACATATGTGACGAGACAAATTATACACATATATATATGTGAAGACGATTCATATATCCAGCTTCTCACATGCATGTGGTTCTCCAGGTTTATCCACCTACGCAGACGTAGATACACATGTGCTGCCTGAGGCTTGCTCTGTTTTTTTCTTTCAAATTCACTCGTGCTGCATGCGCGTGCAGAGCTACTAGCGTGTCGCTGTGTGTGCATATGCATACACATACACACGCGTGGGGAGAAAGAAAGACAGCAGGGGAGGAACAAGAAGAAAAGAAGAAGAGGAAGAAGAAGAAAAGGCGTTATCCTGATAAACTCACGCGAGACGGAAAGGGCAAAGATCGCCTGCAGGGGAAGGCTGACAAGCAGCAGCCAAAGCAGCAGCTCCGACGGAAGAAGAAGAAAAGGAGAAAGACGGAGAAGAAGAAGAGAAAGAAGAAGAAGAGAATGCTGCAGAGGAAAACTTCAGAGAGAGGTCCTCCTCCGCTGGTTCGTGCGTGGGGCCGTAGACGAACAGCGAAGCCCGGGGACGCTCTCTGCTGCCCGCGTCCTCGTCAAAGTAGTGCAGCACTTGGTAGAAAACCTGGAGGAGAAGAAGAAAGAGAAAGACCCACCGGCAGACAGGAAACTGGCGGGACGCACGACAGTAGCAGAACGGCAACAACACGGGAAAAGAAAAACAAAAGCAGGCGCGCACCAGCTGCAGCAGCACCAAGCCCCACAGCAACACCACAGCAGCAGCACCGGCAGCAGCACAGAATAGCAGCAGCAGCAGAACAGTAGCTGCAGAACAGCAGCAGCAACAGCAGCTGCAGAACAGCAGCAGCAACAGCAGAGCAGCAGAACAGTAGCAGCAGCAGAACAGTAGCAACAGCAGAACACCAGCTGCAGCAGAATAGCAGCAGCAGCGGAATAGCAGCAGCAGCGGAATAGCAGCAGCAGCAGAGCAGCAGAACAGCAGCGGAGCAGCAGCACGAGGACAGCAGAAGCGTCAGTCGCCGACGACGACGGACGCAGCGACGGCAGCAGCAGCAGTGCAGCAGGACCAGGTGCAGCATCAAAAGATGCCCAACCTCAACAGCAGCAAAAGCACAAGAGGCACGAACAGAGCAGCGGGAACAGTAACTACCCCGGAAAAAAACATGCAAAGAGAATATTTTCGTTTCCCTCTCGCCAACAAAGGGCGTGCAGAAGGCACTTTTTCTGCCTGTTCCGCGCCACCACTCTGTTTTTCTTTCTTTGTTCTCCTCGGTCTTTGCTTCTTTGTTTCCCAAGACAAGTCTGCTTCTCTTTCTTCTCCCTCTTCTTCTTCCGTGTCGCGCAGTCCTTTGAAAACATCTCACTTGGTACTGTGGCCTCTTCTTCCCCCCTTCCCTCCTGCTCTCCCTTTTCCCGCTCCTCTCTTGATCTTTTCTTTCGTGTTTCCGCATGCCCACCTGCTTGCATCGGGCCTGGATAACTTCGGGAGTAATGCGTGGAGCTAGCTGCTTAAAGATTTGATATTCTTGTTCGCGAGACGTCGTGATGCAGCCAGTCACTGCCGTCTCCACCAACTCTTCCAGGAGCGCCTCTCCTTCTTGACTCGCCTGCTGCGAGCTGCTGTCCCTGCAGCAAAACACCCGCAGCCCGGCATCCCCTCACACTGCAGAAGACACATGCGGCAGCTGCTGCAAATGCACCTGCAGCAACAGCTGCACGTCAGCTGCACCATGAGCAGCAAGTCAGCTGCAGCAGCAAGTTAGGTGCAGTAGCAGCAGCAGCCAGAGAGGCACACACGACAAGCAGCTGCAGGAATACCAGCAACAGGCGGTGGAGACCACCCAAGTAGCTTTTCGCGCGGCCGCAGCGGCAGCAGCACCTGCAGGAAAAAGAAGGTGGACACAAGACGCCATGGACGCGCAGCAGGAGGGGAAAACAGAGAGAGAAACGAAGCTTCTCCGACGCACCCGCCACGTCAGCGTGTAGAGCCACGCAGCCCCCTGCTGCACGCCTTGTTGCAGCAGCAACCGCAGCAGCGAACGAAAAGCACGGCAGAAGGAAGCCAGAAGCAAACCGTAGTGTGGCAACGGTAGTTTCACAGCCACCTGCTGGAGATGCAGCAGCAGCTGCTGCGGTCCACAGGAAGAAAAATGGTAGCAGGGACAACTCCAGCAAAGCGGCAACAGATCAAAAGCAGCAACAGCAGCTGCAGCAGCGCAGCCAAGGGAAAGCAACCGCGCCGGACGAGTTGCAGCCGCAGGAGACCAGCAGCGCATGACAGTGACAGCAGTAGCAAATGGACAGCCTGTCGCAGCAGCAGCACAAGAGCTGCGGCAAGAGCAGCGAAGGCGCTGCAGTTGTTGCCACCAGCAGAAGCAGCAGCAGACTACAGTGAGGGCAAAATTTCCCCCCACTTCTTTCGCTCCTAGCCGCCGTTGCTGCTGCTTCCTCTACAAAGCACCTGGGCATGCGTCTCTGTCCCCAGACGTCCACAGAAGCAGCACCCGCAGCAACGGCAAGAAAAGGCACGCCCACAAATCAAACGAAGAAGCACCAAAACAGCACCTGCTGCAGCAGCACTGCGTCGTCGCACTTCTTCTTTTCTCTCCTCACGTGCCCCCGGTGCAACTGCTCCTGAACACCCCTACAGCTACTACTACTACTACAATACTACTACTATGATACTATATTATACTACTACTACTACTATAGCACTGCGCTATACTACTACAATACTATACTCCAATACCACTACGACTACAGTACTATACAACAAAACTACTACTGCTACTTTACTACAACAGTACTATTCCTCTTACAACAACTACTACAGTATATTTCAGTATTAGTACTACTACAATACTACACTACAGTACTACTACTACTACAGTACTATACTACGATACTACTACTATACTACAGCACTACTACTCCCCTTACAACAACTTCTACACTATATTTCAATATTTTAATACTATAACTACTTTGACACTATACTACAATACTACTACTACCTGCCACTACTAACACTACTAATACAACTACTCCTTAAAGGAGTCAACCCGGCACGCAGATGCGTGTGCGTCTCTTTATATACACATGTGTACATACGCATATGCGTACAGTCACACACTCTTCACGAAGCAGCACATATATATATATATATATGTAGTGTATACTGAGGTGTGTCTATATTGGCGTATGTAGGCATGCGTATGTATCCTTGTAACAATGTGGCTTCATCGTCTAGCGGTCTGTCTACTTCTTTTCAATAATCACAGATCTGCTGTCTGAACACCCGCTGTCGGCGCCTGGCTTGCTAACAGACCCCATGCGACAGCAACAGCAGCAGCAACGGCTCTGCTGCAGCAACCGCAGTGACGCCGGCAGCACCGACAGCAGCAGCAGCACCGGTAGCAGCAGCAGACCTGCGATTCCATCCGGAGCGACTGACGCAGAGACAGTACCACAATAGAAGCTGCAATCACAAGAGGAGGAAAAAATGTACCTCTTGCCAAAGAAACGAGAGTGTGCTTTGTGTCGCTGCTTCTGCTGCAACGAAGGATACAGCAGTGGCAGTAGCAGCAGCAGGGAAGGGGAGCGCATGCAAGAACAGTTGATTTCCTCACTTATACGATTTTTTCAACGTCTTTAAAACCCAGAGAAGCTCTGCTTTCTCGACTTGGTGTTGGCAGAGCAACAAGACGTGATGCAGCGCCTCTTGCAAGGCTTCTTGCCATGACGACAGAGTAGCAGCAGCAACAGAAAGAGAATTCCACGCGCAGTTCTCTCTGCTGCTGTTGCTGTAGCTCCACCCCACAGAGAGGAAGAGAGGGTCACGACGTGTGAGTTCTCCGTCGCTCAATCGGGTTTGCAGAATCTATCAAAAGAAAAAACAGAAGAGACGAAGACGGCATAGAAAGACGAGATGAAGCGGAAAAGGAAAGGGGCGCCGCAGGAAGAGCACAGAAGAGAAAGAAAGAGCAGAAAAGGAAGGAAAGGAAGAAGCAAGAACACCAGCCGGAAGGGGGGACCAAAGAAGAAGAAATCGACGGTAAAGGGAAGCGAGAAAAACAGATGGACAGGAATGGTGATTAAGAGGGAGAGAAAGGAGAGAAAGAAGGGGAGAGTGAAAAAGAAGAAAAAAAGGATAAAACGAGAAAGACGAGGGGAACACGAGGAAGGAAAAGGACAAAGAAGAACAGGAAAGACGGAATGCAGGAGAAAGACAGCAGCAGTCTTCTCAGCAGCAGCAACACCAACAGCAGCAGTACAAGCATCTGCTGCGAGACGCTGAAGAGCAGCAGCGGCAGCAGCAAAGAGGAAAAGAGCAAAGAAAGCATACAATGTTGCAGTGGAAAAAGCTGTAACGGCAGCACGCACGAACCACAAGTGTACAAGCGGCAGTAGGTCGCAGCAACAGCAGTACTAGCAACAAATGGCACAAGGAAGGTCAAAGAAGCAGCAGCAGCAACTGCAGGAGCATCTCCCACAGCAACAGCAGTATGCGCAGCCGCACGCCGACAGCAGGAGCAGACGGGTCAGCAGCAGCAGCAGCACCACGAGCAGCCGCAGCAGCAGCGAAAACTGCAGAAGCCGGGGCACTGCCAGTCCCCACAGCAGCAGTCGGTCACGAGCAGTTGCACTTGCAACAGCAGAACGAGCTGCAGTTGGCCGATGGCCACAGCAGCAGCAACAACGCTTCCAGCAGCTGCAGGAGAGGGCTTTGGAAAGGCAGAAGCAGCAGCTTTCGTTGTCGCAGCAGGTAGCGTGGACGACTCACGTTGGCAATGCATGTGTCAACGAGCGTCGTAAAAAAATCTTTGCTTGTACGGAGCGGAGAGAGTTTTTCCTTCACGGAGATCACTATCACCAGGCCTCGCAGTAGCGGATGCTGGAAGCAACACTCCCTCTCTGCTGGCGCTGTGTATGCGTCTTCTTGCAGAGGCAACAGCCTGCCTCCTGCAGCAGCAGCAGCAATCGCAGCAGCTGCAGCAAGATGAAGCTCCGCAGCAGCAACTTATTCCGTAGCTGCAGCAGCACTAGCCTCGACAGCAGCACCAGAAACATCGGCAGCAGCAACAGCAAAGAGGCAGTAGCAGTATCAGCCGCAGCCGCAAGCGTAGCACCAGCGGCAGTAGAGGCCACGCCCCCTGCAGCAGGCGAAAGACCAACAGCAGAAGCGACACGGATAGCAGCAGCAGCACTACGAAAAGCAACAGTACGTGTAGCAACAATTGCACCAATAGCAGCAGCCGCAGCAGTGCAAGCAGCAGGAGCACGGGTAGCAGCCGCAGAACCAACAGCACCAGCAGCGCCACCAGCAGCAGTCGCAGCGGCACGTCCAGCAACAGCAGCGGCATGTGTAGCAGCGGCAGCAGCATGTAGAGCAGCAGCAGCAGCGTGTTCAGCAACAGAACCAGCATGTGTGGCAGCAGCAGCAGCAGCACGTATAGCAGCACCACGTATGGCAGCAGCAGCGTGTGTAGCAGCAGCAGGTTGTGTAGCAGCAGCAGGATGTGTTGCAGCAGCATCAGGAGGATACGTAGCAGCAGCAGCATGTGTAGCACCAGCAGCAGCATATGTAGCACCAGCAGCAATACCAAAGAGACAACGTTAAGAACCATAAGACTCCTGCAGCTTCTTGAAAATTACCGGCTTTATGGATTTCCGCGGTATCAATTGCCCACTGCAGCGTCTCCGCTGCAGTTGCATTTTTCCCATCACAAAATGTATGCATATCTATAGGCTCTTCTGCTGCATCTGCTGCTGTCTGGGCTGCTGCATCTGCACCTGCTGCTCCTTCCCCTGCTGCTGCTGCTTCTTGCAGTGTAGTAGAGACGCGTGCTCCGTCTCCTCCTTCTTGTGTCGCTGCTTTTGTTGCAGCTCCTGCTGCTGTTGCTGCTGCTGCGCTCGGTGGCGCTTCGTCTTCCATGAGCGCGGCGTTTGCAACTGGAGCAGCTGCAGCAGCAGCAATTCCGACTCCTTTTTCAGCAGCTCCTTCGTGTTGTAGCTTTTCTTGCTGCTTTGACTGCTGCCCCGAGCCTTGCTCGCGTGCCCTCTCTTCTCTTTCCTGCTCTGTCTCGTCCGCTCTCCGCTGCTGCTGCTGCTGCTCCTGTTGCTGCTGCTGTCGCTGCTGCTGCTGCTCCTCGGGATGTGACGCCGTATAGGGAGGCAGGTGCACTTCTGCAAAAATGCGGCGGATGGCAGAGACAATTTTCTCTTCCTTCTCATCCGCTACGACGAACAAACAGCAGTTTTCTGGCCTGTACCACTTCCGTTGGAACCGCTCTGCACGCAACAGTTAAACATAAGACAAGCAGCTCAATCGAAGAAGACGGAGAAGCCGCAACAGGGAGTCACTCCACAAGAAAACTCTGCAAACGAAGAAAAAATACCAACACCAAAAGACAAAGACAGAAGGCAGAGAGAGACGAATTACAACGGCCTGCGCAAGGGACGTCCCTTCCCGATAAAATCGCAGCAGAGGCGATGCAACCTCCATGTATCTCTCCTCCTCCCCGCTGCCTCACCACGGCACCCTCTGCATGCGCGTTGAGAAGAAGCGAGAAGTCGTCCAGGAAGCAGAGGAAAACGAAGTGCACGCCGGCGAACGAACAGGCAGCCCACAAACTCCCTCCCACTTCCCCACGCCCCCACCGGTGCTCCACTCTCCGCTGCACCTACTACCCCCGCGCGCCCAGGAGCGCAGTAGCCAAGGGCCATAGAAGCGAATGCACTACCACATTATTCGTACACAGAGACGATCACACATGTATACGGACGCCAAACATAAGTGGCTGGGCGCACATCTTTGCCTGAGAAGCCTTTACATATACATATATACATATGTATGTATAGAGAAAGGCACTCAGGTAAATCCGTCTCAACACGTTTGCATATTCGTGAAACCTTTCTCGGGTGTACATACACCGAGAGTGGAAACTCTGTGTGGAGGGCCTTGATGAGTCACGCTGTCTACACAGGTATACATACGTGTGCCAATATGAGAGAGAGAGAGAAAGGAAGGAATACATGTATTTAAGTACACGTACACACACGTGTATAAGGGGAGAGTTTCACCACTAATAACGTGTCTGTGTTTTTCACGTATCTGCGATCAGATACGGCACTCCCCCACGTGTGTGTGTGTGTGTGTGCTGTTTCTCTGTGTATATATACGGAGTCGGCGTGTTTCTGCCTTTTCTTCTTCTTTCTTCGCTGCACCGGTCAACTTGTCTTCCTCCCTCTAGGTGTCTTCTCTGTCTTACTCAAGTCTGCGGCAGTGAACTTCTTGATCTGCTCGGTGAGGCCTATGGGGAAGCGACACGAAAGGCGATTGCAGGCGTGCACGTGCTGAAAGTGTTTTTTCTCTACGCGATACTGCAAGGAAGATCGCAACTGCTCTTCGCTTAGAACTGCATGTCTCTCTGCTTCGAGCGCCTCTCCTCCTTCCAGCAGCGGAAAGAAGACCAGCTCCTTCAGCAGCACCAAGCAACGCTCCATATTCGCTGAATCCTCTCCTTCATCTTCTTTCGTCCCATCTTCGGCTTCTTCTCCTCTTGCTCCTCCGGCGTCTCCTCCCTCTGCTTCTTCGCCTGCGCTTCCTGCTGCTGCTGCGGAGGGTGCTGCGGGTGGAGCAAGTGCTATCGAAGCAGAGGTCGTCGCAGCAGGGAGCGGGGCGTCACAGCCAGCAGCTGCAGGAGCTGCAACAGCAGCACCGCCCGCAAGAGGAAAAGAAGAAGAAGAAGCGGGAAGGGGAGAAGGAGGAGAAGACGACGACCTTGCACCAGCAGCAGCGGCCTGGTGCTCCAGGATTGGGCTATATAAAGTGTATACAGTGGCGTGGAAGTCGGTGTATGCGTTAACGTCACCGCCGAAGGACATGCCCAAGGCCCCGAGCTCGCGGTTCACGTCTGCTGCTGCTGGATATCGGCGGGTGCCCTGCCAAATCCAACACATGAACAGACACCCGAAGGAAGGCGCTTGAAGACGACGTGTGGAACAGCAGCAAAGAAGAAAGACAAGATACGAAAGGGAGGAGAATGGGACAGCAACGCCGGAATGCTCGCCGCAACAACCGAAAAAGGGCAGCTCCCGCCTCACACCACCCTACGAAGCGAAGCCACAGCAGCAGTGGCAATACGGGCAGCTGCAGCAGCTGCGGCAATGCGAGCAGCTGCTGCAGCACCAGGACGAGCAGCAGCAGCAGCATGAGCAGCACTAGCAACAGTAGCAGCACCACTGCAGTAGCATCACCAGCAGCAGTAGCAGCACCAGCAGCAGTAGCAACACCGGCAGCAATAACAGCACCAGCAGCGCGGCGCCATCAGAGGCAGCGCAACCAATGACGAGACACCCTGGGCAGCAGCACCACCGCAGCAGAATTCGGAGCAGAAGGAAGCCACGTCCACCAGAAGCAAAGGCACGTGCCGTCGTACATGTTAAAAAAAACGAGAAGGTGCAGTATAGAGCCCACCGTCGAAGCGAACGGTGTTTACCAGCTTCCATGTATTAAAAGAAAAATATTGCAGGCAGAAGACTCCTGTGCGGTCTAGCGGGCAACTACACACACACGTACTTGTAGAAACTTAGGTCCGACTATACGCAGCCTAAGTTGGGACTGCACGTTGCTGTGAGCAGACGACCATAGTATGTACGTACACATGCGGAGAGACATGGAGCCAGGAACGCCAAGACAGAGGTACAGACGCATACATTTATATAGGTGTAGGAGTCGGGAGACATCTGCAGATGGAGCCCTGTCTTACCTGAAAGACGCAGTGCTCAAGAAGATGGGCAAGACCTTGTTCGTTATCTTCTTCGTGAAGGCTGCCTGCGTAGACGACCAAGTACGCAGCTAACCGATGCGGAGGGAAAGGATGCGACAGCACGCGGTACTCCATTCCCTTTCTACTGCTGCTGTTGCTGTTGCTGAACGCGAGATACCCCATGCGCAGCGCAGGCCAGTAGGGCAGCACAGCAGGCGGTAGCGCAGCAGCAGCGGCGTCAAAAGCGTCCATTTCCACGTGGCTGCTGCTGCTGGCGCCGGACGATTCCCCTGCTGCAGCGATAAGGGTTGGATCTGCAGGCAGCAACGGAGACGATTCGACAGCAGCAGCATCAGCAGCAGCAGCGGCATCAGCAGCAGGAACAGCGGGGTCTCCCTCTCCTCCTTCTCCTCCTCCTTGTCCAGCAGCAGCAGCAGGACCAGCAGTGCGCGAAGAATTCGGGAGCGGGAATGTTGCAGGTGCCGCAGGAGACACGTGTTCAGCAGCTGCCCCGGCTACTGAAGAAGCAGGAGGAGATGGAACAGCTTTTGGACCAGGGATAGAAGAGGTAGATGCACTTGCAACGGCAGCAGCAGGCGAAGCAGCAGCAGCAACGCCAGGTTGAAGGCGCGCGGCAGCAGCAGCGCCGAGAGCCGCAGGAGAAAAAGAGACAGCGGAAGGAGCGGCAGCAGGCGAGGACGGCGGAGCCGCAGGTTGAGGAGGAGAGAAACAAGCAGGACTCACTTCCGTCGCCGCGGAAATAAAAGCAGCAGCATCACTTTGACTACCTGCTGCGTTCCTCAAAAATTTCGTCTCCAGCAGTGCAACAGCAGTTCCGTTTTTGCCCTCACTGCTTCCGGCTGCCAAAACAGCAGCAGACGAAAAAGCAACAGCAGCAGAATACGGGGGGGCAGCACCAGGAGCTGAAGACGCCAAAGGAAGGACCGCAGACACGCCTGTTGTACTACAGATGCCGTTGCACGAGTTCGTTCCTTCACCATTTGTACTGGTGCTGCTGCTGCTGCTGCTTTGCCGGCTGTCTCCGCTGCTGCTGTTCTTCCTCGCTCCTGCTGTTGAAGTCACTGCTGCCTCTGCATCAGCAGCGGTGACTGTGTCTTCGACGGCGCTGCCGACTGTGTCTCCTTCGGCTATTTCCGTTGTCCACCGCACGTGCGCAGCCGTCTCCTCCTTCTCAGTCGCACCAGCTGCTTCATCAGTCGCCTGAGTAGCGGCGGCAGCAGAGTCCCCACAAGCAGCAACAGCAGTATCACCGGCGGCAGCAAGATTTGCTTCGGGAAAAGCAGTTGTCTTAGCGAAAGAAGCGTCTCCCGCGACAGACGCCAGCAGGAGTTCTGCGTGTCTCCGTGAGCCTGCGACGTCTCCCTCTTCTCTGCCTTCTACTGCAACAGCAGCCGTCTCTTCTTCCGTGTCTGCGTTCTGCAGCAACTCCCCTACTACGCTTCTGCTGTCTGCTGCTCTCGCTCCCCTCTTCCTCGCACCTGGTTCTTCTGCTGCTGCTGACGCATCCTTGTTTGTTGGTGTTGCTTCTTCCCTTGGTGATGCTGGTGCGGTTGCTGTGATACCGCTTGACAGAGGCAACGGAGAAGAAAGGCTTTTTTCCGTCTCCCTCCCTGCCTCGTTCTGCTGCTGCTCAGGCTTGTCCTGCCCTTCCACTTGCGTACGCTGCTGCAAACCCTGCTCCCGCAGCTGCTGCAGTTGCTGCTGCTCGTGTTGCTCGCCGGCTGCTTCTTCTTCCTGGTGCATGTGCAGCTCCTGCCCTTGCTGCTGCTGCGGCATGTGGGATTGCTGCTGCGGCCGCCCCTGCCGTCCCTTTCCTCTTCCTCTGTGCGGCCACTGCTGCTGCGGCCGCCGCTGCTGACGCTGTCCCCACGCCGACCCTCCTCTCCAGCTGTTGCTGCTGTTGCTACTCCCGCTGTTGCTGCTGCTGCTGAGGCTGGCGTCGGTGACCCGATTTGAGTGGACGTCAGAGGAAAAATTTGGACCTGCCGCTGCTTCCTGTAGAGTTGCGCCTGCTGCAGCAGGCGCATCCATATATTTGTTGCCAGCACCAAGAGAGCCAGAAACTGGTGCAGTAGGAGCACCACCAGCAGCGGCAGCGGAAGGAAGAAAAAATAACGCGTGTGTGTCCACCCCGACACTATCTTCATTGCTACTGTGTAGTGGAAAACCTGCTGCTGCGGCTCCTCCTCTTCCTGAGGCTGGAAGTCCGCTGCTGCTGCGGCGCTGCTGCTGCTGGTGCAGTGGGCCACGACGTCGGCTGCGTGACGAAGAGTGAGAGTATCTCTTCTGCTGCTGCCAATGCTGCTGACGCTGACGGTGGTGCTCGACCTGCTGCTGCTGCTGATGCTGCTGCTGCGAGAAAGGCCGCTGCTGCTGTGAGAAAGGCTGCTGCTGCGAGAAAGGCTGCTGTTGCTGCGGCAAGAAAGGCGGCTGCTGCTGCTGCGAGAAAGGCCGCTGCTGGTGCAGCCAAGGCAGAGGCGGGTCAGACGCTGCAGCAGCAGCAGCAGATCCCCCTGTTCTGCTGCTGCTGCTCCCAGCAGTGTTGCTCCGGTAGTTGTCACCAGCAACATGTCCACCTGCCCGCAGTGGCGCCATGGTTGTTGCGAAGAGAAATTCCTGCTGCTGTGTCTTAGTCAGGCGGGTCCCCTACTGCTGTTGCTGCCGCTGCTGGGACAACTACTGTCGCGTCTGCTGCTGCTATTCTCTTGTGATGAAAACGACTGTCGCTGCTCGTGCAAATGCAGCTACTGGTGATGTACTTATATGTACAGCACGCACGACAACTGCTTCACACAAGGAGCACGCACGCCGGCATGCATGTATAGATATATATATATACGTAAATACATAAGTAGTCTTCTTTTCTTCTCTTTCACATTTCTCTGGGATGCACACCCTTTTCCCCTTTGCTTCAGACGCGTGAGCAACGAAGGGCTGCTGCGTTGCTGCTGCGGCTGCGGCTGCTGCTGCTTCTGCTGGAAGTCCGTCTGCGCCCTCCTGCTGCAGCTGCTGCTGTGACGGCCGTGGGCCCTCCTTCTATTGCTGGCGTTCCTGTTGATAAGAGCGCTGTCTCTCGTGTTGCCGCTGCGGTTCTTGCTGATACTGCACACGTCACTGCTGCTATTGCTGTTGCAAATACGTTGCTGTTGCTGCCGCTGCTGCTGCCGCTGCTCCTGCCGCAGTTCCTCCTCCTGTTCCTTCTGGGATCCTGCTGCCAGGATGCCTGCTGCCGGACTCTGCTGAGGGTGCTACCGTGTCCCTCTGCTCCCTGTTTTATTTCTGCTGGTGGTGCTGCTGCTGCTGAAACGCTCGCTGCCTCGATGCTGAAGGGACTGCTGTTGCTGCTGAAGCTGCTGCTGCTGCTGCTGGACCTCCCGTTATTGGTGCCGTTGAAATTCCTGCAAATGCCATGTATCCGCCCCCTTTTCTGAACCGAATTCCTCGTTTCGTTCCTCACGAATCAGCGCAGCACCAGTGTCACTCGCCCACGCGTCCTACGCTGCAGCAAAGCAAGTAGGCACACGGACGGCGACCTATTTGTATGCATCAGAATAGCTAAAACGATGCGTAGATCTATATTTGTATGCATACAAATACACACTTCTATATACATAATTCAACCTAGATGCATATACATATAATATACATATGTACATATACATATATATATATATGTGCGGATGGATACCCATGCGTTAAAACGGTACATGGTAATGCGGAGTTGCCACTATTGTGCTTCGCAAAAAGCGTTTGTTAACTCCTTCTCGCCTGAGACCAATGAGATCCAACTCCGCTTTCGTCTCACACCTTCCTGAAGAGAAGAAAATTTTTTTGCTTTAATGCGCGCCCCCGTAGTATGGCTATATGTGTGCATCGACCTACGCGTATAAATAGACAACGTATATGTGTATACACGTATGTTCATGTGAGAATGAATACACGTGTGCAACCCTATACAGTGGTATAATTATGTGTGTTCACGTATACAACTTGCTTCATATACGGGGACAGGGCTCTTGCGGCCACGTGCTTGCTTCGACGAAAGTGTCCGGAGAAAACGCTGTTGCTGCGCTAAGGCGATTGTGAGAAGTCGCTGGTACACTCTCACACGTGCACCACCACGTACGCGTGAATGAGACGCGTGCATGTGTAATTAAGTAGACGTGTGTATTGTACACACCTGTGCACGTGTATATTGATACAGACACAGATACGTGTGTACTCGATAATTTACTGTCTCACTCCGAGACTGCGTCAGAAGGCCCGACGGTGGCCAGACTAAGATAAACCACGAATGAAAATAGCTACTGCCAGAAATGACGCACAACAAAAGTCTCGCAAAACCAGATTCCCCAGCATGGGTACGAAAGGGGAAAACAGGAAGGAGAAAAGGGCAAGTCCCTGAATAACACCATAAAAAAAGCTATTCGTCACACAACGGGCAGAAATTTAGAGCTAACAAGAGAAACAGAAGACGAAGAAGCAAACGGACGACCAAATGAGGAGTTCCAGAATCATGACAAGGAGGAAAACAGCAGTTCCACCGTCGCCGACCAGATTCCTGATCGTTGCTCTTTCACGTTGATAAAGGCTGGAAGCAAAGCCTCACTAAAAAAAAAGACAGGAATGTCGCGCGAGGGCTATTTGCTTCATGAGTGAACAAAAACACATTCTATTCCTTCCCTGTAGAGGCAGTAGGGTACTTGTGTTTCTTCTTACCCCCTAGGACAACAGTTTTCACCCTCACGGACGTAAAGACAACTTCTTATCTTGCACCACAGTATTCAGCGGAGAAACTCTTGACACGGCCCCGAAAGGAGGAGGACGGGAGGCAGATTTCGGACATATACGAGACCAGGCGTACGTCAAATTTTCCACCGTTTGTAAGAAGCTTCATGGAAATTGAATGGCGTACAGTTCAGACACGGAGGTAACATGTTCGCAGATTCGTTCTACGGGTCAAAGAAAGACGCAGGAGGTCACAAACACGAAAATTACAAACCGGGTTCAAGCTAGCTCGTTCAACCATGTCGGGTGTGCATACACCGCGAAGGAGACGCGGCCTTTTTCTCCCTGGCAATGGCGCTGAGGTTACGGGTACGCGTGCATGTCCTGCGATTGATGTCACATCTCGTATTCGTATTAGTCATACTAGCAGCAAAGTCCTTTACCGTCCTGCAGGCCACCTACACGGAATGCTCCTCTCCCGTGCTAGGCAGGGAATGGAGCACCTGAATGCTTACCGTGATGATACGGCGAGAAACCAGAGCATCTTGAGCACGCCAATAATTCGTCTACACGTGGCACTACTGCGGAGTACCAGGAAGGCTCACTTTGGTGGCATGGTTGATTGTGCTTACTATCTTCTTTTATGTCGAAGAGATGAGTGGGACTATCGAAGAACGCCACAATGTGGACTGGCTGCGCACTGTCGTGCCGCGGTGCCCGGAGTCGCGGGATAGGACGGCGGAGACGTGAACTGACGACAGCTCTTTCGGGTTTGCATCTTCACTTCCAATTTCCACCACTGGTCAGGAAAAAATTATCTCGACTGTTTTGGTCACGTGTAGTTGAAGGGAGTTGCATGCATTTTCTATGTTTCCGCAGCGGGGCACATCGACTGCCTCGCATCGCGCAGGTGACAGACACAGGACACCACTTTGTGCATTGAGGCGTAGCAGAACAAGCGGCGAGGGTTGATCCAGTAACGGTTAACGAGGAAGTCATACCATTTCAGGGGACGAGCCCGTGACCAGGGTTCTTGAAACCCTCATCCGGGAATTCCACAAGAAAAAACAACTTATCGTGTAGGGAGTCACCATCGGCTTGTGTTACGCTCTTCCCGCTACTGCACATGTCACACGTACGTATTTGTGTATGGATATATATATATATATATATGTATCCATATGTATATATACATACATACGTACATCACCAAGCACATACAGAATCCTAGTGAGTTAAGGACACGCGAGACGTATAAGTGTGTATACGGTCAACTGTAGTCCTGAAGTTTAGAGGCTCGTTATGCTCTGATGTTGCTTCATGCGCTACGTAGCAAGTTAATGGTCCATTCTCCGTTTCCAGCTCACTAGTGAAGCAGCTACTGGTGCCGCACGCCCCTACAGAGAAGCCTGGTTGCACAACCATCAGTGTGTGCGTAACCACAGCGTGACACCGCAGAACTCACTATTGACCCCTGACATCACGAAACCCGAATTCTTCTGGCGGTAGCAGGGGGTACTGCGTAGACGTTCATTTCTCCAATTGCTTCACCCTTTCCCGAGGTACACGGTTAAAATCTTTTTTGTCACCCTTTTAACCTTCACCCCCTGCCGCTTCCCTGTAGTATTGACGTCAGCTTCCAATTATATCTGCGTCCCACTTGGTCAAATTTCCGCGTCTATAATGCGAGGCTTCGTCCACTTCTAAAGAGACAGTCGTGCCGGGCTAGCCACAGATCACGGTAGGACTACTACGTGCCCAAGGTGTCAGGAACTGTGTTAGTGTGATTTTAACGATGCACAGACGTATAGTGTACGTCGTCTTCATGCCGGTGTAGATAGTTCCGTGTCCCACCAGTGTACGTGTGACCACAGGTACATGTCATGCAGGACAAGAAGAGACACGTCTTTACAAGCGGCAGCTGCGATAAGGTCAACGTTGATGCTCAGTTACAACACATCCCCCCATGAACTCGTCACAAATACGACACATTTACTGGCCTATGTAATGCAACGACCTTCGCGGTGGTGCTACGAGCGTCTCCCCCATTGTAGGTAGGAATCGTGTTTGTTGAACTCATTGTGCCCACACTAATTTAGAACACTTCGTCTCCAACTACCACAGATGTACAGAAGTTCACGTCTTCACACTCAATAGAAACACACCCATACGCGCCAGGTTGTTCGCACATGCGCCGTCGCCAACACTAGCTACAACACACAACTGTGAGACCACGCCCACCTGCACCTTCTTCATCGTAACGCATGCATATTATCATCTTTCACTTATAGTCTACGTATCCAATTTCGCTCAGTATAACTTCAACTGAGCTCTCGCAACACCGTTCTCGTGCCACACACGTCGCTGCATGCGTTCCATACAGATTCAGTGCACCGGCGCGAAAACATCTCAGCAATTTGTCCGCCTGCACCTCCGGAGAACTACTTCCAGGTGAAAGGAGTGTTCTGTACCTAGTAGACAACGTTGTGCACGTCCTTCAGTGGAAAACTCCTGGACGGCGGTGGACACTTGTCGAGCTACGTGAGGCATGCTGGTCTAACCCTTCCCATACATCGCATCAACAGAGAGGTGCGTTCGTTCTTACTGAGGTTGTGCGGCGGTAATCGTGTCCTACTCACACATCGCATCAACAGAGAGGCGCGAACTTCATTGTTAGTGCGCGCGTGCGGCGGTAGTCGCTGTTGCTCAGCATGCTACTTCGCAGCCAGCGTTTTCCATTTTTCAGTGCTGACAATGGAAATCTCTTTTTCTGCCTGGCCAGCTTTACTCCACTTGTGCCGAGAAATTTTAGGCCTGGCGCACTTTCGCATCCTTTTGAATTGTTGGCTCTTCTGCTCTTGAGTGCGGTAAAGTAGAGCTTGCCGCTGAGCCTCCGTGGACCACCACACTCGCCCACACTCCCACTGTTGGTGTTGCTATGACTGCAAATACAATAGTCTCACCTGTTGTAATATTCTCAGCGCTACGGGCACAGCTGCCACAGAGGCGACAGAGTGCGGACAGAATACAGAATGTTGATTCAGTAAAAAGCCATTTAGTCTACGCCCCCATCTGCATGTAAACTAATGGCGACCGTACTCTAATGAGCTCCTGCAATTACGTCGGCGCTAACCGTACACGCTTCTTTGTGCAGTTGAACGCGTGCAGTCTCCAAGTCAAAGCGCAGGCGCCGACCTGCCACAAGCACCAATCTGTCTTAAGTCAAGAGTGCGAGCTCGCGGGGTCCGTCGTTTTTATCAGCACCACATTTTGACAATAATGCGGACGACTCGCAGCTTGCGCATTCATATGTGTGTCTATACGTGTTGCGGTATATACGCGTGAGTGGGTTGCCGTTCTTCTTGTCAACAACGACAACCAGGTTCTACTGTGCTCGTGCATCTACACATATATACATATGTGTGTTTAGGTACGTTTGCGAGTATGAGTACGCGTGCGTCGTGTGATGTAGAACACGTATCGCTACCAAATGGCTGGATTCTTCTGTTTAATACCCATTCAACATTCCACACACACCCATCGATCAGGTCTATATCTCTAGTTGAACATGGTCCGTAGTAGATCGTTTGACTTAGAAAAACATCGAGTGTCATCCAGCCTGTGTGGATCGCGTAAGCCACCCCCGTGACTGCCGCAGCTCTAGGGAACGATTAGCGACGGTCAGCCGCCTCATGACTGCTCCTCCTGTTTTCTGCCACATTTATAGCGTTTGCGATGCCATTTTGCATTGCAATTCTAGCGCCGCCTCGAACGGTGGCCAAGGTTTCGCGAGCGCGAAAGACATCTTTTCTTGACACGAGCTACAGGAGGATCCAGCGACCTACGTAAGGAAGGTCTATACCACGCAGTTAAACCATCCGCCGTGCTGCGCTGGCGAATAACTGAATGAGTTTGAAAGTTTTATAGGCCGGCTAGGTCGCACATGGAGAGCCGCCTGGACAAGCCAGACACGTGTGGTTGGCTGCAGGACGTGCTGACAACTGAAGAAGGAAAATTAGAGACAAACGAGGAGCTGCGTGCCCGCGGTGCGTGCACTGCGAATGTGCAAACCAATGAAATATGCGGCAGAGCTTGCCCGACTAACGCCGCCACTGCCGCTTGGCACTGTATGTGCACTGCAAGGGATTGGCTAGCTGGTAGGCCCCGTCATCCTTGCAGGGAGAATTCGGGTTCTTCAGTGAAGAAGTGATAAAGCACAATGCTACACCTCCAATAATTCTGCGGTAGACGTTGAGAGTCGGACGAACCGTGTACGATTTGATGGGTTCTTGTATGTCAGGACGAATGACAAGCTTTTCTACACCCGGGTTGCGCGGATGTGTACTGGCAGCACGTGATGCAGGGAAGTGTCACAAAACGGTGGACTTCATAAGCTTCGCCCAGCCGCACGGCCCGCGTGTCTTAGGCACGCGGATAGCTCAAGTACGGTGGAAGGTGCTTGCACTCTTTCTTATTTTGCTCTTGAGACTTTCCCATTGTATTCACGTTAAACGAGATGGCGGTGGCTACGCAGTACCCTTCCCCTTTTCCGTCGTACACTGAGCAGTACCTGGATGGAAGTTCGTCAGCAGACGGTGAGCCATGTGCATCGTGGCATGTCGCCGCCTGTATCAAAGTTTAATTATTTAGTCCTGACCAGCAGAGTCGAATTGAGCGGGTATAGTGATGCACACACATAAGCATACGGAAGTTTATACACGTCAAATGTGGTTCAGGCTGGATTGCACACATACATCCACGTATGTAAGTTGATACATTAAGACGTAAAATACAAACTCAGATGCGTACATACGAAGATTCATAGGCAACATGCCATCAGCTGCGAAGTCCTCCTTTTGATACTTGCGTTTCAACTATTAAGTGCTGAGAGAGAGGATGCATTACAGGACCTACTAGGTAACGCATGCTCCAACAGTATGTTTACTCACACTCGCACAACTGTGAACAACTCACACACACGGTGGACCACTGCATCTGAGTGCTGCACAGTCATTCAGTCTTGAGCGGTGGGAAGCTCGGTGAAGCAAACGTTGTCCCGTCGAAGCTTGGGTTTCACCTGCAGAATTCTGTAACAAGACAACCATTTGCTTGTCCTCTTACGTACCCCTGCAGCTTCAGTGCTCATTCCTGTATCACTTCCTAGCAGAAGGTAGGGCGTTGCAGCTAGTGCGTGCACTCTCCAGTGTGCGTACGTTACCAGTATTCTAGTGCAGAACCCTAGATGAGTATATGTCTCCCTTCGCGTGTCACCGCGATGTGTTTCGCATTTCCCGCAAGTTGCAGGTGAACTGTCTTGACCTGGGAAGTCAACAAAATGTACTTGCCAGAGTAAACTTCTGCATTCTGTCAAAGTGCGTACGGGCGAGGGGCCTGTGTAACGCAGCTAGTCATCCAGTGTGGAACACAACTAGTTCAAGGACCGTTGGGCGCATGCCGTCGAGAGGGGGCAGCGGTCACTAACGAAGTCACGCATTCCGTCTGCAGGTTGTGCGTGAGCCGAGAAATGGGAAAACACTTTATTTACTGCAGACACGCGTGGGACTCGAGACTGATGCTTCCCTGCACAACGCATCCGTTTGGTGTACCTGGTAGACCGAATGCAAACTTTACCGGGTAAAACAAAAGAACTGAAGAAGCCCAGAGTCATTTAGCGTTGTGCGCGAGACGTACGGTAGCTCGAAGGCTGCAGGCGATGGAAGGGTCGCGGAATGGTGGAAGGTACCTTAAATTCGTCTCTTCAGTCATGCAGTTTCGCTGTTTTTGTGTACTAGACTAAAGCATTCATCAGTGTTAGAATGTCACACACGAAATCAAGTGTAAGAACGAGTGTGTATTCTCTTACCTTGCCTGACTAGGCAAACACGTTCGGTCTCGTCCGGACTCATTGCACATTCCACTAAAAATGAAACTGAAGAGTGTCAGAATGTCACGCACGGCACTAAGCGTAATGAGGAGGGTTTATTGTCAAAATGTGAACGCCATTACCTGACTGGACAAACATGTCCGGCCTCGATCGGATTCATTACCTATGCTTGCGCACGTACCTCTCAGTAGAATCTCTTCCGTTGTCACGGTGGTGTTCTCTGCTGGCAAGACACTCTCGTCACACTGTATGCTTCTGTTCATTCGTCACATGCTCTTACGGCTATATTGCTAGGGAGAAGAAGCGAGAAACATGGCTCTCCGCTAAATTTACGGGTCAGACATATATTACGCCTTCGCCCAGTGAGTGACGTAGAAGTTGTGGAAAAGTAGTGTCGTACGCTTGCAGTTTCACCGTGCTTTAGTGAAACAAGTCGAGCAACAGGCACAGTTCGTTGCTTTTGGGTGAGAACTCAGTATGAACACCGTGTTGTCGTGGGCGTTTTTCGTAACGCTGGGAGGAAACGCAGATGTTCTGTCGTGAACGTTAGTGTTGCGACGCAGCGCTTCCAAACATTGTTGCTTAAATAGTGTGCAAGGAAGTATGTGGGGTGTTGCGCGTTTGCTGCTTGAACGCAGTTCATGGATCGGTATCGCCACAGAGCATGGCATACTGGACGGGGGGCCCACCTGCCAACGTCACACCCCTTGCCATGCCACCAGTACATCCGCCCACAAACGAAGACGCCCACATGCATTATTCCCAGCCCCCTGTGATTCACCGCGTCGGTCAGCAGGAGAATTATACGTTGACGAATATGGGGTCGAGTCTGGTGGTTCCGAGCAGCAGTCCAATTGGTTCTGCCGACACCTCCATGCAAGTGTTCCAGCAAAATTTCGGTTCAGGCTTCGCTTTCTACGATAGCGTACCCGGAGCGGGGATGCCCGAAGGATTTTACGCTGCAACGAGGGAAGCTGCTTCATCTACAGCAGCAGACATGTCCGCGCTCGGTGTGCTCGGGCAAACGGAACTGCGCAAGGCGACGAAAAAGCTGACTGCCCTGAACGCTGCTGCAGATGACAAAATGTGTAACGAAGCAGCACAACAGCAGTCAAGCCATCCCGAAGCTGGGGCTACCCGGGCTCGCGTGGAAAAGAGAAGATTCTTCCCCTGCTGCTAGGATCTGAAACACTACTTCGTATATACATACAGCAAGATACATTAGAAACAGTTATCTGTGGGTTGAGATGCGGAGAGAGGTACACCTGTGCACACGCTGTGCGCCTGCACGGGACTGCCTCGATTTACAGGAGCACAACCGTACAAACGCATGCGTCTTACACATGAGAAGAAGCGAGTCTCAGCCTACAGCTGTCATGTGTTTTCTGCAGAAATATGAATCGTTCCCTTCTCGCCGCGGCATGAACGACTAGTGACCTTATTTTTCCTTCCATTTCATCATCTTTTCTGATGGAGGCCGGGGACCCAACGAGCGCACGCACTTACACATTACGATACATATACGCATGCGCACATTGTTTTTAAGCGTACGTCAGTGTGTATGCGTATGTGTGGATCTGTGTTCGCTCCCGAACGTCTTAGTGTCGACAGCTGAAATGCAAGTGTACGCGTGCGTGTTAATAGTCACACACGTATACACACTGACTGGTCTGTAAATTTTTTAAGATTACTGCCTTCGACTGCCCATTCTTTCTAACATGTTCACTAGTTCCAAGAAGCACGCTACCTCTACATTTTCGAGCTCATAAGCGACAGTCTCACCTCTGCATGGAAGAAAGTGTGTGAAGCTTAGCTGCGCGTTTCATCTGTTTAACGCCCTCGTACCAGATGCCACATATACATTGTTTCCCACTACGTGCTAAGACGTTGATAATCTTTACGTGTCTCCCTGGATTCGTACCTCGACCACGGGCGATAATCGTTCGAGTAGACGATTGCTCTCGAAAGACTCTTCTGTTCAACCTCATGAACAACAAACGACACATTCTCTTACGTCCATGCAGCATTCACCAGGCATAGGGTCCCGTCTTACCACGACTCAAATTTCAGAAGTGTGGACATTCTATCGCTGTGCAACGCCGCCTTTCTGTTTCTCCTTGGTGCACAAACAATGAAATTTCATATGCACCTGCAAATAGTGTAGAACGCTTTTACGCAAAGGATGTTTCACTAATAGGTGGCTACGCTTCCCGATGGAGGAGCATCGAGCAGACTTTGTGAAGTAAGGTCAACAACCTGGCGAAAAACTAGGTCTGCCCATATCTCTCATTTTCCTTCGACCGTGGAAAGCATCATCGTGGAACGCGTACGCGGGTCAGCGAGACAAACACTTTTTTGCCTGCCTCTTCCACCTTGCCGGCTGACACTGTATGAGCCCTGTACCAGTTTCTGTCACGCTACACAAGCTCGTTGAAAATCAGATCAGTCCTATTCCGTCTTTGGGTGTACAGACGTACAAGTCGCGAGAGTCACACAATAGCGTCGGCGTCTAACGAGAAAATTGACATCCGCCTTCACCGGCGATGCACCACTTTGATAATACCCAGTCGTACTAACTTCACGTAGTGAAAATGTAGCGACACAAGTGGACTACGCATGGTGCATACAGACGCGTAAGTCCACGTATGCATAAATATGTATATACGTACGTACAGGTACACACGGATACACATATGTATACATATATGTATGCCCCTTTATATAGGGGGAGAGAGAGAGAGAAGGAAAAAAGCAGCTACACATTGTACACCCGTATTCACGCGCAGAGATACACTGCTGTAGTAGATGTGAGCTGTAGCTGCAACCGCTCGAAGAAACAGCCAGGTTATAGTGCGCGCGTGTCTGCGCATGTTAAGATAGATATATCGAAACAGGTTCCGCTGGGCAACAAGAAGAGCTTGCACATCTCAACTAGTCGTCTGTGTAATCTTAAAGTCGTCCACTTCCAGTTCTATCTTCGAACGTTTTGCCTGTCTAAAAGAAATTTCGTTTCCAGTACTCAAGCGGCAGCACGGATTTTCGTACGGTGGCAACGGTCTCTTTCTGTATGTTGAAAAAACGAACTGTTCCCTCAAAACTTCGGTGCACTCGTGCTCTCTGCACAGGAGCTGCGTGGAAGTGTGGTTCCACGTGTCAAAGCAAAGGCAGCACTTCTTCACCGAGGAAATTTTCTTCTGTTGTTTCCGTAGCAGCAGCACTGAAGTACAGTTTTATTTTGGTGCAGGACATTGTCCAGCTGTGCTTGGCAGACGAGTCCACACCTGAGCTGTCGACAAACGTCCATTCTGCACACTACACCTGCATGTCACTTCAGCTCTTCCTGGATAAAAATTTCAGACTTCACACATGTGTATATATATTTACAAATACGTACAGCCACGTGGACAGATGCACACAGGGAGAAACGTGTACACACGTGTACGCGTGTGTGGGTGTTGACGTACATGTATACACATATTGATCTACCTGTACGTATGTGTACATCCGTGTACGTTTACACGCATTTAAGCGAGAGATACTGTCTACTACATGAACACAACTCTATTTACACTACCAGAAGTGTCCATTATAGGAGTCTGACATCCTCCTCTCAACTGGCAGCAGTTGCTTTGGCAAGAGCGTCTTCGAATCTTTGCACTTCATTAGCGCTGCCGCAGCAGAACGGCGTGCGGTGGTCCATATGTTCGATCGGCTGCGCAAGCACATACAGGCCGACAGGCAAAAGTCCACTGGAAACCAGTATTGTCTGTTTACACAGTTGCATTTATAAACAAGGGGATACGCAAGTGGCTGTGTATGCGAACTGGAGAAAGGTACACAAACACACACAGTGGCATCCACAGATGTGTATGTACAAAGACGGAAGACGCAGTGGGGCCGTGTCTGGACAAAGCAAAGACAAAGACCCAACACAAGTGTACTTACACCGGAAATGAGAGAGGGAAGGGAACTGATTGTAGACGCCTCAATACGTACGCAGATAATAAATGCAACGTGCAGAAGAAAGAGAGATACATATAATCAGTGAAAGGGGGGAAGTCAGCGCAGACACGGTGATGCGCTCCTGATAGCTGTCGTCCTACACACGAGGTGTACATACACTCGGACGGCGGTCAAAGAGAATGCTCTCTGCCTCAGGTACCTCGAGCGTATATACACCGTACACCTCCCATGTGGCCAACCACCTCGTAAAAGCACGCATCCCTTTCTCTTCTCTCTCCCTTGTCCGTCTCTTCCCAACGTCTCACCACCGGCCCTTCTCTTCGTGAACTCACCTAGGCGCCTACATGCCTGACAGATCATACGCGTGCGCTTGTTTATATTCGTATAGCACAGACAAACATGTGCACGTACGTACATGCCGATACCTACACCGATGACACGCAGTCAGCGCCACTTATACAGATGAAATATATCCACATATATGTAAATGCATTTGCACCTGTGTACAGGAAATATTCATACACATACACACACGTGTAGATGGACAGATACACATATCAATATATGTATGTATGTGTATATATATATATTTATGTACGTGCATCACCTCGTCATCTTGCACTTTTCCGTTTACTGTGGCCGCAAGCATTCCTACCACCGAGAGAAGAGACGTCCTTCCATCGCTTGTTTTTCCTCCGGCTGCCTCAACAAGCAACGCCAGCGGCAGCACCTCGAAGCACATGCGCAGCTTCGCCGGTGCTGCTTTGCTGGCAGGATTGCAGAAGACGCCTTGTTGCTTGACGAAAATTTGGTAAACGTCCGGCACAAACCCTCCTGAAGAAATGAGAAAACCAGAGAAAAAGGAACAGACGAAGGAGAGGGAAAAAAAGGAAGGGATTCGAGGAACACAGCGGCAAGGCGAAAGGCGAGACAAAAAGTGGAACATAACGGGGAGAAGAGACAGATCCAGAAGAAGAGAAATAAAACGAAAAAAGAGGAAGGGAAGAGGACGAAAGACGCTCTGCCGTACAGCGTGTGCGTAGATGAGAACAAATTGACCGCCACTCCATGCAGTTCTGGTCTTCTCCCTCGGCGCTAGCTGTGGAACATGTATGTAACAAACAAGTCCATCAACGTCCTACTGTGAAAAAGACCGTCGCCACACAGGTGCGTACACACTGCGACAAATGAGACTCTGCAATGGCAAAGACGCTCCTGAGAAGTTTACATTTTTCTCCACTCGTATCGAATTTCCGACTTTGTCCGCCGTCAGCAGACCCGCGTGTAAACGCAGACATGCACACACGCCGACGGAGAGAAGAATAACTTCTACGCTGCGTACAGCTAAACAATAGTAGACAGGCACATACATACAGACACATATACATATATACATACGTTCTCATAGCGCGACATAGAAGACGACGGATGATTCTAAACGCATATGTATACACACATACATACACACACATATGTACATGTCCATATCCAAGCAAAAGAAGATGCACCATACATGTCACACGCATTTGTGTGTCCGCAGAGAGGCGAGGGAGGCAGAGATTATTGCCTTGTGTAGCCTTCAGGACGTCACCGTTGATTCTTCTTCACGTGCGATAGCTACTTTCCTCTCCCTCAGTACGTGCAGATATACACAGAGAATTAAACGTTCAGCTACGTATTGCGCAATATACGTAGCACAGCACCTACATATATATATATATATATTCGTCTGTTCCCGCCCTCCGCGTATATATCCGCGGACGCTTCTTTTTTCTTCGCTATTCCCCGTACCCCGTCGGATGATCTCACGAAAATAGATAGGTGCCGAGACAGCGAGAGCGCAAAATATAAGGCCGTATAAATCTATTCATTTTCAAATGCATACACGTAGTCCACACACATATAATTATGTATACGCAAATGTACGTGTAAGCAACAGACATATATACATATATATAGGGGCACATCCACTGGACGCCTCGCGATGGGGGGACGGTCAAATAAACGGCATACACATTTCTGAAAGAGAGCTTTTGATATCCTTCCCACCCGTGTAGCGCAAAGTAAACTTTTTCTCCATCCAGTACTTCATAAGCTGCTGATATCCCGGCAGATCCTGTGTGGCCCGGAGGTTCGCAGGCGCAAAAATCTTCGCCTCGGGTCGAATACGTGGCTCTCCCAGCATCACCACGTCCTCGTCTGTGAGTCGCAGATTCATAATGAACTTCCGGCCCTTCCCCCCCTCGGCCTCCTCTTTTTCCTTATCTCCTTTCTCTTCGACCCTCTGCGTCGCCGCGTTCATGCTCTGCTGCTGTTGCTGGGGAGGGTTCAGCGCCACGACTGCCGTCGTCCGCGGGCCGTAGACGACGGCCAGCGCCGCCACCTGCTGGCGTCCTGAGGCACCCAGCGGCAGGTCTCCACAAATACTCGGATAAATCTAAACTCTACGTCCACATAAATGTACGCACATACGTGTGTATACAGATGTGGACGCGAACACAGCTACTCGGATAAATCTCAAACCTACATACATAGGTATAGACACATGTCAGTGTACACGTGGGTGTGTGCGCGCGCGGGCGCACCTACTCATATAAATGTAAAGTTTACACATATAGTGCCGACACACAGACGTATGTGTATATGTGGACGCGCAGACGACGACACGGATACATCTGATTTCTACAACTATACCTGAATGTATGTGTATGTGCGGATGGACGGGCACAAACACGTGTATTCTAGGAGAACAAGGTCTCTCCTTCACAGACTTATACAGCGCCTTCTACATATAAAAATATGTGAAAAGTTGTCTGTATATGATGTGGCAGGAGCAAGTAGCCTGGAAACGCGCAGGAACGTGGAAAATGCGTACTTCTCCTAAACCACGGGTCTCCACACGCCCCCCTCCGTGCCGCTACATACGCGTCTCCCAACCCTAAGACGACCTTCTAATTCAACTTTACTTCACACGTGTGCGTCTCTGTGTGTTTGTTTGTTTATTTCTGCTCGGCTTCCGTCTCTCTGCGTACGCACAATCGACCCAACATCAGCGGAGTGGTGCGCGTCTTCCCGTACCGTCCTGCAGCAACGTTTTTTTACGCAGACATACTCAGACGACCTTCTGTTTCACATTTCTTACACGTATATGTGTGTGTATATTTGTTTGTACCCCCGCTTCGGTCTCTCTGCATACACAGATGCGACTAAACACCAGCTGAGTCGTGTTTCTTCGTACCGTCCTGCAGCAGTACATCGTCACGCAGATATACTCCAGCGTGCGTATACACAAACGCCTATCTCTCCTTGACACAAATGACAGTCATACATTCTCCACAGACGCAGTCAAACATACACGCACAGACGAGCACCGTCTTGATAGAAATATAGACACCAGCGGGTGCTGTAGAGATAATATCCCTATACTCGGACATAGCAATAGACCAGACGTATACACAGACTTGCTCATATATTCTACCGGTGGGTCTTCCTCACCGACATCCATACGCCAAGACAGAATTCAACACCCCTCCGTAGGTAGTCGCAATGTCACAAACACGTACAGACACGCACATATGTATATATATATACGTGTGCATGTGTGTCTATCCTATTATATTTTCCTTTCTCTCTATATATTCGTCTCTCTCCACCTCCCTCCCTACACTACATCTCGCACGCACGCTAATAGATACATACACACACACACACACACACGAGCACGTCGTGTGGTACACACATAAATGCGTGTACGTGCCCATTCATATATATACACCCATGTGCGTACATTCCCATTCATTCATATATACATACACACGCATACACCTAGCTTCATCCATACACACACACACACATCTCAGTGACATACCCGCGTCGGCCTTCTACCAAATGAAGGATGTTTCCCTCTTAATATCCGCACCTCTCTCTTTCTCTCCGTCTTTCTCTCTCCCTACATATATATATATATGAAACGCGAACTTCTACATAAAGATGTACGTAGATGACAGACACATGTGTAGATGTCGATCCGTCTGAAGTCTGCGCGTCTATTCGTTTCTCCACAAGCGTATTTCCATCTGTCGTGTAGAGAACTATCGTTCCCGGCAAAGCTACACACATGCACATCAGTCTAACTTCGTTGATTTTCTACCCGTTTGATGAATGAGCGTCTCTTTCCCCTTCCATAGCAGATTATGGGAGTTCAGGCGCCAGACGCCGACGATCGTCCCGACGGTCCAGTTGCAGTCGACGATGCTGCTGCCGTCGAGCGGATCCCAACACAGAATAAATTCTCCTTCTTCATTGCACTCCTGCAGAAAGAAAGACCTCTCAATAGAAACGTAAATTCATAGTCAACCTGACCTACACACATATATATGTTCTCTTTGTTCATCCGCTTCTTGCTATTCTCCTTTGTTGTCTACCCGTACAGATATACATGTGTAAGTGTCTATCTGTGGGCACTAAGGATACTGCTGCCTCTTTTTTGCCTCACGTGGACCTGCACGCAAGTACACGTAGAATTTCACACACATTTAACTACAACCACACATACATATATATGGCTGTGCAAAGGTCTCAAGGTAGGGTTTCTTCCTCTGGTTGTCATCCAGGATTCACGAGAAGACACCTGTCTCTCCCTTCTCACGGCTTCCTGCGTATGTAGTACATTTGCGAAGATGAGAGAAAGGCGTGTCTTCTCTTTTCTCGTTTTTTCTCTCAAGAAACAACATGTAGACGCAAATGTGCGCCTACAGGGACACCTCTCCCTGTCTCTGTGTCTGTCGCTCTTTCTCTCTGTCTACAAGGCCATCCCTATATGTATATAGTTTATGTACACACGCATAACACATGCCTGTGTAGCCATCCACCTGGTTCGCTTACGCTTCCGCTCTCGTACGTCTCCACCGCAGAAGACAACCCTGTCTAGAGAGAAGAGAGAGATAGGGCAGACAAAGCCTGGCCGCGGACAAACTGCGCCACAGCACGAAGAGCGGAAAAACATCCCTGTCTTTTCTCTCTCTGTCTTTTTTCCGGACGGAACGGTGCAACAGCCGGCTGCCTTTCTTCTTCTCTGCAGCGTGCGAGGCACTGCCATTTACACAAGACGCACGTGACGCTGGACGAAGTAGAGGTGGAAGGCAGGTTGCAGACGCAGCGACGCGAAGACACGTGGAGCTGACGTATTCATCCCCCCACGTACAACTTCCTTCCATCCATACATCTCTCTGCGAGAGTGCAGCTGCAATTAGATAGACGCGCACGAATAGACAGACTTATGTCTGTACAAGGAAAAACACATGCATGCGTCGCCCTCTACACTTGTGGGTCAAATATAAGCTTGAAACGAGTGCTGCCGTCCATGCACAGACGCCGTGCTACTGTCAGAGACGCACGCATCAGTATATGCACGTGCGCGCAGCTAATAAAGAATACGCTTCCACACTTGTACGCGAGGGCTATGTAAATACGTACCTGTATATATATAAATAGAGAGAGATGTATGTGTATACACAGGCACCTAGGCAGGTTGACGCAGGTATACATGCGCGTCGTACCGACGAACTTACTTCATCCGTCCTCATATATATGTTTAACCACGCATAAACTCGCCGACGCACATACATGTGTACGTCCCCATACATGCGTATACGTACAGACCCAAATACTCATGCGGATATGCGCTCGAGTCTACGTTCACACACCAACGACGCATGCGCAGAGATGTGCGTACGGCTGCAGACGTCGTCTGCACACCGCTGCAATAGTCGAGTGCAGACAGGTGCACGTCCGTATACACATGTACTCAAAGTCGTCAACCTACCTCTGTAGATATGTATTAATGGCGATGTATGTTTGTATATGTATGTTTGCATCCTTACGTATGTGTACGTATGTGTATGTATGAGTTTGTACGGGTATGAGTATGTATGGGTATGTGTATGTATGTGTACGTATGTGTATGTATGAGTTTGTATGGGTATGCGTATGTATGGGTATGCGTATGTATGTTTGTACGTGTATGTTTGTATATGTATGTGCGTGTACGTATGTATATGTGTGTGGATGTATGTGTGTGTGTACCTGAATTCATGCACATGCAGGTGTGTATGTTTACACGCACACATACATATATGGATGCATGTATGTAAGTCCCTGTCTCTTTCTGCAGATACACAGATATACACGTAATAGATACAACTTCGAGGGTAGCCACTCCGGTATATTATACGTGTGTTTGCATGCGTGTCCACGGAGATAGACATATAGAAATGTAGGTGGCCGCTCGAGTCTATATACAGACACACACACACGAATTTGAATCCACGCCCTCTCTTGCACCTTGGCTGCCGCACACACACAAACAGAGTACACACCCATCTCAAGTGTGTGTCAATATATATTTTTCTTCCTTATATTGTGGTTTCCTCTCTTGCTTCTTCGCTTCTCTCTTGTTCTTCGTCTCTCTGTCTGTATTCCTCTCTTCGACTGCCCCTCTGCCTGTCTGTCTGCCCTCCCCACGTTTTCTCTGCACGTTGACCCGTACACACACACACACACACATACACCCACGTATACATACATACATTCATACATACGTATAGACACACGTGTACGCGCCTACATACATTTTACACATACACACACGTTACACACAGACAACCACTACACAAGTGTCTGCATATATTCACGTATATCCACACAGAAACACCGAACAGTGCCTGCCGAACGAGGAGCTGTCTGTGTGTCTTTTTCGAAGTTGGCGGTTGCTTTACTTTAAGAGGAGTATCTTCTTCACTGCTGACAGCCCTGATGGACCGCGTTTTCTCGGCGTAATCGCGAAGCAGCTGCTCTGCTAAAACGTCGACCGACAGCTGCTCATCGCCGAATGCGTTGTGCTGCCCCAAAGCGGTCACTTCGGTCTGTCGCAAGGCCGTGGCGATTTTCGCTGTAGAAGCGGCAGCAGCAGCAGCACCCAGAACGCACGCACAAACAGCAGCAGCAGAAAATCAGCAGTCGAAAAAACAGCAACAGCAGGTAAAGAGCGGCCGTTCAACAGCACCAACACTCACTCAACAGCAGCAGGGGAAGGGCACACGCACGCGCATCTAAACGAGCATGCAGTTCTCTACCGGCACACCGGTGTACATGTATAAATATACATACACATATATGTATATATATATATGTATACAGAAAAGGAGTGAGAGAGAGGCGTGCACGGCGCCCCCCACAGTGACAGCAAGATCAAAATGCAACAGATGCAAATTTATAGACACGGTCACAGAGAAAACCAACCACATGTATCGAGAACGAAGGCCACGTATGTGCGAACACGTTTATATATATAAATATGTATGTATTACCGAATATGTATCATGTGTGTAAGGTGTGTGCAACCACTGAGAGTTAGAGGGCTGTACACGTGCACCCACGCCTCTTTGTAGAAGTACATCTTGAACGTAAAATCTGGTGTACCTGTTTTCCTTTTGTAGGTAAACCAATTTGTAGAATCGTATACATACATATATTTATACACGTATATATATATGTTTGAATCTAATACATGTAAGTCTTGTACAGATTGTTTTGTATGTGTGTACACAAATTTACAGAGATGCGTACCTATACATATAGGCATCTGTGTAGGTAGATATATATATATATATATATCTGCATCTTATAAATATACATGTATTCTCCTGTAGAGATTGACAGCCACGTCTGCAGATAGTTCTATTCAGATGTGTACCCCAATGTCAGGTGTAGAAGTTCCTCAACTGAAAGTTTAGCAGAGATCGTCACCGGGGCAAGATAACAGAAATAACGATGACTAAAACAAAAGGAGAACCTTCTTTTTTCACAGGAAGCTACTAATCTCCGGCACACACGCCACAAAGAGACCCTTTCTTCTGCAGGCGTCAAAGATGGTAGTTCTCGTTCTCATTCATCGGTTCTGGATCTTCCCTTTGAGTCTCCTTCATCCTCACAATAACATTTGACTTTCTGAAAGTTACGGAAAAACTGCCTCTTCTATTCATTTCTCAGCTGCGTATACGAATGTATTGACGTAGAGACGTACATACTCATACGACGTGCTCCAACACGTATATACATGCACACACTGTCTACGTAGGCACGTACACACACAAGTATATATATATATATATATAAATATACGTGTGCACACATGTATGTATACTCGAGGTATATACGCACACACAGGATGCACGCACGTACGCAAATATTCGACGTATATAACTATCTTTCTGTCCCATTGCACATATCACTAAAACAGTACGTATGTAGGTACACGAGTGTACACGAATTTGTTGCAGGGCCAGTGTGCACATTCTCACTACGTCTACATCGGAAAGTGTCTGCTGCGGTCTCCGAGGCGAGGGGCGATACGTACGCATACGAGAGAAATATATATGTGCATACATATATATATATAAGGCGAGGAGTAGCATCCAGGAGAAACATATACATGTATACACGTGTACCAATGACGAATGTATATGTGTGTGTATGTATACGATTTTCCTCCTCCACAAGAGCTGCACGTCTGCACAGGCCTGCGCAGAGGGGGACTTCTCTCGCACAGGCCCGTCTCTTTTTCAAAGCAGCAGCAACATGCGTATCTGACGCTTCTCTTATGGAGGCACGGGCAGTCAGACGTGTGGTAGCCACAGCAAGTCCTCAACTGCTGGCGTTCTCCACGTGCATGTGTGGTGGCGCCTGATGCCTCTACTCATCACGCGCCATCAGCGCTTTCTCCTTCGAGCTCTGCGTGTGTGTGCGTTTCAGCCAGCAGTTGCAAGTGCACCAGAGAGAAACAACAACAGCGACAGCGACGACTCCTCCCACTATCGCCTTTCCGGTAAACATTCCCGGTTATCTACGTTCCCTGGGACTTCCTTTTTCTGAACGAAATAGCCACCACATGCACGTGTGGGAGGCTGCATGCCCATGTGCTGGGTGACGTGTGGACGACCGCTGCATCACGGCGCGGCAGAGCTGTGGACAGTACTTCTGCGTCCCCCATGTTTTGTCAAAGAGACGCCCCCGCCTGAACTTTGGGCCACAGTAGCACCTGAAAGAACGGCTCTCCGCTGGCTGGAGCAGTGCGGGCCTTTCAGTTAAGTCGATAAGCGTCACAAGGCATGACCTTAGCACAGAGTGAAGCACGACACGTCTGCTGAGGCGCACAGGCGTAGTACCGCTGTATTCTCCCGACTAACAGACGCGTGATGCACGCGCGCAGCACTTTGCCTCAATTGCCTCAGGGTAAGAAATACATGAGGGATACGCGCAGCAGTCAATGCGGGAGATCTGTCTCAATCTTTGTACTCTGGAGCTACGAGTACGACGCATATGCGCCGCAGTCAAGGCGAGACACCTGTCCCCCTCTCTGTCCTCTGGAGCAACGCAGCACTCACTCTGTGCGGTGCCTCTTCAGACACAGATGCGAACGTCGAAGAGGAATACATATGTGTGCAGTATATACACACATGTAATGGCGCATACCTATGTACAAGTACACATACAAACACGTATGCATGCCTGCAAGTTTCTGTGGTGTCCACGCAAGTCTGCGTGGGGCTGTGGCTCCAGAAGAGAAAGTGACCCGCTCGCCCTCCCGCAGTCCCGCGTGGAATTAGCTACTTAACTTTTGCGGAGAGTTGCGCAAGTTAAAAAGTCAAGCAGCCTGCCAAGCATTTGTGCGCACGCCTGAATGCTATCAATACGTGTCGCACTACGTACACCTGTGGACAAGCTGCTTCGAGGAGGAGGTTCAAGCGTGGACACTCTCACGCATTCGTGCACGTGGAGGGAAGTAAAGAAATGTATACATGTGGTTCGCGTGTATATACATGGGGTTTGTCTACATGCTTGTACACAGATATATACGTATGTATACACCGTAGATAGCCTACAGAGCAATACGTGAGTCCATGCACATATATGTATATATATATATATATATTTAAGGTGGTTTAAAGATGCATCTGTGAGTCCGTCCACATATACATATATATGTAGAAATGTGTCCGCCACTTCATACATATATATATATATATATATTTATATATATGAGACGGTCTAACGAGCAATACGTGAGTGCACACATATACATATATATATATATATATACGTATACTTGAGATACTGTACGCTTCCACACGTGAGTTCATATATATATATATATATATATATATATATA